>JAJTUP010000024.1:600000-979874 GCA_021399435.1 Diaporthe sp. PMI_573 | reverse complement strand
AAAAGGTGCATGAGAGAGCAGGAAACAGCGGAGGAGATAGCGGAGGAGACAGCGGAGAAAACAGCGGAGGAAAACGGAAAGGCTCACCGCTACGATCTTAGAAGCAAAAGGCAAAATGCTTATTGGTTAATAGATAACAGTCGTGAAGACATCCACTTAGGCAGCCACCCAAATACCCAGCTGCACAGCATCCAGAACCGCGAGCTCCTTTAACGGCAAGTAGGTTATGCCCTGCCGTCAGAGACGGTCCTTCGAAGCGGTGCTTCCTCCGGGATGTCAAAGCAACCACAAAGTCAATTTAGCGCTGTGGCTTCGCACGTTGGACATGCTGATATTGCTTAGGGCTCTTAAGCTCTCGTATCGATGTGCCCGCAATCCCTGCAGATATCACGGGTTCATAGCGAGCGCGGACCTTCGTGATCTCGTCGATGTCCGGAATATCCCCCCTGCAGCACTCCTTTTGCTCCGCTGGAGCTAGACGCCCGGCCGTCATCCCCCAAGAAACGCTTGGTGCCTCAGGCTAATGCTACTCGTCCGACCTCCGTCCGCCGCCAACTGGGCATCTGCGTTAGGGGACCAAGCAGCCCTGAACACAAAAGCCCCTCTTCGAAAAGCGCGAGGAGTACCCGTCTCGAGTGGGGGCAGCGTGCAACTCCTTCTCGCAACGTCCGACTGTCAAGCAGGTGAAGGTACCCCAGCCCGAACCAGCAGACAGCGGAAGCCCCACGAATCCCTTTATAAGACCACGGGACCCAGGAATATAGCACAACCCAAGGGTGGAAGGCAGGGACAGCTCTTACATGCTGGATATTGGATGAGCTAGTAGTGTCGCTTATGCTCAGACATAGGGCTTGAAGTTTTCACAACATATTGGTATACCAGACCTCGGCGTCAGCCGGTGATTCATAATCATAAGTACATGACCTATGTTGGGCCTTCATCCATGCATCCACACTCCATCTTACTGGTCCACCAACCTGGGCCTTTCCCCTTTAATAACCACTGCTTTTGCTCCATGGGCCCATCTCATTGGGTGCGTGAACCCTGTGTTTCGGACCCGGGGGCAGCGGCATCGGCATCGGCATCAGTTTCAATGTCGAGAGCAGGGCAGAATTCGGTGGTGGAGTCACGGCGGACTCGAGGTTGCAATCCCATCGGGCCAGTATGCAGCACTTTAGGTCCGGTAGGTTTATGTATTGGATTTGATAACTGCCCCCAGTTCCGAGGCGGACTATAAGACAGCAGTGAGGCATTTCTATCAGGCGTACGTCCGCATATATCATAGACCAACAAGTATTGTAAGGAGGCACGAGGTGAACTGTGAGAAGAAATTCCGGAAACTCGAGAGCATGGACAAATCGTGGCTCCGAAGAGCCGCATTGCGAAGTCCAGATGCCAGCAAAACCTTGTGAGTTGGTCGTTGCTCTCAAGGTCGGTTGATTAGGCGGACGAATTGTGACAGTAATGCTAGCGACTGGGAGGCCTTCGCCGTTGAAAACGCAACAGATAAAGGGTGCCATAGTGAATAGTTTAGATCGAGATTCTTTCGCGATGTCTAAGCTGGAACCCCTTGCCTTTTTGAACCTTGGTTGTCCCGGGTGGCATATCGAATGGTTGGCTTGATTGTGTTGGTTCAAGCGAGGATCCGGGCCGTCCTTATTTTAGGACTCCCGGAAATAGATTGTGCACCCGGCATGCTCTTCCGGGTCCTAACCTGGGCGGAGCCGGGCGCGGGCGGCGCGGGCGGCGCGGGATGCGGCCACTTTCTGTTGGTGCCAAGCTCAGTGTAGTGTTGGTAGGTTTTCAAGCGGGGTTTTCATTCCTTCCTTATTTTCGGCCTTCCGCACACAAGACGCAGTGCTTGGCATATGCCGTTGGGGGTCCAGCTACAACGGTCTGCACGGCACACGATGCCGGGCGTGAGGACCGGCGGAGTGATTGGATCCGCCCGAGTACTCACTCATGCGTCAAGGGAGGTTCAAATTTAGCACGTATCTGATTGAGAACGACTCTGGCTACCTAGCTACGCTTCAACACAGGTCCTCGACTAAATCACTTCCGACAAATCTCCCCTCAGCAGCCTATTCACCGACTTGCTCAAAATCACCCATCTGGGATGCGTGATAAATCTCCGGCAATGGGTAAGTGAGTTGCTGGGATGCGTTAGACGCTGCAGCCTAAAGAAACCATTTCGATACTAACAATCTCACTCAGTGGTGGTGGCCACTTGGGGTTTTTGTCATTGGAAGAGTAAACATAAAACTTGCTGCTCTTATAGACAACGACGAATACCTCAGCGCTGCATAGTAGGTGTAATTCATGTGCTTTTTTGAGTAGGGTACGACGCCGATTCCTGGCTGTACTTTGTTGGGATTTGACTGCTTTGAAAGCTTGGGAGTCCTTCATTATCATGAAAACGTGCTCAGGTGGCCTGCAGCATAAAAGTGGGGAGAGAAAGGGAGGGAGCGAAGTGAATTAGACGATATCACACTGCCTAGCAAAATAACCGCAGCGCTAATAAGAATGTAGTATGATGGGAGTGGCTTTATAGAATTATATACCTACAGAGCAAGACCCTCCTGATGCAGAACAATAATCCTTTCTCCTTGTTTATCGATGGGCCTGGAATCTGGTCCGGAGCAGAGGTCCTGTGATATTTTTATAATGGTCTGGATCTGCGGCTGTGGGTCTAAGAAGGATGCAGCACCGGCTCTAGACGTGGAGGGGGTTTGCGGCACAGCCATAGCACACTGTGTTCCGGAGATGATCCTCCATGGAGGCTTGATGATAACGTAGTATATAGAGGTGAGAATTTTTGATCTTATCTTTCATTCCGGGTGCCCAGCGCTCATCCTCCTTTGAAAATGGACCAACTTTCTCTGCCCCAGGACGACCCATCAATCGCAGAATGGCTTTTGACAACCAACTTCCAAGAGCCAGATGCCTTGGATGGTTTTGACTTTACTGGCATGGAAAACGTTGACTTTCCCTGGCCACAAGAAGCTTCAAACGCCATTGCAACTGAGAACAATACTACGGTGTAAGCTACTAAACGGGTATTTCAAATGTTGACTCTAATACGTATTTCAGGTTGTTACAGAATGTTTCTGATCGATTGAATCGATTAGAAGCTGCAATTATTCGCGTGGAGCAGTCTACCCAGCAGGCAAGTGAGAATATCAGGGTAGTGTCTTCTCAGGTTTACCAAGTGCACGACCTGGTTAGTAGTGTGAGGCAGGGGTTGGCGAATTTCACAAAAACTTTAGCTGAGCTTCTCCGTCCTGTATGGGCACACTTGATTGGGGACACAGACGGACCAGAAATAGAAGCTCTTGTAGTTTAGATGCGCTCTTGTATTATCTCCTCCACAAATAGCCAAATCTGAGCCTCAGAGGTGCATGACTTGAAGCGGCTAGGGGACTTTTCCACTGTTCGCAGGGTGGTTTAAAGGATCTGAGGGCCAAGATGTTGGTAATTATTTTTAGATAGCTCCACAACAGCTGAGCATGGGAACCACTATATATCTAAACTCCTTTGCCCTCTTTTACTGTCTGAATTCTTTTCCGCCTTCAATGCGAGTGAATATGGCACCTTTTACTTGTGGTGTTATTAACGGCTCCGGCCAACCTACACCGGGCGTTCAAATTACCTTTCATCAATTTCAACCGGATGAACCCAGTAAACGATTTCTGGCCACAACTGGTATAGATGGTTATGTAACTTCCTGGCTCAAGAAGGACGGCAAGGCAGAGCGGGGACTTACCTTTGTTGACGAAAAACCACTCCGAGGATTCTTGAGCATTTGTGTCGTTAATGCCCCTTCGCGATCACCTGGGCGCCGAATTTGCATCAACATTGACCTACTCGGCGGAAAGCATCACTGTGTCCTTCTTCGGCTCCACAGCCAGACTGAATATACAGTCCAACAAGACTCGTTCTTGCCCTCCCGCGACCCAGATCTTCACAGATATAACCCGTTTCGTTGGTCGGAGGAGGAGGACAGGAAGCTCTTGGCTTTGAGGTCAGAGGGATTGGCGTCTAAGCAAATAAATGAACAGGGCTTGATTCCGGGCAGAACACCACACGCATTGACATCAAGGTACAAGGTTCTTGTACGGCGTCTAAGAGGGCAACTCAGTACTTGTGCAAAGCAGCAGAGGGGGCTGCTTGGGACGCGGGAAATGCAACAGCGACGTGCTATGAGATAAGGTATTATTATCAAGAATCGTCTTTTGACGTCAAAAACCTTCAATAAATTTCGTCTTCTTCTTGCTCATCCTTCATCTCCCCCTCTTCCTCCTGCTCTCGAATCTGTCCTAGAGAGGACGAGGTTTCCGTACTAAATTCTCCGCTAAACATAGGTCTGTCGAAATTCCTTTGCGGTGCAAGGCTACGGATTACTGGGATAACACCATTTCGTTTCCGTACAACATCATCTTGTTTCCGTACTGGGATAACATCATCTCGTTCCCATAGTGGGATATCGTCATCTGAAATAAAACCATCTAGTTTCTGTTGCTATATTTCAACGGGAAATTAGTATATACGTGCTTATAAGAGAAAATATTATATACCTTTGGCCTCGACATTGATATTGGCAAATTGGGAGAAGTTTGAGTACCCGGTTCTTCTCGCTTCTGGGCTGGCGTAGTTCCTTTTTCGTCTGCTTTGATTCCTTTTTGTTCTGGTGTCTGGTTTGGTACAGGGAAAGCGCTTCTTCGACGTTCATAATCACCAGCCTGTATATGTTAGTTTTAATATTTATATATATAGATACATATATGATGCATTCAAACCTTTTTGATAAGTTTATTCTGGTCTTCTTGACTCAAGGAGCTTGATATTTTTATTTTTCTCTGTGCTTGGCCTGGGGGAGGAGGGGCACTTCTTCGAGGCTCATAATCAGCGCCCTATGTTTATTAGCCTCTTATTCTGGATTAATTCAATGTGATTCAACCTTTTGCGGAAATCCTTCTCGCCTATTACTCATTGATGGCTTGTAATCAGCGACTTCTGGTTGCTTTTGTACTTGTTTTGTATTTGTCGGAGGAATAGGCGAAGCAATTGTTTGAGATTCCTATATATATTAGCATATAAACTCTCTCTGCAAAACTGGAACAAGTTCAAACCTTTGGTAGTTGTGGTTGTAGTTGTGGGTGTGGTTGCTTTTCATCTTGTTTTATGGAGCTAGGTTGGTGAAGATACCCATGTCGTCTTTGATCGCCACCATCCCAGGGAGGGATACTCTGTATATCTAGTTCCTCATGATATGGTTCTGGTTTAGTGGTATCGCGTGCTATGTTTTTGTTGCCACCATCCCAGGGAGGGATAATCTCCGTATTTACTTCATCATCACGTGGTTCTGGCTTGCTGGCATCCCTCGGCATTTTAACATTGTCTTCTGTTATGGTATTCTGAGCCAGGGTTGGTGTGGTATTCTGTGGCACGAACAGACCATCAGGTTTTGCTGCAGTGTCTATGAGACTGTTGAAACCTGGCGCTTTAGACTGAGGCGGCTTCCGTGGTGGTTTCGATCGTCGCGGCGGAGGCGGAGGCGGAGGCGGCTTCGGATGCCGTGACCATGAATTCGGCGGACCACCAAAGGTGCCGAGTAGGCCGGGCGGTGGCCGATATGACTGTGATTGCAGAGACTTTGGTGGTGAATCGTCTTGATTAACTCCCTGCATTTTGAAATAGTCCTCATTCTCTTGCTCGACTTTCATAACCTCTTCTTGGTTAACTCCCTGCATCTCGATATCAGCTTTATTCTCTTGCTTGACTTTCATAACCTCTTCTGGATCCTGCATTTCAATATCGCCTTTATTCTCTTGCTTAACTTTCATAACCTCTTCTTGATCAACTCCCTGCATTTCGAAATAGTCTTCATTCTCTTGCTTGACTCCGATTCCCATGTCCCTGAAGAAGGCGTAGAAAATATTTCGTAGGATATAGAGAGGCGTTGGTGATGAGTGACAGTCAGGTGCATGTGCTTGTTGCACGTTCTTATAGAAAGCCTCCTTCTGTAGCTGTAAATATGCGTTTGTGTATGGCTTTCCACCTCTCCAGATTGTGCCGGGGAAAGTAGTCTGGAAGCTCTCAACCGGCTTCTGCCGTTCATTAATAAGCGCCCGTTGCTGAACCTTGGGGGTCTTGAAACCAAGCCGGCATGCCTTTTCTTGGAACTGACTGACAACATATTGGTCGATGGCGCCCTGCAAACGTTCTCCCATTCCTTCCTGGAGCGGTGACTCGTTTGTAAGCCTTGCAAAATTACGCAATGCAGCCAAGAAGAGCTGCTTGTATGCTAGTATAAAGCTTTGGTATATGTCCATCTTCTCATCGACATGTTGCCAATGACTGTCAGCGATCTCTTCCTCTTTTTGCTCTCCTGAATGATGTCTATAATAAGAATCTTTAAGTACTGTGAGCAATGTTTTTTCTGTCCAATTTATATCCGGAGAAATCCATTGTTTGATTGGCCGAACGGCAAGGGCGAGATACCTTGCATCTTTATGCAAGGTCTCGATGCTGGGTATAAAGCCTTTAATGCTCAGCAAGTTTGACAGCATGACGTGTCTTGCCGAAACATCCGTCACCTCCGGAAATAATGTCATATCTGCGAACATTTTGCAGATTTCAGTGCCATCCTGGCTGCTAGGTACTAGGTATTGTAAGCTTCGGACTGATTTAGGGTCCACAAGTTGAGCAAGGTTAGTGTTGTAATTCGTAATTTTACCCCATGTCTGAGAGATATATGTCGTATAGTTGATTAAAAGCTCATTGCAGTGTAGAGCAATGTTTTTGTGAATATTTCCGAGTTTCAAACCAACCCAGAGACCTGGCCACTGCAGAAGGCTCTCGAAGGCTGCTGTGAGCTTTTCATGACGCTCAAGCCCTCGTAGGTTAATCTCTTTATATTGGCTCAGTCGCGTCGTCCAGTCTTCCTTCTCCGAGACGTCCATAATTAAGGGTCCTTTAATCTTCCGAAATATTTCGCCGTCTTTGTATGGGTCCTCGAAAGAGAATGATTCAGACACCTGCCGGAAGAGGTGGTTGAACTGCGCTGTGCTGCCGGCTAAGATAACATTAGAATATATATGTATAACACAACTGCGGAATGTTACCTATTTTATCGGCACAGTATAGCCTAATTGTCCATTCGAATTTATCACCGCTAAGGCTCTCTGCAGCCTTTGCACGGTGTCGACCGTCTTTACAATCGAGCTTAACGTCCGGTGGCAGTCGCTGTATGAGATGAGGGCTTTCGAGTTGCTCTGAGCTAACCTGTAATATGGTTAAAATCTTCTTAAGTGTTTCCTTGTTGATATCCACGCGAATATGGTTTTCAACAATATGAGGACTGCATAAATTTTTTTTAAATAAGCGTCTTTTTCGACCAAGATTATCTTCGCTCGCAAGCCGTGGTAGGCCTATTGGTGGGAATACTAGGCAGGTAATCGGCGCCTTAACTATCCCGACTAGCCACGGTTCAATAGACATATTGAGATGTGAGGTTGAGGTTGACACAGAGGTATTAGACATGATAAATGATAAATGACTTTCTTTATAATAATCTGAGTGCTTTCCACTCCCTTAATCTGCTTTAATCCTTATTTAAGATTAAAACCAAAATCCTAATTCCTTAAGATAGGTTTACACATAAATCAACCGCTTAATTACATCCTTCATCCTAACGCGCCCACTAAACGCCCTTTATTATTCATCACTATATAAAACGATTTATCTTTTTTTCTTCAAAAAAAAAAAAACGAAAGGTTAAGGCGTTGTAGCCCCCAGCTCCCCATTGTGTGCCAGATATTAAGAATTAGGCCACATTTGGGGCTAGCCAGCGCTCCGAGCGGCCCTGCGGGGCTCAGAGCGCTAGAATTTAGTGGGCGCAGCGCTGGCGGCTCTGCGAGGGCCATCTAGATATCAGTAAGGAACCATAGTATTTTAAAGACACACAATGAATAAGCGAATTTATTTGCTTATATATCTAACATATCATGTCCTTAATTGTAATTTCTGTGCATGCACCGTCGGATTCGTCACGACCTTCGCTTTTTGGATATTTTGAAGGATAACTACAGATTGCGGGTAAACCACGCGCCAACCACTCAAATTCTCCTTCGATATACACAGGGCAGTGTTAGAAGAACTCAGCAGCAAGCGGATAAACTGATCTACGCTGATGCCCCGCACCTCTTAACTCTGTTCTAGCTGTGCGATCCTCATTTGACTGGTAGTGGAGGGAAATATCAGGGCTAGTTGAGGTCGAGTTCACAGTTGTTGGACGGACAGTAGAGGACGACAAACTGTCAAGGGATGAGACAGTTCCCAGTGATATGGTCGGCATAGATGAGGGAATAAACAAAGAGGGAGATAAAGGCAGCGGATTAGAAGCGACCGAAGGTAGGGCTGTCTGGTTTTGTGGGTCAGGGCTACATGACTGTGGCCCGCCCCTGTCGGTAACGGTGTCGAAGTCGTCTGGGCCGTACTGTTGTTTGGTTTTAACGTTTTTGACAGCCGCTGAAAAATGATTATCGGATTGGTATGAGTAGACTACTCCGTTGAATTCGATAAGGATGGCAATGTGGGCCCCCGTTAGACGATGAAGTGTGTTTCCCTTCTTCATAATTCCACTCCGCCGATTACCAAAACCCTTTTCAACATCCTTAAAACCTCGCTTTTTCCCCATGATAGAGTTGATGAGGACAGGGTTAACTTCCAAAAGAGTCACGTACGCTGTGTTTAAATATTAAATAAGGAGCTGGGTTGGCCAACAAGTATGGCCTTGGCCTGATTGGTCTGGAATCAGGCCGGTTCCCGTCTCAGCATCGGCCTGACCCGGCCTCGACCTTAACCCAGGGGTGCTTGCTATAAATAAAAACACATAAATTAAAGAATAAAGAATACTAATCTAGGCGTCTTATATGAGAATAAGAAGTATATATGGCTGCAGATTAGTCTAATAAGCAGCTTTACTTTACCTTTACTTTCTTCATAGCCTCTATCATGGAAAATCTTTATATTTACCTTATTACTATCGGAGTAGCACTTGCTCTACTACTGCTCATATACTTACTTTATGTCAATCTCCATCCTTGCAGATGTTTCTTCTTACAGCACTTAATACTACCTTTACTATTAAAAAGTAGTAAATGGGTACGAGTAACCAGACTTGAGGCTCTTATGATTTTACTCTATTTATCCTTGAATGTTGTCTTTCTTTCCCTTGGTGCCAATACTCTACAAGACCTAGCGGCTACAATGGCTCTTATAAACCTGGTCCCAGCATTCCTTGGACAGTGGACCAACCCATTAGCAGAATTCCTCGGAATATCACGAAGAAGTTACTACCTCATCCACCGTTGGACCGGGCGAATCGCTATATTTCATAGTTTCATTCATACATTCTTCATACTCAGGCAGTATCGCAACTTCACTACCGATAAATTGATCTCTGGTTGCGCTGTAAGTTACCAACCCTTTTCTTCCCATTCTATAGCTAACCTCGAAGAAGACTGCCTCGAGCTTGTTGATTATTCTCATTATGACGTTGTATTGCTTCCGGAGCTATCTCAGGTCGCATCCTTGCTGGCCTCCATCTGTGTCTTGGGCTCATATGCCTGGGCACCCTCCTCTGGCATGTAGGTACCCGGCTCGAACGAGCAAGACAGGATACTTTCTATATCTGCGGCAGCAGTCTGGGGTCTCGGTGCAGCCTATCGACTTATACGGGTTGCTTTTTTCAGTTCTAGAGCAGTTGTCAAGTCGGCTCAGAGGACCGGTGATGTTGTGCAAGTCAAACTCCGAACCCTCAAACCCGTGTCAATCGCACCCGGCTCTTACTTCCACGTCTTTCTGCCGGTCTCACGTTTTAGCAAGGACCACTTGCAGTTAACAAAGTACAATTTTCTTCAGAGCTATCCCTTGGCAGCGTACTGGGATTCCAAGGAGGATATATCAGGACGATCAGACCCAGTCTTACTGATACATACTGGCAAGCTGCCCCGTTTCGAACAGATCAAAGAGAATCAAACTTTACTTCTCGATGGACCGTATCAACAAGGTTTAGCTATTGAGAATTATGACATAGTAATTCTCACAGCAGAGGGAAGGGGGATTTTAAGGATTTTGCCGATAATGATAAACCTAATGGCACGAAGACTGTCTGATAAAAAAGGTCCAGACAAGAGTTTATTCCGAGACCGAACTCGGCGAGTAGATTTATTTTGGTGGTTAGGCGATAATGCTGAGGATAAGTGGGTTCGGGAACAATTACGGTCTCTCAAGTCTCTAGACCCAGAGCACGTAAGTATATTCTCTTCCGAGGATTTAACAAGTGAAACTAACCTGATTAGAAATTCCTCCTCGTCTGGGTGCTTTATCCCAAGCCTAAAAGTGACAAGAGTGAACCACTTTTTCCCAAGTCTAACAATTCTGAGGATGCTGAGGATTCTGAGGATACTGAGGAAGAAAAATATTGGGTATGTGCCCACGACTGTGCTGGTTTGAATAAGGAGCACATAATAGAAAACTTCCGCGAGGCTGTGACCTTAGAAGCTCGCGCTCCTGGAAGACGGACGGTTGTCAGTAAGTAAAGAGACCATATACTCCGAACGAGAGTGAGTCACTAAGTCTTCTGTAGCCTGTGGCAGTGCAGAGTTTATCGACATTCAGCGCAACCATATCATCAACAAGAACTCGGACCATCTTGATATTAACTTTATTGCATTAGAGGAGATTGAGTCTTCGGGCTTTCTTTCAAATACAGAAGACACAGAAATGCAGGCAAGACAGGGTATATCTGCGACAACAGGTTCTTCAGACAGACAACGCAATGTCGCATCTAGAACTCCCTGGCGCCTCTGGCGTAGATAGAGGATAGATTTAGATAAAGAGGAAGTGGCACTAATTTAGAATGTATTATAAGAATAAAGAGGCTTTTTTAAACAAAAAAGAAAGAAAAGAAAAGAAAAGAAAAGAATTATGGGATAAGATATGGGTGTCTAGTAATCTCGGCCAGTGCTCACCCCCCACGCGGTTGACCCGCCCAAGCCCCCTGCCCCGAGCTCCTCGATTTCGAGTAAGATCCAACTTGAAATAGGTGTCTTGAAATAAGTGGCTATGCCATGCTAGTGATCGCAGTACGCCTGCGGGAAAGATCGAAGCCAGCCAGGAGCTCACCTAGGCTTGTAGTGCCCTGACAGGAGGGAGCAACCGGGGTCCACTGTAACTCAACACCTGCGTGGACCACCTGAGTTCACCCTTCCTTAAATCCCAGTTGCAGTCCTTGAGAATGACAACGGGTCTAGCTGCTTCATCAGTTATCAACGTGTGCCCACATGCCGTGAAAAGCAACTGCAACATCGTGTCGTCGCGACATGATTTTGCCAACTAGGGATACGTATGGATACTAGTTGGGTTACAAGATCTCGGTCCCGCAGCCAGCACGCAACATCAAAAGCCTCAGCACGTGTCTCTATCTCCCGGCTTGGGGATCGCATCGTCTAGAACGACGTTTTTCGAGACAAACATGGCAGGCCAGCCGATGGAGGCCTTGAGCTCAGCGTCGCTGATTTTATCCCGTGTGACCCGTGCGAAACCAGTCCTCTACTCTCACGAGGGCATATAGAGCCCAGTATGGATAAACAGATATACAGAAACACCAGTGTCCTTAAAATTACATACATAGCTTCGATAGATGCAATGGATCTCTGATCTTGAGTCTCAACCCGTGAAATATTGCATCAAATTTGGAAATCGCCAGCAATAACCTTTCCATATTTATACACATTTCACTTACCTCAACACTTCATTATTAATTCCATGACCATACCTTCAGTCACCACATACATTACCGCGTATTTATCTACAGCACCTTTGTCATTTTACTCCTCTTGTTCCCAGGCTTTGCTCAGTCGCTATTGCCGGAGATGAAAGCTGCAAAAGAAAGATATATGGCCATCATTCACATTGCGGCACTTGTATCAGGATTCCAAAAAGAACTCCCTACCGTGCCAGTCAAGGCTCTTCATCACAGTAGGAGTCCGTACCAGAAGGCCCCTGTCCATCTGATCGCTTGCCATTGCGGTGTTGCAGTTGCTGTTACTAGCTCGTTGTTCTCAGTGGTCAGCCAGGGTTTAGATAATGCAGGTGATAGGAGTCTTGCGACAGCTGAGCGCTCGTCAAGTGTTCTTCCTGATGTCTAAGATATTCGTCTCGCACGTTGGAGGCAACACAGACGGGGCCATCTCTGTTAGCATGGTGGCCGTACCCCTAACTTCTCCTACGCGATATGCACTGTGCACATTTAGCGCTCCTTCTACCAACCAGAATGACACATTTCTGCAGCCAACCCTTCCACGGCAGCATGCCAAGCAACGTGCGGCCCAGTCGCTTCGTGACTGCCAAAGTCACGAAAATAAATGTGGGTACATCAAGTACATGCACCCACTAACTCTTTGATACCGAGCGCCTCTCGGCTGCCACTCAAGCGACAGACATATATAACGGTGCTCCGTCGAAAAGGACCATTGCTCTGAGTAACCATTTTGCCTCTGTTCTCTGCGACCTTGTCTCCCGTCTGCCGGAATCGTCAATCAAGATGAGTCTTCCTCTGGAAAGTTTCGATCCATCGAGAACGCCAAATCCAACCAGAAGCCCTGAACCATGCTTAACCCAGGGCTCGTCGCTGGGTCTAACCCCTTGTCCAACCCGGTGCTCGACGCCCGCGGGTGATGCGCATAAACCAAACGAGCAAAGTAAAGCAAACATCTACATGGAGAGCTCTCCGGGTAAGTACTGTGGTTCACTTGGTCCATCAAATGCCATGGATAGCTCATCACTACTGCCAACTGACGATGCATTGACAGCGCTTCAATCCCCTTTCAGCACGTCAAAGTCGATGGAGACAACTTGGTCTGGCGTCCTTGCCGCCCTGCGACAGCTAGCCCCCCAAACGACACCCGTGTGCACGGAGTAAGGTATATTTTCAGAGGTTCTAAGGATTTGTGGCTAAGAATATGACCCGCAGAGTTGAGGACGACATTGTTGAGCTTCTTCGTCGTATCAAGAGTGTCCACGAGCAGCTGGAAGCCGTAAAGGGCTTAATATCCCTGAGGAAGGTAAGAGACACACAAGTCGAGGAAACAGTCCCAGTCCTCAGTGGAAATCTAAGTTTGCAAAAGTGAGAGGTAGTTATTAATACTGAATGGTAAACACGAGTTTTAGTCCGACACAATGGTGGAATCCGACCCCCCGAGACCTAGACACCGTTCACGCACCGCAGTTCCTGGCCAAGAAGAGGCGCCCAATCCACACAAGCGGCTGCGAACTACACCCTGCTCAGATGACGACAGCACGTACGGTAGTGCAGGAAGAGTCTTTTCGCAGAGTGTATCGTATGCCTTACCTTTTTCCTCAGCTAGCATATGCGCAACCTTTTTACGCATAGCAGGAGAAAGGTGCTTCACGAACCAACGAACCCGGTAGTCTCCGACTTGCGCTTTTTTCCAGGTAGCGAAAGCGTCACGGCCACACTTGAAGAAAGGACCGCCCAGCGCAGGATCATAGCCATTGCTGGACTTCTGACTGTTGCTGCACTTTTTGGATCCTTTAATGATCAGTTCGACGACGTACTTCACTTGTTCTGCTGTGTGCTCCATGGCCAGTCAGACTCTGGGGTTGGCAGATAGGAGGGGATTGCCAGATACGGACGGAAGCGGTATCCCGCGGACAAAATCGACGGGTATTTGAAGCGGTTCCCGCAATGTTGTCCACGGAGCAGGAAAAGCAAGCACCCGCTACCGCAAGCGACGTCATGTCTGTCTCGCCACCAGGGGCCGGAGTGACCAGTAGGGTGGAGAACTACACGGGTTGGTATGATTGCCGGAGGTCCAAACATCGCAGGATGATGGTGGAGTGGAGTAAAGTGCGAAGCTGTCACCCCACTCCCTCTGAGCTGGGTCAGTGGAGAGGCAGCGATCCAAGACGGTCATGCAATCATTCACACACCACCAGGTCGTGGTTGGAGTGCCAGGCGAACTTTCAACTTCACATGCTACCCTATTTCGGGGCGTTCATAACCGCGGATCCGGGAGCTACCGTCAATGTCCCTGGGTAAACCCATGTCGACAACGACCACCATTCTAGAAAATCTGGCCATACGAGATCGGTGGGCTCTAGTGAACCACACCAGTGACAAGCGCAGGGTGGCCCGAAGCACCTGCGAGGAGTACCCTAGGGCTCTGGGAGGAAGGGGGGAGAAAAGGGGCTCTGGAGAGAAGGAGGAAGGAGGTTCCTCTAGATGGAGGGAAGAGCGAGGGAAAGGCCCCCTCACCCTCGCGCCTCGTGTGCAATAGCAGCTTGTTTCTAGCAGAATGCATAGCTGGAACTTGATTTCCCTCCTCCCTCGCCCTTAATGCTGGAATGTAGCATATTTCTCCCTGAGGGTTTCTATTTACAAGGCCCCTAACCCCATTCCTGAGCTATTGTGATATTCCCCCCTGACGGAAGGTCGGGTATAGCTGTTCAGCTATGAGCGATATCGTATGTGCAGTGCTTTCGACCTTGAGGCAGCTTGGATCTTCGCCATTGCCTTTGATGTGCAACGATATGAGGTTGGTGATAGGCTCCCCTTTGTTGAGCTCCTCGACATAAAGGGGGTCCGCTCTGATAAATTCAAAGGCTTTTTTGCCAAGCACATTTTCGACGGCTTGAGGGTTTGCCCCAGACAGCGTCACCGTTTTACACAATACGAAGAGGCCACTCTCCAGTATCATGGAAAACCCCTCGCTGGTCGCCTCCAGATAAACCCCGAACAATTGAGCGGCCAAGGCAGGTATTTTGTGACGATAGATATCGATCTCTAAATAGCACTGCGAGTTTGTATCTCCAAAGACTGCCCGAATAGCTGCCTCCAGACCTTTCATGACGATTGATTTACGGGTGCCAGGAGGGAAGAGGGAGGCCATGTTCTTCGCATCAGGGAGGGCCCATATGCGTTGGCCCACAGGTATCTCGGTTGCCGTTCCAACCTCTGACACGTCCTGGGAGTGGCCTGGAGAGTTTGGTTGTCCGATGACCGGATGTATATTGTCCGTCAAAAGAGGGAGCCTGATGCCTGGGCTGGCATTGGCTGCTAGTGGCGGCAAACTGGAATTGTTGGGATGGACATCCGCAATCGGTGGAAGTTGGTATTCGGCATTACTCCGTCGGCTATGGTTGTCCGTTGGTTGTGAGTCGCCGGGGTCTTGCATTTGGACCGAAGGTGCGCCACCAGGGGAGGTACTCCCTTGTCTGTGATTGCTGATAGGTGGTGGCTCGTCGGAGTCCTGCGGTTGGACAACGTCCGCGCTGCCTGGAGGACTGTAATTCGAACGTTGAAGTTGAGCTGAGAGCCGTCAGCTGTGGACTCATCGATCTGTCTCGGTGCCAACACTGACCGCGGCGGTCCTTGGCACGAAAGGATTCGTAGAACATATGTTTGAAGAGTATCTCCACGGATGGATGGGGTTTGATGCTGCAAATGCGACGTGCTACAGATTCAGCCGTCGCGTGTGGCAGCTGCTCGACCGCCATCTGGACCCGACGCTCGACCTGAGTGTATGCAAACCATGCCTGGAACCCTTGGTCTAGGAAGACATTACGATGAATACTGGTACAAGCATTTTCGAGCTTCTTATCGAAATGTTTTGGGGCTTTCTTTGGCGTACGGTAGGGCTCCACGAGCGGTTTCGTTAGAGCAGCAATGAGCTCGTCTGTGTTCATCCTCGTGTCGCGACGTTCCCGACGTTCATGCGCATTGGGGGTTGGGGGGAGGGAAAATCTCGCGCAGACTTGACAGCGCGGAGATGCACCAACATGCCTGGGTAGGGTAGATGCCCGTCCCTAGCGCAGGATCGGGGGCGAGCGGAATGGCATGGGTAATCTACACCGCCGTTTCAGAGGTGGGACGCGAACCGCCGTTCGCAGAGGTCCCACCGCATTGCCCCAACCGCACGCAGCGCAGACCCTGCTGCGCTGTGCGCTGTGCGCAGGCCGCTGTGCGCAGGCCCTTTGGCCCCCGGGCGGCAATGCTCCACCTGCACCAGATACCAAATCAGAATGAAAGGTTTTTGAAGAACGGTGTTGTGAAGCATCCGGGGTCTGTGTGTGGAGTGAAAGGTGCGGGGCAGACGGACCCGAGCTTGCAACGGGCGGCCCTCCAGCCGGTGAAGCAGGCGGGCTCATTGGGTGACCACCCCGGGGTGCGCATAGTACAGATACGCCACAGTGTGAGTCGGTCTGGCGAGCTAGATCCTGCTCAACCAAACTTTGCCTCAGCAGACCGCCAAACCCGGCCCTGACACACTTTTCTTGGAAGCGGGGGCTGAGCTTAGCGACTGACTGGTGCGCATGTAGATCCTTGCTGACCGGTAGTGTACTGCCGGCGTGGATTGTGTGCATGATCCTGCGCACATTCGACGGATGTCCCGCCGGTCGCCTATAGTCCCCGCATTTCTGCGCTCTTAGCCTGCGCACGATAGTCTCTGCACAGAATAGTTCGGGCCAGCACGTCCGCAAACAGCGGTCACCGCCATCTCTGCCTTGCTGTTCAAGTCCACATGCCAAGCGATGATCCCTAGTCGTTATTGGCCTGAGATGGAATGATCCGATTAGAAAAGCCTGCAGGTTTGTGGCATCGGTGCCAGGTCAGTATCTCTACTGAATGTGGCATGGATCATTCTCCGTCGGGCTGACGCGAAAATGGTCCCCACAAGGGCAATTGCCCGGTTCATCATCCTACTGGTGGGCGGGGATAACCTTGCGGAGAAGCACATGTACTGCCCACCCACCTGCGCTTGACACGAGCTCTGCGGATTCTACGTGTGAACGCACACCGATACCGCCACCTGCATTGTAACGTCCCCGGCCCGGCTTCCGCCCCCCCCCTGATTCCGCCCCCTTCCCTCACGACCGCCCCCTTCGCCTCGTCGCCGACGACGCCGCCACCACGATAGTTGACCTCGCTTCCGATGGTGTTTCCGACTCTTCTGAAGCGTCGCTTTCTTCTGATACCACCCCCGCTTCAATCTGAGTCCTCCGAATGGCCTCGATATCGGCGAAAAGTTCATTCGGGTCAAGTTGAACCTTCTTCCTTCGGACTACCCTACTGGCTTTAATCTGGGCTTCCAACTCTCGGGCTTTTTGTGAGGACATTGTCAGATCGACGTCTATCTGGTCCCAACTTTTGAGGATTTTCCTGAAGAGGAGTCGTGATGTGGGGCTGAGATTCTTCTGACGGGCATACCGAGCCACCATACCCCTTAGGTCTTGAGATCGCTTAGGGGTCGCAAAAATGGTCCCTTGAGGCCGACAAAAACACTTATTAGTGCAGAAATGGCTGCTGGAGCTATTGGTATCGCCAGATTCCAACGATCTCGCTTCCTTCTCGCGATTATCGGCGATAAAGTGGCTTCCGAGTGTCTTATGCTTAGATACTGGCCAGAGACCAGTCGCCCGCCAGCCAGAACGTATATTTGCTTCCGTTAAAGTGTCAATTCGAGCCTTGTGATAGCAATAAAGAAACCGTTTCTTTGCCACGACTGTTGACGAATCATGCCCTTCCTGGTGATCGAGATGCTTCTTAAATGCGAGCTTTAGAGGGCCGAAGATCGCCACATCGAGCGGTTGCAGCATATACAAAATATGGGCGGGCAAAAAAACGATATACACCTTATTCGAGAAGCATTCCCATATAAACTCGACCGTTGTATGTGTATGGTGCCCATTGATTACGAGAAGGCGCCATTCTAATGGGTCCTCTGGTACTGTTTGAGGAAGGAAGACCTTCCGAAGCCAGTGGATAGCGATAGGTTCCTCCATCCACCCCTTCTTCGTCGCCGTAAACTGCCAGCCCTCGTGATCTTCAAGGGCGATAGGAAACCACTACTGCTAAATGCTGAGTCCCTTAAAAATAACAAGTGAGACGAGGAACTTGCCCGTGGCGGAGATACACTCAAGGAAGGAGGTCCACGCTCTCGAATTAAAGTCCTTCTGAAGAAGCTGGCTTCCTTCCGAATAGCCGATCGTGAGCGCCTTCTCGGACTTGCCCTCCATCAGCCCGCCCTCGTCGGCATTCTATCGGTTGGCCGGCTTAATTGCCTTCACGATAGGCAACTACATGAAGTCAAACCACGACCCAACGTTCTTTTTGGTAGCTGCCCTTAGCCGTTTAGCCTCAACGCGCTGGTACTTACGGCTTTGGAGGATAGGGTGACGAAGGAGGAAGGCCCTCAGCCACTTCCTTCCGAGAGGAGCGACCTCCTTCCCCGACGAGGCCATTCGGGCTGCCAGAGCCCTCGTTTCCCAGCGAGTTAACGCATGGCCCAAGCTGCTTTGGTTGATAAGGAATAGGGCCAATCGATCCTCCTGATCATCAGAAAGAGGCCTCTGAGGTTCGTGAGAAACGCGCTGACTTTGCGCGCCGGCGAGGCGATCGCGAAGTGTGGAACGGGGGATATGCCAGGTCCTGCAAGCCTGCTTGACGGGCATTCCATCCCTGCACGCAACAAGGGCGTCATGGATCTCGGCTTCCCCATAGGGCTTCATGATGACTAGGTTGATGCTTGGAAGAAGTTTGGTGACCAGAAAAAATTCTCTCGGAAAGATATGGTTGAGTTTATATAGGGTGGGGGCAGACGCGTACACGCGTGAACGCGGATGTGGGGGGGGGCGGAATCAGGGGGGGGGCGGAAGCCGGGCCGGGGACGTTACCCATGTCTGATCTATTCGCATGACTCTGAGCGTGCCCTACCTGCGCAGCCTCATCCCCCCGTGCAGTCATCCCACCTGCGCACCCCCTGCGCTGATGTGATTCACCACGTCACCAGTGCAGCAGGCCCCCTTGCGGGTAATGGGTTGGTCACCAGAAAAGCATCAGGTTCCAGGCCCTCAGCTGCATGTGTCTAGGACGTCTCGCTTTCTTCAGCTGATAGGCGGTCATCTCTAAGGACATGCCCCTGGCGGTCGTATGGCTCCTTCGGTCCGTTCTTCGATGCGTTGCTGCGTTGCTGCCTTCTTGCCTGCCTTCTTGCCTGCCTGCCTGCCTGCCTTCCTTCCTGCCTGTCTGCCTTCCTGCTTGCATGCTCGCCAATTTGTTGCTGCCACTGCCTATTGGATTCTAAGGTTAAAAACGACGCACTTCGGGGGCGTTCGAGAAGTGATTTCATAGCTATGTAGGTATATAAGTTCTCGCGTGTTGCAATACAGTTCATTGGTTTTTAAGCCAACGATTTTCCTAGCTCCTTCACGTGATAAGACCATCCGCTAGACTCCTTCCTTCTCTTTTATTATGGCTTTCTTTGACGATATCCCTGCTTCAGACACTGCTTCCACGACTACCATTGAATACCCAGTCGAGGAGGAGTTTGAGGTCAGGAAAGCACTACAGGAGATGATATCACTCGAAGAGTTAATCTCATTATATCACTTTGGCCCCCTTTTTGTCAGACAACCAAGCATATTCTTCAAGCCCCCGGAAGGACGTCTTGCTATGCAAGTTGAAGGTGGAGAAGCAAACGGGCAACACCTTGAATGGATCCGGTTATCTATCCCCAAAGGAAGGTTCAGGGTACCGCACTCGGTTCCGGCTTACGTGTGCCGTATCAAGTTTGAGCAAGGACATGCCCCAATCATTCTGTGCGACGGGGTCATCCGTTTCGGCCTCGCTAGGAATGACGGTTCAGACGGTGTTACTTTGGAGAACTTGAATGATGTACTGCTGTCCGTCAAGAAGGTGGAGATTGGCAAGCAGACCGTGGAAGGTATCGGCCTGGAGGGCGTCGGCCCGAGTGACACCATGGTGTTACCGCCTGGTTGCTGGGAGCTTTCTTTGGAAATGAAAGATTCCGGCAGACGCGCCAACGCATTCCTTCAAATGTATATTGGAGCTCAAAGGGGATGGTTTGATGCCTGCTTGAGTTGGTTCAAGGGAAAGGCTGCATCTCATCTAGGGACCTAGGGACCTAAGTACACATCAGTCCCACCACCAGCTTTTCTGATAAATTTGAAGTGGCGCAGATGAGCGGAATGGATTTTGTTTTTGTTTAATGCATACGTCACGCCATCTTCATGTCTGCCTCTATCTAGGTGCCACACTATATGCCTGCACATGTCTCACTCATCCTTAAACCGTACCTTCTTGAGAGTAGCGTTGCGTTTGCCAGGTTTTCCAGTACATTCTGCCGGATTTCGAGTGGTTCCGATAGGCTGCAAATTCTGACAGTCGTTGTCCTGGTGATGAAGATGCGTGGCTTTCCGATGCCAAACACCACCTTCGTTTTTGCTCCGATATTGAACTCTGGGCTCATGGCTGGGCGGTTGTTTGGCCCCCTTGGCAACCACATTGTCTCTATCCTTCGTCCTCCGCGGAAATTTGGCCATAGATGCTGGTGGGTCCTCACGCGGTGATGGATGCCTCTGGCGACGATGTTGAGAACGAGGTACGGATTGCCGGCTAAATCCATACGTGTCTGACCGTTGGACGCCATTCAATAGGATGTCACGAACATTCCTTTGCAGAGAGCTCCTGTATCCCTTTTCGCTCTTTCTGCTTCCCCCGGTGACGCCTCTGTTGCCTTGTCCAGTAACATAAGGATCGATTTGAGGTTTTCCCTGGTCATTGTTGCTTGGGAGCATTGTTGCCGAAAACGAGTAGGAATTTTGTGGATCAAAGAGACATGCCAGTGGAGAGTATTGGCTGCTCAAGTGGAATGGGGCCAACTTGCAACTTAAATAACGGGGAATCACTTGCGCCCCTTGATTGCCCCAATCTCTCCCGACACTGGGTGGTGAGCAAGAGTGAGCCACCCGCATGCGCAGGTTACATCTCTGGATGCAGTCAAAAGGAATCCACACCACCTACAGGCTCCAGAGACTTGTCAGGCCTCCGGTTACCAAGCGCCGCTGGCCAGCACACAGATGCTGGTAACACGCCAACGTCTGCCTGCCAACCAACGTGCAAGGAACGCCTGCAGCGGTTAACTGTTCGCCTGTCTGAAAAACCATGTGAATATAGACCACGCAAATACCCACAGTAATGCTACTTCCTAGTTTGCCTTGCTACTGCCTCGTTTTTCCTATTCAAGGTAATAGACTCCATCCAGAACTCAGCTGTTCCTTCAACACACCATTCAAGACATTCCACCTCATTCACACCAGCCTTCCACAGGGTCTCTACAAGACTAGATTGTGGAAAAAGATCAGAGGGATAGTCACGAGCGAGGCCACGGGTCTCACAACGGACGTTATAAGACCGCTCCCCGGACTCATCGCCCTTGACTGGCAGTCGCCTCAACCCCAAAATTCCATCCATGCGGTGCTCGATGAATACCCCAGCTGATTTTTTGAAGAATTCTGTGAAGCTGTCGTCAAGTGAAGTAGGTATGAAGTCATATGCGCAGAAAACCCGCTTGATAATCCTATATGACTGGGTTTGCAAGTGAGGAGGCTGAAGCTGTGCACTACAAAATCCAGAGGACGGGATCCAAGGTAGAGCTCTGCACGAACACGGGACTCGCCGTCGACGGATGGTACTCCGAGCTCATGGGCGACGCGCTTGACGAGATGGTTCACAAAGTCGAGCCATGCCGCGTTCTGGAAACCAATTCTCTCAGCACTGATCTCCAAAGTTTTCCTCACCGTCTCATCTACGACAGTTTCATTGTTCCTTCCAAAGGGTGCCTTGAGACTGCGGCTTGCCAGCTTCTGAGCCCCATCTTCCAATAGTGGCAGCGCGATGAGCTCGCCATCTACCAGCGCCATCGATGTCTTCAGCCTGGGTCTCTCGCTCCTGGCAACCTTTGGACTCTGGGCCGGGGGGAACGAGTCCCCAGCCAACCCGGAAATCTACCAGCTGGTGCTCCAGCACCTGGCGGGCCTGGAAGGCAGGATGCCCGACGGCCTGCTGCGGTCCATGCTGGCGTGGGATCCTGCGGACCGGCCAACGGCCGAACAACCTGTCTTGCTCGATTTCTTTGACGAGCATAACACAAACACAACGACGACAAAGGCAACGCAGGGGCAGAGTCTGCTCCGAGGATTCTCGGTCTGACTGGACAAATTGAGTCCTTCAGGTGTGCTCACTCAGAACTTGATGACAGCGAGGCATCCACAAAGCTGCCTCGTTGACCACCATAGAACAGGATTCTGTCGTCGTACGAGGCTTGTGAAAAGTGTGACAGACCCTTGATTCGCGCAAGATCCATGGAGGAACGCTCCCAGCAGCCATGTGCCATCCAAGTGGAGGTCCGTCGATGCCTGAGCGGCTCGTGTATCTTGGGTCCATGTTGTGCTTGCTAAGATGCTGCACTAGTGAAATGGACACGGAGTGGGTTACGCACGAGGACAGGCGGAGGGTGGTTCAACTGAAGCGATGAATGGGGGGGGGCGGTTTGCTCCTTGTCATCGATGATCCGGAACCATCCATCACCAGTGTACGTGGAAGAATGAGAGCCGCATTTGCACTTCCAATCGGCCCGTGGGAATCCCTCACAATCCCGAAACAGGAATTTTTCTCGAAACTCTAAAACATTTTGGTTGCGTCTTGACGATTTTTTTTTCTCGCCCTTAGCGCATACTGCTGTTTCCACTGGACCGCCTTGCCACCTTGTGTACCTAGAGCATTAGTCCAAATGTTACTATCCTAACACATGTTCAATATCTTTCCTATCGTCCTCAAGAAGGCGTACTTCAACCGGTGCGGCTGTTCCTGGCAAGCGAGTGCCAAGCAGCCAGCCTCCTCTGGCGAGCTTCAACTCGCAGTCGTCGTTTCTCAGCATCTTCAGCCACCCTCCTCCTCGCCGCGATGCGCGCGGATGGCGACCGCCCAGGCGTGAGAGAGGCGGCGGCCCCCATTCTGCCCGGAAGTCGAACTCCTGGAACCTCAGAAGGATGGACAAAAGATGGTTCTTGGGCAGGACGTGTCAGGTCGTGCTCTCGGCGGCCATCGATCTCTGAGCGAAGCACCCAGACGCATTCGGGGCGCCCGAGCGGATGCCCTCGGTCTAGCCATTGCGAGTCCTCTCCCAAAACTTCCCTCAGATCGTCAATGCGTTCCCAAGTAACGTCGAGGTACTCCTGGCGCGGAATACCAAGTGAGCATTTGACAGCATTGCCACGTGCGATGCAAGAAGCACATGTGAACCCCCACTTGCCCGGGAGGAAAACACAGTCTGGGAACGGTAGGGCGCTCCCATAATCTTCATACCGCTGCGCACAGGCCGTACACGGGGTGACGGAAAGCTGGCCGCGAGAATAGGCTAGCAACGCGTTGACGGCAGTGGTGGCAGACCCGGTCTTGGCCGCGACCCTTCCCAGAAGTTGGCCGTTGTTGATGCACGTGACCCGCCTGGTTGGAAGCGAGATGGCTTCACGCTGGCTCATTGTAGTAACGTACGGCTGAAGCTCGTCCCTCTCGATGGGGATCTGAATCCACCCGCCTTGGAGGTCAAGTTGCTCAAGCTGTGCTGCCCTTTAGCCCTGGCATCTCGGGTGCGGCAGGAGACGTACCTGGTGCTCCGCTGACATGTTGGTGCGCTCCGTTCTGTTCTTGGCTGGCAAAGTCGAGGAAGAATTGAGGAGAAGAAAGGGTAGACGTGCAAAGATGGGCCTGGAGCCCTTATATAGGCACCGGGAAAGGACCCCCTGGACTGGTCGACGACTTGGGAACTACTGAATGTGCCTTGGGATTACACTTCCGCCTACGTCGTCGGGCAGCCTAGCCAGGGGGGGGGGGAACGTGGGCGAGAGGCAACAGTCTGAGGCTCAGCATTCCACTCGGCACCTGGGCAGATCTTACCCCTGGAGACGAGATAGGAGAGGAGGGCATATTGATGGAGGTCATGGGCATGCCACCTGCAGCCTTGGTCTGAGAGTAGACGTGGAGATCTATGCATACTAAGGCCCCTTTTAACCCACGTTTAGACTTTGCCGATAATGGTTTTGGACTTTGGTTTTGCGTTGGTCTCGCCTTGAATGCTAATTCCGACCCCTAAGTCCCAAAGTTCGAACTAGATATATCCTAACTCTCGTCATCATGTTACTCGCTTCTCACACCTCCTGGAGTTGGTCGTCAATCCCGTATGTATTTGGTATATGGTTCAGGTACTCAGTTGCTCAATCTAAGGGAATGGGATTGCCCCTCGAGCCAAACGGTTCTTGAGGCGCTCCGATGTCCCCAAAATCAGGAAGTGTGCGGGTTTTTGGCGACAAGATACGGTCCCTTCGAGACGCTCCGCAAGTACGGTCCCTTCGAGGCGCTCTGCGAGTACTGCCCCTTCTCATACCCGTCCTCGATTGACCCTGCCTTCCCTTTAGGTCTCGCACCCACTTATCAACGTCCCACTGTACCCAATAATCGATCAAGGCACTGCAATCACTCGGGGGCTTTGACTTGTTCACGTATATGATCTTTCCACCTTGCCCACGGACCGGCCGAACAAACTGCCTGAGCAGGTTCTTTGGCCCGTCAACCTTCAGACTCGTGCCTAGCACTAGGAGAAGGTCGGGACTTGACAACTCATCGCCACGGGTGAGGTGGGCAATTTCTTCACCTTGTGGGTGGGTTTCGTCGAGCATGACCATACTCGGCCTAAGCTGGCCGATCGGTGGAAGTCGCATTCCAGCCTCCTTTCGAGCCTCGAAGCGGAAGTTGCACCGTGGGCAAGGAAGAGGAAGCGTCAGTTCGTCTTCGTCATTACCATCTTTGGTATCGCTATCCTCGATAATGTAGTCCTCGATATGACGTCGGTAGTCCTGCCATTCGTACCGTTCGTGACAGAGGTGACACTTCAAGTTGGATAGACTTCCGTGAAGTGGTACGCAATCGAATCGCCGGCCTAGGCCTGTCACCAGGCCTGCTTTTGCCTCGAGCATATCGACGTTTTGGGTGTAGCAACGAAGAAGCTTACGCCGCAGAGATGCGAGCCATCTATGCGTCTCCGTTGGCTCGCAATCTGCCGCACGATCTCGAATGCGTAGGGCTGTCTTAAGGAGCTGAGCCCTTCGTGAGTCAAAGAAAGCAGCCTCCTCGAAGAGCGCGCCGTTGGCGTAAAGTCCACCCGATGAGCGGAAGTCCTAGTCTCGTTAGCTATCTTGATGCTATAGGCACCAGATTCTACAAACCGGAATACCAGCCGCTGTGCTGATGCCAGCACCAGCAATAGCCACGATCTTTCGGGCGCCTGAGAGAGCATCTGCGATAGTCTCCAGTTCTTCGGAACCAGGCCTGACGTGTGTGAGGCGGGTCAACGTGGGTCGTGTTGACATGATGGTCTTGAGACGGAGAACGATCGAAAGGATGTTGAAGGAGGGGAGAGCAGAGCAGAGATGGCCATGGGGGCCTGCTGCTTATATACCTCGGCGAGGGCGCTGTGGAGGTGACCACGGTTTCTGCCTCGCCTCAGATGCCGGACAACCGAGGCAGCCCATGACGAAACAGACTGTTCGCTTGGTGTCGTGGAACTTGGCTGGACGGACACACCGGACTCCCATTGGCCTTCATGAAAGGATCAGGGGGCGTGCATGAAGATGCCCTTGACAGCGAGGCTGAGTGGAATGACTTCCTACTCGAAGACCTGCTGCCAGTGAGCCCAGCAGCCGTGCGGCGTATAATCTACAGCCAGCTGGTGACGGACCATCTTAACATGAACGTCATATAAGGTAGCCTCTACTTTTCTTTATATCATCTCGCCTGTATTCTTCATGTCCTTCCAAACAACGACCAAAAAACAGGGCGGGGCTGAGAAGACCTAGTAAGGAAGACGGTATCCATTCCCACCATGCTATTCAAAAAACTGCTCAGCTAAAGCGCTGGTCATTTTGCTTCTCTGCCCAATACGCGTCGAACTGATCCCTCTTCCGTTTCAGGAATTCGTCCTTCTCAGCAAGTATTACCTTGTCTAACATCGCCTCGCCTTGGCCCTCCTTATGTAGAAACTTCCAGTAGATTTTGTCGACGTCGAAGCTACTCCGTGCTGCGAGGTTGAACCAGAAACGCCCACTATTCCACGAGTCCCGCATTTGAGCTGAGAGACGCGGCTTTCCCGCTGATAGAGGTAATGTATCCTCGACACGCTCCATTGCACAAATAAACTGCTCTTTCCGCGGCTCGAAGAGGTCCAGGAATTCCTGCTTTCCCTCGCTTATCATGATGGCCGGGTGCCCAAGTATAAGCCAAGATCATAGGCGTACTAAGCCGGCATAACATTTGTAAACTCGAAGTCGAGCAAGGCGGTGATGCGCATCGTCTTGGGGTTGGCAAGCATGTTTGATGGCCGCATATCGTCACAAAAGAGCCTGAACGGCCTAAAATCGTCGATAATGCCGTAGGTAGGGATTAGCTTAGCAAAGCAGTGGCGTGCGATGTACCGCTCCCAGGTGGTGTTCTTGTCTTCGAACCCTATATTGCAATGCGTTTCTAGATTTCTCTGCAGGCATTGCGCGCGCTCTGAAAAGTAATTACTCGCACAACCAAATGGTGCCGTACTCGTGAAGTGGTCGGCGGGAAAGCTAGCGAAGGCGACAACTTCGTTCATGTCGTATGTGAGTAGTAGTCTAGTAACAGTCCAGTCGCCAGATTCGGTGTCCTTAGAAATGGCACCAATGCGCGGGAATTCCAGGAGCGAAATCTGCAGCATAAAGCTAGTGATCTGCTTGTAGACGATGTTAAGCTTTGCCTTGTTGATATATGGATCTGAAATGATAGGATTCGCCTTATTCTCGGTAGGTGCTTTTAGAAGATCCCCAAGGTCCTTTTAGTGTGTCATCTGAGTTCAGTCGGATTGGCATTTGCACCGGCGACTTAGCCAGCCTTTCCTCTTTGTCCAACTGGATTTCTGTGTAAGATAGAGCCTTGCGACGACTAATTGGCCAATTCCCTGTAACCTTCCAGCCTGCTTTGATATTATTTAGCGTCATAGCCTCTGTGCGCAACTCTGCATAGAGTTGCAAGAACTTAGCCTTGTCAACCGGCGTTGAATCAGCCAGGCTAGCCCATTCAGCCAACTTCCTTCTATATACAGCCTAACCCCAACACTGAGACATATTTACAACCGAGCAGGTTTATCGGCAGCAAAGGAAACCCTTGATTTATTTAATCTTTTTTAAAGAAAAAGAAGAAAAAAAAAAAAAAAAACTACAAGCTAAGGGGATTTACAGCTAGCTATAAATAACTACAGCGGAATGATGTTTCAGCAGCCAAGTCGATTTTCCAGGCTTAACATTGTACTGTTTAGCGGATTAGTCTTTGGATAACCGGTTTAAGGCTAGGAGGTTTTACAAGGTCCTCAAGTAGACCTTATAAGCAACATTTCTCAAAAGTATTAGCAGACAGGTAGCATCATCTTATTATGCAATTGCTCTAAATAGGCGTGTTAAGACTACAACTAATTTACTACCCCCTCTAATATCTCAGTCCATACAATAGTCAACGCTTGTATGCCTAAGTATCAAGTTCAGGGTAATTCTTAAGGAATTCTACCTCATTAGCAGGTAGCTTCTGTCCCCACTTCCGTCTCTGCAAGATCCTCCCCATAACCAGGAGTTTATATTTATCCTCACCAAATACCTCTCTATACTCCTCATCAGTATACCCTGGCAAGACATTCGCAGGGTTGAAAGGGTGGTGTTGAAGGTGGCTCTTGACGATCGGGCTAACAGGTATCTCCGTGCTAATACAGGGTTGGTTAAAAATGTCAGTCAGGTCAGAAGATATATATAGCGGCGCTTACAGCTTCCCTCCGTCCCATTTGTACATAGATACAGATATGTCTTGAGAATCAGGCGGGCCGTTGTCCAGGACAAAAATACAGCGTAGGTTGTCGTAGGCATATTGGCCGGTTGATCGGAGTCGATCCTGACCCTTGTCAAAGTCTCGTTGCCATTTATGTTGGCAAATAATGTTGGCCATTGTATCCGACCGTTGATTAGGCTCGCCAGGTATGGCTTGAGAATAGCACTGAACAAGGATGCGAGTGCCCATGATGATGCTTGTAGCTGTCGTCGAAAGCTTTGCAGTCCTGGTGGCTTAGTAAAATAAAAGGTGGTTATCGGAGATACTAAATTCCGGGTGAATATGCACAAGCTGACTGTCACAGGGAGTGCGGAACACTGCATGTATATATATTTGCCACTTGGTGGCAGTTGGTCTCGACTCTCCCAGACAAGTGATTCAACTTGCTCTGGCCGAATGATCAGGTATATACTGGACCGTATCGAATCGAGCGATGAGGGAAGCTGCAAGCTGAGAGTTTATTGCAATTTGAAGAAAGCCGTATGGATAGTTGAATTGAAGATGATTAATGCCGAGGCGCGAAGCGAGCAGTGAGAGCGGCACGTGTGTTCATTCTGATGTTTGGCTTGTGTTCATGGTTGTGAGACTTTGGGCGATCGATTCGACGACGACTTGTCGGCGCAGGTTGATGTTGGGAGTGGATCTCGAAAAGGTCATGGCGGGCAACGATCAAGGTCAATTCTGTAAGGGAAGAGGGGAATTATCTGAGAGGCAGCCCAGGATCTGTTCATGGAGAGCTGTCCTGAGCCAGTGCTATCTACCGGTGATGAGCGTGTTCTGTATGGTTTATCCCTTCGGCATGGAGCGACAGGAGCGTTCACGTCTCCTTTGGCTCCGTTATGTGATCTGGGCCTGGCGCCTCCAGGGGACCAATAACCCCAAATGAAAAAGGTGTAAGGTTGTGTGATATGGTTAAGAGTTCAAGGCGTTGGGCTGAGAGCCGGTTTGCTAGGAACAACCTGCTTGAACTGTGGGCAGTAATCTTTGAGATCCAGTCCGCTTATTGTACTTTGTAAGTTTTGAACTCTTGGTGCTAGAAGGCCGTGAAGAGTACATTGATGTATTGGCTTGCGGTCCTCTGGAACCTAGGATCTAAGCTCTCTAATTTGCCGGTTGATATGCTGGCGCTGTTTCCAACTCATTGGCTTCTTCCGCCGCCCGCACTCGAATTCATCCGCTGGTACGCGCCGCACAGACATTCTGGTGATTGAAATTTCTCGACGGCTTCGACTATCTGAATGAAGCTCAAGGTGAAGTCTTCCGCTTGAGGCTGACACTGCGGAAACTCATGTTGGTGCATTTGCTGAATTAAGGCGCCGAACAGCATGAGTTCACATTCCAAGGCGCAATTAGACTAGCACATTGCCTTCCCATTGCGGAAACATTCGACGAGGTTGTATAGGAGCGCTAATACCCGGCTTACCAAGCTTGTTCTTTCCTGACTGATCTTATCTAAGCTAAGCCAGAGGATGCAGCGGTCGAGAATTGTAGCTACCTTGGTATACTTATAAGTTCCCGTGTGTTGCAACACCAGTCCACCCGTTTTCAGCCAACAATTTCCCTGGATAAGCGGCAGGTTCCTTCACGTGGTAAGGGCATCAGCCAGAATCCCTTCCCTTCTCTTTTCTTATGGCTTTCTCCGATCTCCCCGCTTTGGACACTGCTTCCACGACTACCATTGAATACCCAGTCGAAGAAGAGTTCGAGTTCATGAAAGTACAACAAGAGACAACCTCACTCGAAGTGTTGATCTCAGATCACCATGCCAACCTTCTCGACAGACGACCAAGCATATTCTTCAAGCATCCGCAAGGATTTCTTACTATGCGAGTTGAAGGTGGGAAGGACCTTGAATGGCTCTGGTTGAAGATCCCCACAGGGAGATTCTGGGCAACCCGGTCCTCAGCTCTGGTTGACGTGTGCCGCCTCAATTTTGAAGATGGGCATGCCAAAGTCATTTTACGTGATGGGGTCATTCGTTTCGGCCTAGCCAGGAGTGATGATTCAGATGGGACTACTCTGGAGAACTTGAATGATGAATTGCTGTCCGTGAAGAAGGTGGAGAGTGGCAAGCAGATCGAGGAGGGTATCGGCCTGAGGGAAATCGGCCCGAGTAAAACCATAATATTACCACCTGGTTGCTGGGAGCTTTCTATTATGAAGGGAAGCGACAAGGTATTCTTTCAAATGTACTTATATATGGGAGGTCGAAAGGGATGGTTTAATGGCGCCTTCAAGTTCACTTCGTTCATGAGGAGCATTTGAAGTTGCATTGACCTAAGGTAGCAAGCTAGTTACACAACACTCCCCACCACTATATGCTTTTGTGACTTGCACAGATGGATGGAATGAATTGCTTGTGTTTTGGTCAATACTCACATCCAGCCACCTGCATGTCTATCTACGTGGCAGTGTCTCATCCTCAAACCGTACCTTCTTGAGAGTAGTCTTGTGTTTGCTAAGTTTGTTGGTACCTTCTGCCAGATTCTGAGGGGTGATAGCCTGCCGATTCTGACGTTGTTCGTCCTCGTGAGGAAGATGCGTGGGATTCCGATGTGCGGACACCACCTCTGCATCTGCTCGTCTCACCATGTTGAACACCGGGCTCATAGCTTGGCGGCTGTCTGTCCTCCTTGCCACCCACACTGGCTGTCTCCTTCTTCCTCGAAAATACAGATTTGAAGAGAGATACCAATGGGTCCTCTTGGACAGGCAATAAATACTCCTCCGTACAGGCTGAACACCGACACACCCGGGGTAAATCATGCTTGTTGTCAGAAAAAAACTGGGCTTCATGAAGACTGGGAGGAATGGGTGAAGGATGCCCAGGCTCAAGGGCCCTTCCACGCCTCAGGGCCCGAACGTCCAACATGCAAAGGGTAGCACTGCATGACAAAAGGATCACAATGTTGGTTGTTCCGCAGCTGATAAAATTAGACCGCGCAGTGTTGGTGTGAAATGAGGTCTTTCAACGCTGGTATCACGATATTATTCACTTGATGGTGTGGTGGGTCTCAGCCATGGGTCGTGGCTCGTGCGCGTTGGTTACCTTGCACGCGAGCTGCTCGCTTCGTGATTGGAAGAATGTAGGTCACATGCCGCTTCCTGTATGCGGGTTGGTAGCTGAGCCGCACAAGTTGGGACGTTTGTTACATTAGGATCTGCTCCACACCCCAGAAATATACCCTGTGCTTCCCGTTTAGGTTCATTTGCGCCTCTTACCAACAGCGGCTCCGCGGGCGCTGCTGGCTCTGTGTCGATATGCCGATATGCCGGGACAGGCCTCAGGTGTTGGCTGAGCCTGTCGGCACTCTTCGGGCAGAACTCTGTTGCAGAGATATGGGTTGAATTTCTGATAAATACCTACGTGCGGCCGCAGCTCCTCTAAAACTCGCACCAGCATTCGGTATCATCTCAGACACCTCTCATCTCGCATCTCGCACATCCAGTCCGCTGTCTTTCAGTCTTCCACAATCTGTCCTTATGTTATCTACAATGTCCACTTCTTCTGCGTCGTCCTCCCCTCTTCCCACAACCATGCCTCAAAATCTCTCTGTCACGCGGATCATGGTCCTTGAAAAGCTCCTTTATCTGGAGGTAGGACTCCATGAATCGACAAAGTCGTTGCTGATGCGGTCTCAATCCTACTGCGAGGAATGGCAGCAGGCACACGCTGCCATCCGAGCTGAGCTACACCATGTCCAAGTACAGCTATCCTCTGTCGAAAAGGCGGCTCGTGATGTTCTCAATGAGAACTACCGGCTCAAAGACATCATTAACCAGATCGTAAATGCCCCGTTTGTTTCCAAGAGCGTTCGTTGAACATACACTAATGACAGGAAAGGAACCATTCAGAGCTTTGACTCCCGCAAATTCCGAATACGAAGCAGCCGTGGAGGAATGCAGGAATGTCGGGGCTCTGTCTGCGACAGGGGAAATTCCTATCACTGTTGACTGGAACCAGTAGGCTTTAAGTACATGCATGCATGATTCTCTGACCTCAATTCTGCTGAGCGCCCACTTCTCGTGGTCTCTCTGCAGGGCTTAAAGGCTCAACCTGGTTAAGGCTTGGATACTGAGTACTCTGGTGTGGTAGTGTGACTTTTGGCTAGGGGTTGGTTGCAGGGCACAGGTACATTTTATTTCTTCATTTAGTATAGCAATGCCAGGAGGAATCAATGTGTTATTTCTTATTTCTTAAAACTAGTGTGCTGATGGGGCCGCAACTAGTGGCCCTATTCAAGGCCATATAATGAGCACACTTCTCTCGATATTCTTCTCTGCATGCCATATCAACTAAAATATCTATGCCCGTGTTTGGTCAAAAGAAGAAGAAGAGAATCGACCGTGCTGAAGGTAAATTTTTCAATGGATTCTCCGACTCCCACGGTTGTTGCAAGCCCGACCGAATCATGGTCCTCAGGTTGCAGCTCTAGCTCAACCTTGGTCTCCAATCAAGACAGGCGAACAGAGCATTACCTGCTTTTGGAGGCCATTCTCGATAATAACATCTCCCAGATGCAGTTCCTAATTGCTGCAGGGGCGTCGATCAGGAGGGAGGACATATGGGTTCTCTACGATGTATGCCTGCGCTTCTTGGGAACTCGCATGCTTGGATTACTCCTACCCAGCCATGTATTGCACTTTGGCCGCCCTCTGAGTGAGTTCGGCGGAGATTCTATTTTCCATTTCGTCCTGCGCACTCCAGCCCGCCGTTTTGAGGGAGAAAAAAACAAATATCCTAGAGGCACTGCTCCGCAATGGGGTCGACCCGCTTGCTCCTGATCGTCTTGGGGACACTGCGTTACACTATCTAGCCGGCTGCGATGAAGAAGAATCTTATGCCTTGGTGGAATTTTTGCTAGACGACAGTACATCGGCTGAAGAATACGAGTACATTTGCCGAATGGGCCTCAACCAGCAGAACTACTTTGGAGACACCCCACTGATTGTCGCAGTGTTGTACAACCAGTTTCGTTCGGTCAATCTACTATTAACACATGGAGCTGATCAAGAGATAAAGGGGGAATTTAGTATGACGGCATTGGATTTTGCAACCGTCAGAGGATACACAGAGATAGCCGAGCTCCTCTTACAATACGAAGTTAGCAGGAGCGACTAAATATAACGTACCCTTACCACATTTGGCCCACCCCCTGATTCGGCCCACGTTTCCCACACAAATCCCCTACTTCTAATTAATTCTAGAAAAATACTAAAACTATGCAGTCTTCAAATTTATATACATTATTATTATTTTACATAAGAAAAAAATTAAACCTAAAATTAGAGCTCATATATAATTTTAAAAAGATTTTTAAAAATGGAAATCCTAAAATGTTAAGAAATATAAGGAGATTATAAGAGATTCTTAACAGATATAGTTTTTAATTTATTAATTTAAATAAAATACATAACGTGGTTGGACAGTCAGCCGCGCAGGACACATGCCCGCGCACTTTTGCTAACTCCGCCAACTTTAGCCAGCCCTGGTACCCACCTAGGGCAAAGGAATTAATGAAAGTTGGCACCAATTGGTGCCAACTGATTTAAATTCCTTATTTCTAATCAATTTAGTCAATTTGGAGGCATGGTGGGGTTGCAGTGCTAGTCTGAAAACTTAAAGTTTTGGTGAGCGGGTTTGTTTTTGGTGCGAATCGCGTCCCCATTTTTCGCGTCAGTCTCGCATCACTCTACCTACTTAAATATTCAACACGCTAGAAATCAACATCCACAATGCCAATCTACTCGAAAGAAGATAAAATCAAACTATCACTTCAAGCAATCGAGAATTCTAAAAAAAATCAAAAGAAACCCTTGAGTAGACGTCAGGCTGCTCGGATCTTTCATATCCCTGAATCTACTCTACGTGACAGGATGAACAACCGACCCCGGCGTGAAGAATCACGCGTCGAGAAGCATAAACTTGACCCAATTGAAGAGCAAACACTTGTTCAATATATCATTGAGCAAGATGCACGAGGATTCCCAATGCGACTTTCTGGTGTGGAAGATATGGCCAACCTCCTGCTGGCGTCGCGTGATGGCAAGCCTGTTGGCACCAGATGGGCACGACGCTTTGTGGATGCACAACCAAGCTTGAAAACAAGATTCTCTCGGCCTTACGACTACCAGAGGGCCCTCTGCGAAGATCCTGAGGTCATTGGAAACTGGTTCCGACTACTTCGCAACATGATGGCCAAGTATGGGATCACAGATGACGATCTCTACAACTTCGACGAAACTGGCTTCATGATGGGCCAGATAACCTCAACCCTGGTTGTTACACGCTCTGATCGGCATGGAAAGGCTAAATCTATACAGCCTGGAAACCGTGAATGGGCAACAGCTATTGAATGCATCAATGCAAAGGGCTGGTGTATCCCGCCATTCGTCATTGTCCAAGGCGCCTACCACCTTGCAAACTGGACCACAGAGTCGGGTTTTCCTGCCGATTGGGTAATCAAGCCTACTCCAAATGGATGGACGGATAACAAGACTGGTCTAGAATGGATTCAGCACTTTAATAAGCATACAATTAAGCGAACAATGGGCAAATACCGGATGCTCATCCTGGATGGACACGAGAGCCATGTATCAGCAGAGTTCGAACAGTACTGCAAGGAAAACAACATTATCCCTATTAGCATGCCACCACATTCATCTCATCTACTCCAGCCATTGGATGTTGCATTATTTTCGCTATTGAAGCGTGCATACGGCGATGAGATCAACCTCTTCATCCGGGCATCCATCAACCACATCACCAAGTCCGAGTTCTTCATTGCGTTTAAGGCAGCCCACGACAAGGTCTTTACGGAAGAAAACATGAAAGCTGGGTTCAGAGGGGCTGGAATTTCTCCATGGGACCCAGATTCTGTCATTTCCAAGCTGGATGTCCGCCTACAAACTCCAGTACAATCCCTCCCTGTGTCACCATCGAAATGGGAATCACAAACACCTTCCAATGCCCACCAGACTGTCCAGCAATCAAGTTTTATCAAGGGCAAGATCTCAGCCCATCAGGGCAGCTCCCCTACACCAATTATCCAGGCAATTGAGAAGTTTACAAAGGGTGCACAAGCAATGGCGCATCAGATCACTCTTTTGAATGATCGGGTCCGTACCCTTGAGAAGGCTAATATTGGGCTCGCCAAGCGCCGGAGGGCCAAAAGAAGTCGGGTCCAGCTTGGAGGGGCACTTAGTATTGAGGAATCTCAGGTGATAATTGAAGAAAAACAAAAGGGGAAGCGGCCGGCTGGTGAAATGGCTGGTGGTGCTGAGGAGGCGGACCGCGGCGGACCGAGCAAACGACGATGTGGCAACTGCGGCGAGACTGGGCATAACGCAAGAACTTGTGAGAAAGATGCAGAAGAGTCTAGTCAGTCAGATTCAGAGTGTATAATAGTACATTCTTAAGCGGACCGCGTCGGACCGCCAAAATAGTTGATTTGGCTGGTGTAGATTGAGGTTGATTCTGCATGGTTGAAATGCTCCATTTTGGTGGGGAAGCCGATTTTCCCACCAAAAGTCGGCCACTTTAGACTGGCACTGCAGCCACGCTAACGTCTCTAAATTGACTAAGTCGATTGAAATTGAGCAATTGAGACCAGTTGGCACCAATTGGTGCCAACTTTTATTGATTCTATTGCACTAGGTGGGTGCCAGGGCTGGCTAAAGTTGGCGGAGTTAGCAAAAGTGCGCGGGCATGTGTCCTGCGCGGCTGACTGTCCAACCACGTTATAAATATAAGGATAATTTAATTATATATAATAAATATAAAATAATAATATTTTAAAGCTTATTATTTTATTATATTTTTCTATTAATAAAAATATTTACTTTTACTCTTTTCTTAAGAAAACTTTATATAAGAAAAGCTTATATTTAAGTTTTTATTACTTAAAAAAATTATTTTAATATAAAGCTTTAAAATATATTATTAAGTATAAAATAAGAATTATTATATTTAAGAGAAGAAAATTAACGTGGTTGGACACCCAGCCGCGCAGGACACCTACCCGCGCACTTTTGCTAACTCTACCAACTTTAGCCAACCCCAGCACCCACCCAGGGCAAAAGGGTCAATTGAATTTGGTACCAATTGGTGCCATCTGCTCTTAATTCCTTATTTTCAACTGATTTGGTCAATTTAGAGTTGTGGTGTGGCTGCAGTGCCAGTCTAAAGATTTAAAGTTTTGGTGGGCAGGTTTGTTTTTTGGTGCAGATCGCGTCCCCATTTTTCGCGTCAGTCTCGCATCACTCTACCTACTTAAATATTTAACACGCTAGAAATCAACAACCACAATGCCAATCTACTCTAAAGAAGAGAAAGTCCAACAAGCACTTCAGGCAATTGAGAATTCCAAAAAAAATCAAAAGAAACCCTTAAGTAGACGTCAGGCTGCTCGGATCTTTCATATCCCTGAATCTACCCTACGTGACAGGATGAACAACCGACCGCGTCGCGAAGAATCACGCGTCCACGACCATAAACTGGACCCAATCGAAGAGCAAACTCTTGTTCGATATATCATTGAGCAAGATGCACGAGGATTTCCAATGCGGCTTTCTGGTGTGGAAGACATGGCTAATCTCTTGTTGGCGTCGCGTGATGGCAAGCCTGTTGGTACCAAATGGGCTCGACGCTTCGTGGATGCACAACCAAGCTTGAAAACGAGGTTTAATCGGCCTTATGACTACCAGAGGGCCCTCTGCGAAGATCCAGAGGTTATCGGCAACTGGTTTCGGCTGCTCCGCAACATGATGGCCAAGTATGGGATCACAGACGACGACCTATACAACTTTGACGAAACTGGCTTTATGATGGGTGTGATAACCGCATCAATGGTTGTTACACGTTCTGATCGACATGGAAAGGCTAAATCTATACAGCCTGGAAACCGGGAATGGGCAACAGTTATTGAATGCATCAATGCGAAGGGCTGGTGTATCCCGCCGTTTGTTATTGTGCAAGGCGCCTACCACCTTGCCAACTGGACAACAGAGTCAGGCTTCCCACCAAGCTGGATAATCAAGCCTACTCCGAATGGGTGGACAGATAACGAGACTGGCCTTGACTGGATTCGGCACTTCGACAAGCATACGAAGCAACGGGCAAAGGGTGTGTACCGGATGCTTATCCTTGATGGCCATGAGAGCCATGTATCAGCGGAGTTTGAGCAGTACTGCAAAGAGCACAACATTATCCCTATCAGCATGCCACCACATTCCTCTCATCTACTCCAGCCACTAGATGTTGGATTATTCTCGCCATTAAAGCGTGCATATGGTGATGAGATCAATCTCTTCATCCGGGCCTCTATCAACCACATCACCAAGTCTGAGTTCTTCGTTGCGTTCAAGGCAGCCCACGACAAGATCTTTACGAAAGAAAATATAAAGTCTGGGTTTAGAGGAGCTGGAATCTCTCCTTGGGACCCAGATTCTGTCATTTTAAAGCTGGATATCTCCCTACAAACTCCGTTGCAATCCCTTCCTGTATCCCCTTCCAAGTGGGAATCACAAACACCCTCCAATGCCCAACAAACCATCCAGCAATCCAGTTTTATTAAAGGCAGGATCTCGGACCATCAAGGCAGCTCCCCTACACCAATTCTTGAGGCTGTTGATCAGCTGTCAAAGGGTTCACAAACAATGGCGCATAAAATTACGATTTTGGAGGATCGGGTCCGCACATTTGAGAATGCCAATCTAGCACTCGCCAAACGCCGGAGGGCTAAGAGAACCCGAGTGCAGCTTGGAGGGGCACTTAGCATTGAGGATTCCCAGGCAATAATTGAAGAGAAACAAAAGGGGAAGCGGCCAGCTGGTGAAATGGCTGGTAGTGCTGAGGAGGCGGCCCGTGGCGGACCGAGTAAACGACGATGTGGCAACTGCGGTGAGACTGGGCATTATGCAAAAACTTGTGGGAAAGATGTAGAAGGGTCTAGTCAGTTAGATTCTGAGTGTATAATAGTACATTCTTAAGCGGTCCGCGGCGGACCGCCCAAATAGTTGACCTGGCTGGTGTTTATTGACGTTGATCCTGCATGTCTGAAATGCTCCATTTTGGTGGGGAAGCTGATTTCCCCACCAAAAGTCACTCACTTCAGACTGGCACTGCAGTTACGCCAACACCTTTAAATTGACCAAATCAATTGAAAATAAGGAATTAAGAGCAGATGGCACCAATTGGTACCAAATTCAATTGACCCTTTTGCCCTGGGTGGGTGCTGGGGTTGGCTAAAGTTGGTAGAGTTAGCAAAAGTGCGCGGGTAGGTGTCCTGCGCGGCTGGGTGTCCAACCACGTTATATTTAATTTGATAAAAAAGATATTAATAAAAATAAAAAGAAAAAAAGGTAAGTTATTAATATTTTAAAATTATAATTTTATTAAATTTAAAATATATAATATATAATATATCTTAGTATTTCTTATTTAATATAGAATAATATTAGAATTTAAAAAGCGGGCACTTAATAGCCTATTAAGGCTAGATTAAGGGTGGGCCAAATCAGGGGGTGGGCCGTGTCACGGCCAGCACGAGATGCAGCATGGGAGCTGGGTCTATTGGCGCTATCAACGAATATTCTAAGCTAAAGAGAAAGAAGGAAAAAGGGAGAGCGAAGCTCATGCGATCCCTGGACTGCGTAAAAGTCTTGACGCGACTGTGGGGCTTAGGGTTAGGGCCTTGTGACGGCCAGGGCTTGCTTGACCGTGGCTGCCGTCACAGGCCGAATCTGGTGAGGGTACGTTAGAGCATCTGAACAACTTTGACTATCATTTATTGCGTCACATCAGCAATTATCCAGGTCTATCTGAGTTCCCTCCAAAATTGATCTGTTAACCACCATGTCTCTGGCGGGCAAATAGGTGCAAAGAGCCATCGCATACCCTGGACTGAGACATCAGGGCGTGTTCCATTATTGTGGCAATACTTCAGCACTACCCAGAACATAATTAGAGTCCAAACCTCGCCTGTCAGATCCCCCGCTGTGAGATAAGTCTTTACCTTCCGCTCCTGGGTTCTTGCTCGGATATTTTCTACCTTATAAGTATCCGCATAGTACAAGGCCAACGTAGTTGCATCTTCATTGAAGACCTTATGTATGTGCTGTACGTTTGTGTGGTCGCATCCTCTGGCTTGACGGCAAGTAGGTTCAACAATCCCAGATATGTTGATGGTGATGTTAGGCTCTCGAAAGTAGACTTCAGCTAGCTCCCGGTCGTATTCATGGTACTCTTGAAGGCTATCTAAGAAGACCTTCTCGTACTCACTCCGTGAGTTGCTAAAGTGGTATTGAAGATCCCCGGAGTAATCCATAGGAAGCAAAACCACGTAAATCTCTGACTCATCGTCGTTATTCAAAAGGGCATCTGCCTTCCGTCCAACAAGTGTGGGATTGGCTCCAACCCAGACCGCAGTCTCTAGCCAGTCGAAATTTTTGAATATCTTCTTCCATGCCTGGCAGTGTCGGATGGCCTCGTCGGGTAAAATGAGACCGGCCTCTATAGCATGTAAGCGGCTTTGGGGGCTTAGATATTTAGTGACGTTGTCAACAAGCTCCTGCGGCATCTTCTCCATCCTAGCAATGCAAATAGTTAAGGGGTAATAAAAGGTAAATGGCTACTAATAAAATATGTCAGAGCTGGAGCAATACATAAATTGGGAATGGCGGGTTGACAAGCTAAGCTAATAAAATAACTAGGATTTAAAAGAAGCGACAATAATCCTTTTTCTAGAACTGCTATACGTAGGAACCTGGATTAAAGAACTTTGATTCTCTTTCCTGGCGGTCAAGATGGTTGCAAAAATGGGCCACTATCTATTTTTAAAGTCAAATCAACGTGGATGGCCCTGATTCCGGCCATGGGAAAGGCGGCTGGAATCAGGCCGTGGCCGGAATCAAGGCCACCCACATCTTTATGAAGTAAGTGTAGACAATGGGCCTCAGACAGGGGAGTTTATATGCTAACTAATTCAAGCCTGCCTTTACATATAAGAGTGGATCAAAGCTTAAGCCAGCCAGCCTCATTACCAGATAATCTGATTTGGTTCATCAGGGTGGCGCTAACGTATAGGGATCCTGGTGCTAAGGTGGTGGAGCTCTCCTTGGAATTATCACCCTTATGATCATACCTTACTTAACAAGTATGACCAGCCCAGTGGCAATTAGAACAGAGGAGCCGTCTTGGTGTATCCTTAGAAACCAATGCTTAGCAAGTAAAACCCACGCAAAGAAAGTGGAAGCTGAGGAGGTGGAGTGTGCTAAGTTCATGATCATCCATTTCAGAACTAGTATGGAACTGTGTGTAGCACAGTGTATCTGGCCCTGCGCCAGTTTACAGGTGTGTCTGATGTGCTCGGTCACAGCCCAGCCGCTGATGCCGGGTGCAGTTTCCCAATGAGTTCTGAAGTCGGTGTCAAGCATGGTAGAGCATTGTAAATTCAAGAGTTTCCCTAAGATCTCGTGCACCGTTTACCAAACTCACTTCCTGGAGCCTGGAACGGAGTGCTCTGTCTCTATGAGTCTCCATTTCGAGCACGCTTCCCAGGCCATCTCCAATCGAAGCGGCTCCCCACAAACGGGCCATGAAGAGGGTTGTCGTGCATAGCCAACATCGTTTCACTTGATACCTCGATCCACTTTTCGTCCACAGTTGTGCCGATGAAACATTGGTCCTCGCCGTCCCATGCTAATTCCACCGGGTAGCCGACACCATCGGGTCGAACCTGAACCGACACAGCGTCACTGTGTTCCTTGAACATCCAGCGGATGTCCGCACACTTATCGGTGCCCGAGGACCATGAGCCCAACCTCTTGTTCCACTGACATGAGTCCTTTTGCCTTCCGAAAGTCACGAAAATCTTCTCCAAACGCAAGAAAACCTCCTCTTCATGCAAATAACGAGCTGATGGGCGAAGTGCGGCAGCACGCTGCCGCATGGCGCTCTGTTTTGCCTTGGCGCGTTTTGACGGCTTTGAGGAATCCTTTGGGAAAGCCTTTCGTTTTTTCCCACGCAGATTCGGTGACGGCAATACCGACGATGGTCGGTTTGGTCGGGCTTGCTGGTTTCTAGCCGTGGTGGGGAGGTTTAAGCAGTGACAGGAGCTTCCCCTATCGAGTGTGACGCACGAAAGGTTGTCCAGGCCGTCTGCTTTTGCCACATTCTCGGTGAGGTCGATCGGATTCGCATCAGAACCCTTTTCAGGGAACATCTCCTCCAAAGTCAGAGCCAAGAGTTCATCGTGACTCATAGCGATCGTCTCCGACAAGACGCGGTCACATCGGTCCGGCAGCCAGAGATCATACAGCTCGAATTCTTCCTCAGTTGCGTGGCGATGAACATCTTCCGGGTCGTTCATGTACGTGACTGAGGGCATCTTGGGCGGCAGGAAACTGTCCCTAGGACTGACAGCGTCCTGATGAGGGAGACGTGGCTCTGGGAAGGTCGAAGCGAGGAGCATGGCCATGGCTGAGGGTGTGAATACGGCTTTCTGAGATTCGGTGAATGTGATGAGAGAGAGAGAGAGAGAAATGGGGAAGAGAAGATGCTTCGAACAGAGATCCGAGGGGGTTGTCATGCCCCTTAAATATTCAGCTTCAGCGCCACTGCGGTGGGACAGACGGGTGGCACAGTTGGATGTCCTTGATGTCCACGTGATTTTGTATCTGCGTCCTCGGAGGAAGCACCTGAATGAGCGCGGATGGGCTGCCTCCTGCATCGCACCGCCTGGGTGCCCGGCTGGTGCGTTGAGGAGGGGAGAGGCTTGTTTGTGGATGCACTCTTATCGAAGAGGCGAAGACAACAGGCGGGGACAATGGCGGGGAGATCTTCAGTTAAATACGGGAGTCAACACCGGGCACCTGGTGGTTTTGGGGGTCAAGTGATACCCAAACTACGAATTTGATCTGGAGAGAGACGGCCGCCATATGCGAGGAACGTTCAGAAAGCTTTCACGACCTGGTCGGAAAAGTCACTCTTGCGTGGGTGTGTGTACGAACGAGCAAATCAGAAGTTACTATACCTACTATTAGGTATCTATATCCAAAACGAGACTACAAAACACTACCAGTGGGGCCCGATCACGACGTTTCTTCGACCTGACCCCGTGCCTTTGCCTGCTTTCGCCCAGTGGTCTTGCGCTGAGGGCGCTCAGGGTAGTCGCCCAGCTCCATTTCGCTGAATTTACGCTTACGGCTTCCACGGCTTGGGGACCCTACATTGTCTGGGACACCCCCCGTTGTTGTCTGTGTGGCCTGGTGAGCCACTAATCCAGGCTCGTGATTCACGATGGAGTCAATATCCATCACATCATTCGACATTTCCAATTTGGTTAGGAAAGGTCGTTTACTGAGCGAGGGAAGCAATTCTTTGTCGTCGAGACGAATACTCGACAAGACCTCTGGTTCTGGGATTATACTTGCTCTTGCTGCAATCACCCGACCACACAGGAGGAAATCTTCCATCAGCTGCCAATTACCTAACATTGGCAGCCATTTCTGGCCGTCATATGACTTTTTCTGTTCTGTGATGTAATCCCATACTTCTAACATGGCGTGGAGCTGGTGTTTGACTTTATCGAAGGAGTGAATATCACGGTCCAAGAAGTCAGTAACAGCGTGGGCTACCCCAAAGTTGCTATGATACGGTGGAATGGCGTTACTGGCATGAATGTCCCCGGATTTGAGCATGGATTGGCTAGCAGTCTCAAATGGATTATCACTTGCGCTGTGACGCTGACGCCAATAATAACCAAGCTGTAGAATGGTCGCCTCGGTGGCACAAATGACCTTGGCCGGTGGCATATTACTGGATGACATGGTGTTGGGATAGAATGTAAGGAGCAAGGAGATTGAAGTATAGGACATATTTCGTGGAAGCAAATTTTGTTAGAAATGAAATGATATTATATATCCCAGTTCAGAGGTACAAGTGGGTGCACAGCATGCGGCGAAGAACAAGCATTTCGATTCCTTAAATAAGGCGGCCGACAATTCCAGACCGGCCAGGCCAGACCCATGTTACACTTAATCTGAGAAAGCCTCCTCATCCATATCGTCAAATACAGTACAGTTTTCAGGGTCATACTCCTCCTCATGGTCCTGACCGGGACCCCGCCTCATACGCTTCTCTATATCACGCTATACCTCATTAGTAATTTTCGCAGTAATGAATCCAAATGATGCCTACAGTGGCCCCCAGAACGCAGGAGAGAAGCTTTTCCAACCGATTCAGTCGAATTATCAGGTCTTGAATCACACGTGCAGACTCAATGGGGCGCATTTTAACCTCCTCGTCATAGGCCCTGAACCAATAATTTGCGGACTCTTTGAAATGTGCTACCACATCTTCAGTGGAGGGATAATTATTAGATGGGCGGAGTGGAGGCAGAGTAGGTTCTGTGGACATTTTTTGCAGAATATAAAAATTAGGGTCTGTGGACATGATGGCTGGGAGATTGGCTAGGCTTTCTTTGGTTTGGGTGGAAAGGAAATGAATCAAACATGCACATAAAGGCCGTGATTCTGTCTCCTTTTATCATGGGCGCATGATTGTCTGCATTGCTGAGGAAAACCCGTCATACAGCTAGCTCCAGGGATGAGATTTGAGAACTCCAATGTTGGTGCAGCTTGGGATGGGCACCGCCCCAACTACGACAACCAGGATTCAACCAACTGGCACGTTGGAACAGGACGGCTCAGCGCCTCGTAAAATTAGTATGTTCTTATCTCGGTATAGGTTAAGTGTGAACATGCGGGGGCGGCCCCCGAGACATGCCCGTGCAGCACACTACTGAGCCAACAAACGGTCCAATGGATCCTATCTTGCGCTGTGGATCCTGGGTGCACTGCTACTCCACATCAAAAGCCAGCTATGCATGACTCTTTCACTCGACCCGACGGAATGGTAGAGGTTCTGATAGGCCACAGCTTGGCGTGTTGGTTGTCTTTGTGCTCAGGTACCCAAAATAAAATACCACCTTAGGTCTCTCGTGTCTGGTTCCTGCCTCATGCACATGCCCAACAAGGACGTCCCGGCAACCAGAGCTTCCTACTTTTCCAATGTCTGAAAAACACCACACGAAATCTCCAGGGCGTAAGTTTTTGCATCGCATGCAAGAACTTACTATCTCAAGCCGGTGGCATCCTCAACGGCATCCAGCGGACAAACAGCCAGTTGCCAGCCCCTTAGACCCTTCATCTATTCACATACTGGTACGTTTGGCATGCAACAGATCCAAGGCACACGCTGACCATTGGTAGCGGGAGATCGACTCTCTCAAGCATGATTTGGCAGTATGGTGCACCGGGAACCCCCTTATTGACACCTTGTTGAAGAAACTAGACTCGCTTTCAGAGAAAACCTGTCTCTTGCGCATGCCCACAAAACCATGCTTGAGTCACAAGAGCTGAGAGAGGGGAAGGGGGTTGTTTCTGCTCGCAACAGGGCGGTTGACGACCTGAATCTGGTTCTGGCTGAAAACGTTATGTTGCGCATGGAGAACCTTGAGCGATGGGGACAAATCTGCGAGTTGGTGGACAAGTATGGCCTCCTGTGCTGTTCTTGTCGGGGTGTGGCCCAGAGCTGGATTTAGAATCAAGGACCGAGATCAGACCACACCTGCGCCGCTTCCTCCTCTCTCCCTCCCGCAAAGTGTTGGGCTCGCCTCGGCCCTCATCTCCTCGGCCCTGGCCCTGACAAGTTAGAACCAACAGTCTGAACAGCTAAATTTAATTTCCCATGATCCACACTGGGTGTTGTGGACCTAGATAGATACTCAACCGAACTAAAGCCGTAGGATCGCCATCACTGCGTTGGTTGACGCAAAGTGTGATGGGATCTCCGGCAGCGGCGCTTGAGTACCTCCCAATTCTGCTTCATCCAGGATAAATACACGTCCATGAGCTGGTCGGGCCTGGTATACTTTATTTTCATCTGAGCAGTTCTCTCGCCCTTCATACCCTCATTGCATATCCCGACTTTTCTGTTATGTCCCATCATTACCTTCAGTCCTGTACCAGGTCTCTGGAAACCAAAACTCTTGAGGATAATGTTTCCTCCCGGGGAGATGGTCCAGTTGACAAGAGTCACGGCGTGTCCAGTGAAGTCTGCCAAGATGTTAGCGACCTCATCCGCTCCACGAATGGTGCTGTGAAGCAGAGAACCGCATCCCACTGGAGCCCCAACAGGCACCAGGTGCTCATCATGCTCGCCCTCTCCCTGATATCTTTCATGGTGGCCTTGGATGCTTGCATCATTGTGACTTCACTGAATGTAGGTCTACAAGGTTTTCGGTGTCACTACTTTAACACTGATGATTCGAGTAGGCTATTGTGCTTGACCTAGGCCTAGACACTACCACCGCATTCTGGATCGGGACTTCCTATCTGCTGTCAAACGCAGTGACCATGCCCTTCACTGCCGAGCTCAGCAACATCTTTGGGCGACCAGTTGTGCTCCTGGCATCGCTTGCTTTTTTTACCGGTGGGACATTACTGTGCTGCCTCGCCAGATCCATTGCTGTCCTGCTCGCTGGCAGGAGCCTGCAGGGCATAGGTGGCGGCGGAATTCTAGTCCTGAGCTTGATTATCTTCACCGACATGGTGCCTCTTCGTTGGCGCCCCAAGTGGTATGGTTCAGTGTAAGTCGATTCGCTTTCTCTTTTTGGAGAGCACCTGGCTGACGTCTGTAAGGCTTGGAGCATGGGCTTTAGGCAACTGCCTCGGTCCCGTTGTGGGCGGAGTCATTGTTCAGGACACGAGCTGGAGGTGGGTTTTCTACATCATGTTCCCGTTCTGCTTCGTAGGGTCTGCCCTGGTCTTGTGGCTGCTCAAGTTCAGGGCTCCTCCTGCGACTGCGTTACAGAAGATGCAGAGAGTAGACTGGCCAGGCGGCGCTCTCTTCATTTCATCCGCGACGTCGTTTCTCGTGGCTGTGTCGTGGGGTGGAAGCCAGTTCAATTGGGCGAGCCCACAGACGCTTGTTCCCTTCTGTCTGGGAGCCCTTGGAATGGCCGGCACCTTCTTCTATGAGGCGAACTATGCCCAACGGCCATTCCTTCGTCCGAGTCTGTTTTGGAACGTCAGTTCTATCGCCACATATACTTGTGGTCTGATCCAAGGCTTAGTGGTATGTTCACCAAGTTCCCAGGGAGTTGGCGAATACTGACTCGTTCGTCTGTTAGATATATGGGCAACTCTACTACATACCGTTCTACTTCCAATCCGTCAAGGGTTATGGAGGTGTCATTACGGGTGTAGCTATCCTGCCTGTGATGATCACATTGGTCCCAAGCTCGATCGGAACTGGTGCGGTCGTCACAAGGACAGGTCGCTACCGCTGGCCAATTCGGCTCGGCTGGATCCTCCTCACGGTGTCATCCGGCCTTACTATGATCTTCGATCGTGCAACACCTATTGCCGCGTGGGTCGTCATCCTCATCGCATTGGGCTTCGGCCATGGGGCCGTGCTGAACGCCCAGAACTTTGCTGCCCAAGCAATGTGCATGAGCGGTAGGGAGGGTCAAGCTGCTGCAATGTATGCCTTCCTGCGACAGTTCGGGATGACCCTTGGTGTGGTAATTGGTGGAACCATCTTCCAGAACATCATGAGTATTAAGCTCAGATCGCAAGGCCTCAGCACTGATATTGCGCTGCACAGTGAGGCCTTCCTGGTGGAATTGGCGAGGCTCCCTGCCAACAGCGATCTCAAGAACCAGATCCTGGACGCATATGTATACGGCCTGAGTGGCCTTTACCTTTTCTTCACTTGCATGTCTGCGATCGCCTTCCTTCTGAGCCTTCTGATTAGGGAGTTCGAGATGCAGGAGGAGGTTCGAACTGATCATGTGCTGCAAAGAGTCAGTATTTTTGAACTTTCGTAGTTTGAAGGGGACTGTTAGCTTCTCCTTCCTTGGAAGGCAAACGGAAGGGTGCTTCTGGGGCGGAAGGGTCATCATAGAGTGCCCAGGCATGAACATCTAATACAGGCTTGCATTTTCTGTCCAGTATCATCATGAGAAAATCAAAATCTTTCATTCTCCAGCCTAAGCCCTACATACTCACAAAGCCCTATGCGGTGAGTTTACACAAAGGAGTAATTTTATACAGAGAGCTAAGACTTAGCCTGGAAGAGACACAGCACACTCCTCGACCCAGTTACTACAGCCTTAATTTTGTATCCAGCCTCGTAAATAATGGACCTAAAGGTGATGGTATGCAATTCAAGATGAACAGAGAGGCAGCAGGCATGGTAGAAAAATAAATGGAGCTGGAATAATCCGGAAAATTATCTGAAAGAGGGCTGCTCTTGTTTCAGGAAGGTCGAGTTGGTTCTAAAGATAAATCAGAGGATGCTGATGGGGAGCGCTAAGATTCCAGCCAACCTTGCACGAGGAGAATAATAATAGATCTGCTCCTCGAAGGAACAGACCAGCTGGTCTAAATTTGGCTACGGTGGACTGGCACTGCGCAAACAGCCAGCGCTGGTCGGTCTCCTAGGGTACTTGTGGGGTGCCCGAAGTTGCGCCTGATCTGTGGGGTGCAACAAGGCCTGCAACGGCAACCTCGGAGGATTCCCCAGCTGCTTGTTGGTGAGGAGAGCGGGTGGGTGGGTTCAGTGGTGGAGTATGTGAGATGCCCGTCTGAGCCATCCGATTTCTGATATATCGAAGGACAGGTAACTTGCCCATTCCCAAGACTCTTCCTTGGCCAATAGGACCTGAGCAAACAGCTTTCGTATCCTCTGCTATGGAGTCCGAATACAAGTCTTCCAAGCTCGGGATGAAGCTTGTGGTTTTATTAACAGACGTATTTCAACGCTACTGTCATCTCTACTCCCCAAGAGAGTTGACACCGATGAAGGGTGGGGTGGAGGTGGACCGACTTTTCCTTAGACATGGAAGTTCTACGGCGTTTGCATTGCTCATCCTAGCAAAGAGACATGCCAGCAGGGAAGGCGGCCCCATCTTTAGAGCCCTGGACAATACACGGGCTGCTGCTAGGATGAAAATAGCCTCATATACCGCAAAATCCCTGGCAGATATAGGCATAGACCGTGAGTGGGAGGGTAAGCAACTGAATCCGTCCGCCATGAACTGAATCTGAACATATAACAGACGCAGATACAGGATCGAGGAAAAGTAAGCTGAGGTTGGTAAGACCAGACAATCCTGCAAGGTCTAGCACCACCACCGTACCAAACGACACCCCAAGCCAGCAGACAGAGTCGGCTCCCTCTTTGAACTCCATCCCAACGGCCAGGAGGAAGACAGACTCGGAAGCTGGCCCGGCTGAGGCCACTCCGGATCTGCAGGATCTCGAGCCTGCCCGCCCTGCGGCCGCACGTATGGCATGGATTCGCCGGCATATCTCGGAGCGCCTTAACATCGCGACAACGTATCCAAGTGGCCGTGGGATCTCCTTGAGTGGAGAAAGGGGGATCATCTTCAGCATCCGAATTGAGCACTTGGAAGGCTTGGCGCGGGATATGTTTCAGGTCAGTATCCTCGTAACATCGGGACGCAGGAGTTTACTCAGGGACGGGAGCAAGATCCATTGGGGATCCCGGGACTCAATCAGCCTTGGAGGGTGTCACTCGGACACCGCGGCTCGTATATTGGGTGGAAGCCTGGCAAACCTTGCGGAACACGGGGGTGACATCCGTTTGGAGGTTCCAGAGGCGCCACTCCAGAATGCTGCTCTCATAGTGGATTATTAGCAACGTTGAGTAAAATAGATTAAGTCCACCCTCGTTAAGACACAATCAAACTGCGGTCAACTCAGGGGAGAGGCCTGAGTGGCCGAAGAGCGATGTACATATCCATTAATGAAGGGATTTCCCAGGCTGTAGCACTGCAAGCATCATGCCATCTGGACGTCAAATCCCCTTTACCCTCTGAAGCACCTTCCGCGCAGATACTGGTTGCTAAGTAATCCACGCAATAAGGTTGCAAAAGTTTATATAAGCAAGATGTATATAATAAACGAGCGTGGCTATGTTGTAGTCGTTCCAGACGACTAAATCCTAACGAGGGTAAACTATCATGACCTAGCCGCAAAAACCGTATGCTTATCGAACCCCTACAAATATGTAAACTGCTTTTTCACCTTCCTCCTTGGAATGGGTACCCCTCTATCCTGCAAGTAGGCAATCATTTTGTCCTTAAAGTGATCCTTGTATGTGTTACAAGATAAAGACTTATTTACCATTCCAAGTTTACCTGTTTTGATATGTCGGAAAACGGAATAGGTTAGCGGGCATACACTCCCAACGTAGTTCCATACTATCGCACCATCCTCCACTGTAATTCCATCAGGGGGGATGCCACTAGGTGGCACCATGTAGCCTGTGCCCATGTACTGAAGCCGTGCAAGGTTGCCAAAGCCTGCGCTCTTTTAGTATAAAATATCTTGCATATATGTGGCAGGTTAGCTCTTACCATGTTTAGTAAGCTCTTTTTCCGTTGACAGAACCAAAACCCGACTTCTTTCACTGTTGCCATATGCTGTTTGAAATTGCGAGTGCTTCTTCTCATACTCCGCAGTGACAGGTGCAAATCCAAATTTGAACTTCCCATCATCAGTTGGCAATGCAAAGCCGAAACACTTGCCGTTTACTGGTGTAAACAATATTGTTCCCTTTACATATTCGCCCAACCCAGTAAATGGGTCCCGAAAGAAGTAAATTTCATCTGGCTCGCCCTTAGAGCCGATATCTTCAACTAAGGAGTTGCTGTTGTTGTTTAGGGTCAAGCCTGAGAATAGTTCCAGGGCTTCATCTAGTAGCTCAGGGTATTCTGGCTTAATCTTCGTGTCAACCTGTTCTGAATCGTGTTCCTTCTTAATTGGGTTGGCACCAGGCACTGGAGCCGGAGCCGGGGTAGGGGCAGGAGCAGCAGTCGGAGCCGGGGTAGCAGCCGGAGCAGGAGTAGGAGCAGGGGCAGGAGTAGGAGCAGTGGCAGGGGCAGTGGCAGGGGCAGGAGGAGCAGGAGTCGGAGCCGGGGCAGGAGCCGGGGCAGGAGTTGGAGCCGGAGTGGGAGTAGGAGCAGTGGCAGGGGCAGGAGTAGGAGCAGGAGTCGGAGCCGGGGCAGGAGCCGGGGTAGAAGCCGGGGCAGGAGCCGGAGCTGGGGTAGGAGCCGGGGCAGGAGTTGGAGCCGGAGTGGGAGTATGAGCTTCAGCGTGCTTCTTCCAGTACTCGCGGATTTGCATTCCTCCGGTGTCAGCTGCGGTTTTATCCTTCTTCCATTTTTCGGGAATTTTCTCTTCATCATCACTTAAAACATCTAGCCCGCCTGGCCAGATTTGTTGACATATCTCCAAAACATCTGAATCAACACTGATTTCCGTGGGGTTGTCCTCACACCACTTCTGTAACCTTAGCAGTTGCCGAGCATGCAACTCAGCTTCTGCCTTGGTTTGGGGAACACGAGGCATCTGAAATATAAATAGATATATTTAATTTAGTGCACTTTAAAGAGAAGAATGGAAGTAAAGAAACAATTGATTTTTCCTTATATGTATAGATGTAGAAATGGTGTACTAATTGGAACTGCATTGCGACTTATATAGGAATATCTTTTAGTAGAAGTGTTTATATTTTAAGAAAACAAATATCCTTAATCCTTAATTTACATTTCTACTTTAAATCATGGCCTGGCTACCGGCCAGCCGGGCTTTTCGTATGTGGCCGCTTGTATTGGCCACCGTTAACATGCACTATTTATTTGTAGTTAGTCTCGCCACTCTAACATCGATGTCCGCCCTGACCATATATTAACCATTTAATTACCTTCACCTTCACTACATAATCCCAACCAACCCCGACCACCTCGACCACTCCCCTCCACCATACGCGCGACTTCAACCAACCCCTTACGCGAGTTCGACCAGTCGACCCCCTCGACCAGTCGACCCCCTCGACCAGTCGACCCCCTCGACCGGTCGACCCCTAACGCGAGTTCGACCAATCGACCCCCTCGACCAGTCGACCCCCTCGACCAGTCGACCCCCTCGACCGGTCGACCCCTTACGCGAGTTCGACCAGTCGACCCCCTCGACCAGTCGACCCCTCGACCGGTCGACCCCTTACGCGAGTTCGACCAGTCGACCCCCTCGACCAGTCGACCCCCTCGACCGGTCGACCCCTAACGCGAGTTCGACCAATCGACCCCCTCGACCAGTCGACCCCCTCGACCAGTCGACCCCCTCGACCGGTCGACCCCTAACGCGAGTTCGACCAGTCGACCCCCTCGACCAGTCGACCCGCGAAAAATGAATTCACCTCTTCCATATATTCCATACTATAAACTGCATACCCAAGACCCAGAAATATTTATCTATCTCCTGGATGCCTGCAGCGGTAAAATTGATGGGCACACTCTGGTTTCTATTGATGCAACTGGTGGCGGTTGGGCTACACTATCATCGCAGCGCGCCATAGTGAATATTCCAGAGAAGCGCTTACTCCGAGGCAAGCTGGCAGATCTGGATGAGACTTTTCTTAAAGGCCTCCGAGTCAGAGACAAAAATGTCGTGAATGCCATCTTGTGTTTTACGCGCGGCACGAGGATGCCCATGATCGAAAAAAATGATCCCAGATGGGCGATAACGGAGGAAAAGGCCTGCCTAAATTGCCTGGAACTAGACAACCCTTTTGATGGTTGCGTCGTTCTCCAGGGCCATCCAGGATTCAACAATACCTGCTCAAACTGTCTCCTGCAGGACTGTCGAGACACATGTGAGCACAGGCTGTCATGCACGACAGAACACCATGGGCCTTACGTTCCTCCTCTGGAAGATCTACTGATTCAAGCTCAAGGCCATGGTACATTGGAGAGCCCTATCGATCTGACTGAAGAGAGTTACATCCCACCACTGACAAGGAGCAAGCGGGGTGGTAAAATCTGAGCACGAGGTCATTATTGCTTACGTGTTATTTCATAGCAAGTCGAGGTCGATCGGTCTCTCCGCCGTGCCTCGCGACGCCAAGATTTCTCGTCGCTCCCTCGATGTCCGTGGCCGAGGTGCGGGTCTCTGCTCACTCCGCCCTGGTCTCCTTGGCCCCGGCCGACTCGACCTGTGCTCCGAACCCCTTAGTCTCTGCCGTCTCTGCCCTCTTTGTTGTCCCTGCCCCATCTGCCTTCTCTGCTGTCCCTGCCCTCTCAGCCCTCTCTGCTGTCCCTGACCCATCTGCCCTCTCTGCTGTCCCTCCCTCATCTGCCCTCTTTGCTGTCCCTGCTCTATCTGCCCTCTTTGCTGTCTCTCCCCTATCTGCCCTTTTTGTTGTCCCTGCTCCATCTGCCCTTTTTGTTGTCCCTGCTCCATCTGCCCTCTCTGCCTGCTTCCCCTTAGCAGTGTTAATGATGCTCGCGTTTGGTCTTCACCGCCTTGTGCCAATTGCTGTTGAGGTGGTACGCAGTCATAATCCGGCTCTGTATTATATATTGTTGCGAGCTCACAATCCCACCGCTCGTCGAAAATGCAGTTTGCGCAACGATTTTTGAACTCATTTTGAAGCAAGACACACTTGTTGAAAACACCGCGGCGTTCCTCACAATGGCGGCATGTGTCGGGCGCTTCATACCCACGGGTTTGACATAGCAGAGCTTGCCAGTGTGTGGCCACCTCCTTCCCTAGCGACATAAGGATTGGAACCATAGAGAAGATGGGACCAGACGCTGCCCGCTGCACGGGTAACTGGTGCAGTGTCCAGTCCATTTGGGTGCGGATATACGATGGAACACGAGCATTGTCAGAGGCGGTAGTAACTATGAGCACTTGACCACCGCCGTTGGTGAACTCAACAGTCTGCATCAATACTGTTGCCCAGTTGAATGTGATTGTATACTTTTTTCCCATTAGCACAGCTCGAGAGGAATAGATTAACATAACCCACATCTTTGCGATTTCCTGACTCCATATTCTGTAATCTTGAAGATGCGATGATGTGCTAAGCGATGGTGACCGAAGATGCGGCGACGCGGATGAGACTTGCGTGTGAGTGAACCGAAAAGTCAGGACGTGAGACTGTGTGAGGACCACATGGTACATCGCCGGCGAAGGTAGGGGGATTTATACGTCGTCACATCGCTGACATTGTCCCAGCCGCGTTGGCTGGCACCGACGCCTCGCCAGTTGCCTGGACACTCGTCATCGGGAGGCCTCCCCACCAGGGGATCAATGGAAATGAACAGGACTCCGTCAGCCTAATCACGCGTTGGGACCACAGATGATGGGCGGCCGTAGACAAACTGACTAGGCTCCGATCCACGGACGCCAAACATGGCAACGCAAGCGACCCTGGGACTTTTCTGCATTTGGTGTCATCACGGTGTCCCCGACCAACCCACGGGGGCAATCAGCCCCGGCCCTTCCCACTTGTTGGGCGGCCATGCGTCTGCATGATGCACCAGTGCAAGCTCGTGAAATCGAATGCGCCAAGGGATCACATGGAAGGGTTCAGCCAACAATCAAGGTGGAGTGGGCCTTAAAGCGAAGGGGGATTCGGCGAAAGATACTGTCAGCGCTGGACGCGCGCGTCGATGTGCGCAGGACACAGGAGCTGCGCAGGGGGCAGGAAGCGGATGGCGCGCCAATGACCTCCCCTAAGTTGCAGTGGTGTTACCTCGTATCAAGCACGCCAGGGACATGAGTCAATCCTACACTCTGACGGTGCCCATGGTTGCACATGAGCCTCCAACTGCATAGAGACGCAGGCGAATAATAATGATCGGCTGAGGGTTCACATGCGCAAGTACTCCACTGTGGTCAGATATTATGCAGGCGATAAGCACATGCCTGCGCAAATCAATGCCTGCGCAGGCTCCGTTTATCCACTTCCTTGCAGCGGGACGTAGACCTTGACTTCAGCCTTGGCTCTGGTGGAGATCTACGGTTTCAGCTCCTCCATGTAACCATACAAAGTGGAGATGGTGGCTAAAGTAAAGGGAAATGAATCTAGATGCCTTCATCCGATCAAACAAAGGCAGGGCAGCTACTAGGATCACAGGGGCAGGGATCAGTATCGCAGCAGTGGTGGACGTTCCGGAACCGCACCACTACACATTCAAAGGGATCCTGTGCGTGGCTATACGGCTTTCCAAACCGACTAAACCGAGGAGGAAGGTTCCAATCAGCATTCTACCCAGGTAATTTTGTGCAACCTGTAGAGTCGACGGCTTGGGAGATGCTATGCGAGCATAAAATATAAAAGCCGTGATATTTCCCACCAGCATAATGCTTCTCTTCCAAAAAAAAAAAAAACCAACAACTATAATCTCTTGAACTTTCAACTTCTTACGTCCCTTCATATAGAAGAAAAGAATCATGTCTGCTGGACATCACTTATCAACCATGGCATTGTCAGTGTATGGCAGAGGAGCATATGATACTACAGGTGTTCCGAAACCACCGCCCCAGCCAAAACCTCGCTGAACCTGCTGTAAGTCATATTTAACATAATTCAGGAATATACCTGTTAAATTATACCAGGCATACGAACACTATCATGCAAATGTGTGCGAGTTTAAACCTAGGCAACTTGAAAACGGGGCTGGGGGTCAAGCATTTGGAAGGGGGTGATAGAAAATATATTGGAATAAACTGCAAAAAGCATGCCTAGGATCAGTGTTCGTTCATCTGTGCGTCGCCGCTTTTGCCGGAGAGGGCTGTCCTGTATGTCTTTAGTTGTAGAGCCGTTACCATCACCACCAGTACCATCATCGTGGAAGCCGGTCCTACGATCAATTGAATGGTCAGCTTATTTCGTTTGCGCCACATCGTATAGTATGCACAGAAAATAGCAAGATATTTCAATTATAATGACCCTGGCCGGCCCAGATGATGCTCCCATAAGCGGCATTTGTATCATAAGTAAATTTGCTTTTGCAATAGCGCTCAAGTGGATGAAACAACGCAGCCGTCTATTCCACTATGTTTTCTTCATATAACCTTATGATATTCCGTCAAGTATGATGACAACCGACGGGTAAGGGCCTTGTCTTTGCAGACATCTTTCCATGTGACTACAGTGGTGACTGAGGCCGAGACAAACATTTCGCCATCACGTATCTCCAAACCAAACATGACCAAACTCTGGGGGCTTCCTACTATGTCTTTGATTTGGATCACAGGAAAAGTCGATACATCCTGACAGCGTACGGTATCCTCCCAGTCGCGATCCTTTTGAGATTGTAGGAAGTCCTGGAGACCAACTTTGGCAACAGACTCAGCGTCTTCAAATCTCAGCAGAAGACAAGATGCTTCAGCTTCGAAGACCGCTTTTCCGAGTTCTCTATTCCATCCACGAATGCGCCAGGTAATGGATGGTTCGACTGATTTGGCTAGGTTAGCTTGAAGCCTGTAGGTCCTCAAAGTTGATCTTACATTTAGATGCTTCCAAGAGAAGGCCAAGCCCGTCTTTGCTTTCAATAGAGACCATTGACAAGAACTGAAGACAAGACAAGACTAGTAGTGTCTGTTGTTTTCTTTTTTAACAAAAAGAAAAAAAAAGAAGGATGAAGCCACCTGGCCACAACTTGAAGGACATCCCGTAGGCTTTCATACCATAAATGGATCAAATGGCTAACCTCAAATTTCAGGCTCACAATAATGTCAAACCATCACACTGCGATCCCCACCTGCGCAGCTGACTAGGCACAATTTGTCGAGGTCAGCTCTCGAAACCTCATTGCAAGACTGATCCACTATCAATGGTGGACTAATGGTGTCTTTAGAGCAGGGGGCCGTAGGACCTGAGGAAGGGCTCTAATGGACGCTTGGGGCCAATCCTGCGTAAGCAGACTTGGCGAACCATAGTACATGCACAATAGCTCGCAAGCCAAGTAAATCTGCGCAGTATCAAGACCACGGTTAACAGCGCACTGCGCAAAAAAGCCCAGCCTATCAACTCAGAGCTCTCCTCCACATGACGCGTTTTGCAAAAATGGACCCATGCAGGTGTAGGGATCAACAGGTAGCGAGTCAGGGTTATGCAACCCACATACGGGATTTTGGGCTCAGCGCACCTTTGCACATCTATCACGCCACCGCTTCTGGCGCCTGCGCAGCTTCGAGAGGAATCCACCCCCGCGTATTCTTCCGGGGTCTGGATGACGGTGTTGAGAGTCGGTCATATACCTGTCAGTGGGGGCCATACTCGTGTTCTATACCAGCTGAAATGGACGATCATAAACTTTTGAACACTCACCTCAGCTTCCACTTTCTTTCCGCTGGTTTTGCTTGCTGTTAAGCAACCATTGGTTTCATTCACCTGTCTTAGGATTACAGATGCCGATCAAATCAAGGCTCTATCCTGCAAAGGAACCGGATGCATCCCTTGTGCTGTGCTTTACTCCGTGGTTAGTCAGGGATGATATCTCAGTTCGCCTTAGAGAACGCCAATTTTCAGCTAGCTCTGCACCTACACGTATTAGCTGCACCTCTTTGGTGCAAACAGGGAACGGGAGGGGCAGAGCAATATTCGCCAGCTTGTCTCAAGACGGCTCATTACTGCGGATTCCAACGTGTGTAGCATGGCACCATGTTAATCAACAAGGGACAAGGGACAAGGGACAAGGGACAAGGACAAAGGACAAGGGTCACTAACTAACACAAAGTCACGGCCACACGAGCCGCTTTCACAGCTTGTGCACATGTGCCCTCAGAGGAGAGATCACAGGATGTGTCGAACAGGGGTGAGTTTGGGAACGGGGGGCCAAGTCGTGCTGACCCCTGTGGCGGAAATAGACTTGTTCGTGAAAGTCACACCTGCGAGCCAACAGAAACACGGAAAGGGCCCCTACCATTCCACTTGCAGAAAAGCATGCCAGGAGGTGCCCCTCAGTCCTGGATAAAAAATGGACGTTGGCCGAGAGCACCGGTGACCCGGGAGAGAATCCGAAATTTGGCCCAGGAGTTATCCTGGTCGCTGCTAAGCTGTCACAGCCCAGCGAAGGACGCTGACACCCAATCACTCGGGGCTCAGGGAGGTGTTTGCCCGCTGGTGTGGGCCATGTTCCTCATTGAGTCCTCCGCATCATCTAGCAGCGAGTCGGGCCGGCTGGTCTCAGCCGTTGGGACCCCGTGGACCTTGCAGCCAAAGCGGAGCGGATATGGGCCACACGATGGTGGCTAGCTGCATGTCAGGGACTTGAACCAGGTAATGGTGCTCGAGAGGGGTGCCCCCCGGGCCTGGAGAAAGTGGAACAAATGCCGAGATTGATAGATAAGACGTAATCGCTTGTGAAGATCCAACAGACGAGCCGCCTCAAGCCGCATTCTCCCTCTCTTTCTCACCAAGACCCAGCAACCATCCATGTCCACGGATATCACCACAGCTCTTCGTCCTCGGCTTAATCGGTTTGGAACCTTGAAGCCTGTAGGAGGAGCACTGCAGGGTCTTGGCATGCAGCCCTGACCCAGGCACCTTAGGGTGAGTCTCTCAGTAGAGCCCAGCGACGACACATCACTTGACGCAGCAGGAAGGGCCGGGTGTAGAGGCTTGGTTGTTGGTGTTGGATGAGATGAAGCAAAGCCGACAACGAGTGGGTACTAGTTGGTATGCGAGGTGTCTCACGAGGCTGAGGCAGGGTGGGTATGATCTGCCTGGCGGGGTAGACCAATCGTGCGCGAGCAAGATGAACTTCACTGAGTCAGACATTGCGCAAATCACAACCTGCGCAATCTTGGCGCGTCACGACCTTCCATCCCGGGATATAGACCCCTGGCTTCCGCCTCAGAACAAGGTCTTGGTCTGACGTCGGCCTATAGTTATCCAGTTAATGCTCCACTCCTTTCGAAGTAACCTGGAGAGCATGGATCACTTCAGCGCTCAGGGGGGCGGGCAGCTGCGCAAAATGTGCGCAGAAAGCAGGGGGGATGCAGCAGCCGCGCCAGACCATTGTCAAGGGGGGTTTCCCACCGGAGTAATGTCTATACCAGGGCTGGTGATGCTTAAACGCCTGCTCTCTACCAATATCACTGACAAGTTCAGCCGCACGGGAATGAGTGGGCAGCAATATACCGTAGGCGTCCTTTGGGGGGGGGGGTGCGCTGCAATGTTGGCCCCCAACAACCATATATGCAGAGTGAAAGTATAATCCGTCGGGGATGCCGGTTCCCTGTTCATAAAAAAACTTGCGAATCAGGCTGACCCGATCGATCATGACCGGGGACCTTGTCGCCGCCTTGAAGCCTGTGGTCGGGATTTTGAAGGCAGCTGAGCGAGTCGCTGGCTCCTACGCGCACGAGGACAACTCGCACAGCCTTGAGGCAGGGAACTTGCCCCTGTTTTAGGAGCGCCAGGCTCGCTTCCCTCGCGGTGCTAATGCAGGGATGAACGGCCCATTCCAAGTTTTAGATCAAGGGGACATAAATCTCCACCAGAGGCAAGGCAGAAGTCAAGACGATCCGCTGCAAGGAAGTGGATAAACGCAGCCTGCGCAGGCTTTGATTTGCGCAGGCCTGTGCTTACCGTCCTGGTGTCTGCATAATGTCTGACCACGCAGTGGAGTACATCTCCCGCATGTGAACCAGTGATGTTATTGGATTGGAGGCAATTTGGATTGGACTGGATTTGTCGGAAAATGGCTGGACTGGATTTGGGTTTCTCGAAGATTTGGACTGGATTGGATTGATTGGCAACCAGCTCCTGGAGCTCCAATGGTCTAACCTGATAAGGCAAGAGCTAAGCCTAATTGAGTGGTCATGAGGAGTCTCCCGTCGCAGCTGCCGTCGCAGACCACGACACGACGCGCGAACTATCGTTCCGCTATTGGGTTAACATCCAACGCGTGCAGATTGCTACGCTATTAAAAGCATGGAGGCAAACGCGTCGCTCGCGACTTCAGCAGTCCTTCTACTGTGGCAGACGTGTCTGAACAGTCCACTCACCAGCTACACCATGGCCACTATCTCCAGCTATTTCGGTGCTGCCAGCGGTCGCCGTCCTGATTCTGACAGAGTTATTCTTGCTCCAACATATATTAGTCCTCGCCCAAACGACCCCGACGGAACCCTGATCGAACCCGACGAATTCAAGCTGAATGGGAAGCAATATGTACGCTACTCTGTTGTGGCAAAGTCCCAAAAGCACACCAAGAAAAGGACATCAGTCGTCTGGCAGTATGGTGAAGACATACAACTCAAGCAGGACCCGACGAAGAGGTTCTGGTACTGTTATCTGTGCGAACAGCAGCAGCGCCAACAGGGACTTCCTATTTCCGGCAAGGGCAATTGTACTGCCTTAGACCACCTGGAATCGAAACACCAAATCGATAGGGAGACTGGTGAGCACAGACATCCAAAGCGCCACCCATCGCAGCCATCAATTGTCGACTTCAACAACATATCCACCGTTGTATTCAAACGCCGATTTGACGAGTTCAAGGAACTTCTGATTCGATGGATCGTCTATTGTCACATCGCCTTCTTTCAAATCGAGAACCTATACTTTCGCGAACTCCTCTTCTATGTTTTCCCTGGCCTGACAACACTCCTTCCAAAGGCGAGACTAGTGATTCGCAGATGGATAATAGAGGCCTTTGAGGCACGAAAGGACAGCCTGCGTCAAGAAATGCAAGCGGCCCACAGCAATATATCGATATCGTTCGATTTATGGACGTCACCGAACTATCAGGCTATCCTTGGATGTGTCGCGCACTTTATCAACAGAAGCGGCAAGAGAAGAACGGTTGTTCTGGCTCTTCGCGAACTGGTTGGCGAACATTCAGGTGAGAATATGGCAGATGCCCTCCTACATATATTTGATGACTACGGGATCAGTGGCCGGATCGGTTATTTCATGGCAGACAATGCAAGTTCGAATGATGCCTGCATCGACCTGGTCCTGCAGGCTCTTTACCCGCACATGAGCAGGAAACATCGCGTACGACGACGCCTTCGGTGTTTTGGCCATATCGTCAATCTCTGCGCCCAGGCGTTTATTATGGGAAAGGATGCTGCGAAGACCTGCAAGGATCTGGACTCTGCGTATCGAGAAGGGGACTACACACGGATTCGTGAGCTGTGGAAGAAGCGCGGTGCAATCGGGAGGCTCCATAATATCGTACGATACATTAGAGCTAGCCCTCAACGGCGCCAATTCTTCAGATCAATACAAATTGGCGGCGATCTGGCTGCATTTGACGGATTGGAGGTAAGCCCCCCTAGTGCGCGTCGCAAGGTAGTCGCGGCGTCCTACACTTCCGGTTTCAGTACTGACGTTGGAGTTTGTTGCAGCTTGTTCAAAGTCAGTCTACACGCTGGAATTCTTATTTCTTATCGATTGGACGCGCTCTTAATGTCAAAGAACGTATCCAGCTCTTCTGCGATCAATATGAGCCTCCACGAAGCGACAGAGACGTCCTGGACCAACGCCTCAGCCCACGGCAATGGGACGAACTCGGACACCTCCATGACCAACTCGAGACATTCTACGAGGCCACAGTAATGAACGAAGGCAGACAGTGGACTCTTGCAGATCATTTTCAATCGCTAGACTGGCTTATAGACGAAATCCACCTTGCTCAGCGAAAGTTTGAACAGCTCGCCGAAGACGCAATGCGGAAGCGTGGCCCGAATAGACAGGATAAGCAGAACGAATTCGACGACTATAACTGGCTTGCTGCGGCTGCAGAAGTTGCCTGGCAGAAATGCGAGAAGTACTACAACAAGGCCGATGAATCGCCCGCTTACTACGCCGCCATATCGTTGAATCCAAGCCTTAAGAACCAATGGTACTATCAGGTTTGGAATGGCAGTGATGATAAGCGTGCCTGGATCCAAGCTGCTGTTGGAGCAGTTAAGGAGCTCTGGGTTGACGAATACAAAGGCAAGTTCGCCCACGGCGCGCCAGTTCCTACCCACGTCTTTAAGGCCACAGAACCGAAAGAGAAATCGTTTACTTCAGTGAGAAACCACAAGCGTCTCAAACTACACCACCTCGACCCTAATTCAAGCCCCGAACTGCCCTCAACGGATCACTACAATGAGTTTATCACCGCTGACGTTATCGGCCTTAATGATGACGAGGAATTCGACCCCATCCAGTACTGGAATGAGCGCTACCACTCGCAGACGGACCTAGCTCGTATGGCGCTGGACGTTTTAGCCCTGCCTCCCATGTCGGATGAGTGTGAGCGCCTTTTTAGCAGCGCCAAGCTCCTCCTTACAGATCATCGCTCACGGCTCCGGATGGACGTCATTGAAGCCAGCGAGTGCTTACGAGCTTGGTATGGTCGCCCGGAGCAGAAGGCATTTGATGACTCTGCCATCGGTTTGATGGAGGGTGAGGCAGGGAGTACAGTTGGGGCGGATGGGCTGGGTGAGGGAGAGGAAGGCGGCGAAGATGATGGAAGCGAGAAGAACATACTGGAGACGCAAGTTGCTAGAGAACATGAGCTCCGTAGTTAGGTGGTGTCATAACCCAAGGACAAGAACAGTTCTACTCCAAGTCTGCTTATTCAGCGGCTCATTGATTGTCCCAAAAGGGTAAAAATATGAACTGGATCGGTTCTGGATATCCTGGAGGCTGCCTGTCCCCACGTCTGGACTGGATTGGATCGAGGCTCGGATCCAGCTCCAATCCAATCCAATAACATCACTGATGTGAACCCTCCGCCTATCAATATTACCTGCGTCTCTATGCAGTTGGGAGCACCTGAGTGTTCAGAAGCCATGGGCACCGTGGGAGTGGGTATGATCTCTGCTGGGCGGGTGGAAGTAGCCGTCCTAGGCCAATCGTGGTGAACTTCAGAGTCAGACCATTGCACAGGTGCGTGACGACCTTCCACACCGGGACGTAGAACCCTGGCTTCCGCCTCCTCAGATCTGACGTCTACATAGGCATCCAATTAATGCCCCACCTTAAAAGTAACCTGGAAAGCATGGGTCGCTTCGCCACCCAGGGGTGACCATCTGCGCAGAATGTGCGCAGTAGATCGCGGGGTTTGTGTGGGATCAGGCCAGCTGGAGGACACCAATGGAGCGGATGGCGCGGGGGACGTTGAGAAAACAAAAATAGAGGCCAGAGTCGGAAAGATCTCCAGATTGACCACGTTGATGGCAGGGGTGGGCCAGAAGGAGGCAGCATTATGCAAGGCCAGCGGTGTGCAGAGTCCCTCCCTCCCAGTGGGATCCTCTTCCTCCCCCTTCCTTCCACCATGGGGCCCCTTCCAAGGTTCCTACCACAACCCCTTTGCCTTCTCCACTGCTGCTGAAGCATGGGTCGGCATCTACCGCGCGAGCCCTTGATCCTAGTCCCAGCAGAGCTGATGGACCGCTGTTGATGGTGGCCTGAAGGTGTAGTTATGGCCAGTCCCTCCAGATTGAGTCTCTTGACCCAAAATTTGACCTATTCCATGCGGAATCTTCAGCGTAATGGGTTGTTGGGCAGACTATCTATTGGCGCTAGTGCTTCATTCTGCAAGTCCGGTAATGCGACTTCCCGATTAAACAACACGAAACAAGCGATGGACAAGCCATCGTGCTAGCCGACACAGACTCTGGCTTTGCATCGGTGGAAAGGGTGGCGTCGTTAGATATCAGACAGAGGGATGATGGGGCACGAATATTCATTGCTAGCTAGGCAGGCGGGAACAGAAGATCCTTCACGTGTGCCCCTTCCCTTCGGTGAAGCGAGATCAGAATAGTAGCACAGTTGTCCACAGCTATTGGCACATTCATCATGATACAGGTTGTGTAATTATCATGCCTCAGGCGCTCTTGCTGGTATACTGGATTGGCAGAGATCGCGGCTTCCATATGTTCTCCAAACATGTGGAGGATAGGCTCAAGATGGCAGTACCTAAGGCTGAAATTCGGTCCGGGAAATACCCGCGCCAGCCCTGCACATGCGAATCGGAATCCAGCCTCGTCCTTCAAGCGAACCCTGAACAGCTCCCAAGCAATATGTTCGATCTTGTTTGACGTCACTTGAATGCTTAGGAGAGCCCTCCAATTGTTGCCATGCGGAAACGTGATGGTCACATTCGCGGACGTGTGGCCCTGCTCGGAATTCCGCTTAATCGCTTCCACAAGGTGATCGGGGAAGACGTCGTTGCAGGCGGCAATAGAAGCATTCGTGAATTTATGTTCGTCGTTATTGGCGCTGGATGAAGAGAGCAGTGGCTCACTGTGATTATGAAGTTGTGGGGCGTCCTGCGGCGGCGATTGCGGGATGTCATCATGCCGTGAATGCGATACAGAGTGATCCGAGGCTTGATATGCTGGCTCGCTCGAGGTTTGTCGCGTAGGCGGAAGGTCCACTGTGTTGCGGCACTCATTGGGCTTGCGCAAGCTGGCGTCCTTTTGAGCTTCCTCGGAGGGAGTCGTCGGGCGCCTGTGGTGAGATTTCTGCGCGTACCACTTGGAGTTGCAAGCTTTCCCGACCACCCGCGCGATCTGCTCTTTGTCTGGCTCCATCGCCGCCGCCAGTTGAAGCGCAGCTGACTGACGAGCTTCAACGGGTAGCTCCTCGAGGAGATGGAGCAAGCGCACTCGGCCGGCCTTGTCCTTGGCTTTTTTCATGCACGACTCATACTTGGTAAGAATGTAGGCCGCACAAGCCACCAACCCGCCATATTCAAAGAAGATACTTTCTGTCGTCTTGATGTTGGCCTTTGAGGCTTGCTTCAAAGCCTTCGTACATTGGTGTGGGAGTTTCCTGCGGCTTTGGATAGCCATCTGAAGTAGAGTGATCTGTTTCGAATCTAAGGTTGGTGGTGTTGACGGAAGGCCAGCACTGGCAGCTGGTATGTTGCGGTCCTCATGAGAGTCGTTCAAACCCGTGTCGCCTTCACTTTTCTCAGTTTCTGCCCCATTAGAGGGAGCCCTTGGCAGTCGAGACTCTTTGATTGCGCGGGAGCGAGATGCGTCGATCATCTGCTCTATGCGCACTTTGTAGAGCCCAATCATCATCCCCTTCAGCTGGACCGCAGCTGCCTGTAGAGCTTCGACAGATAAGCCATTGAGGGATTCGACCAAGAGCTGGAACTCCTTTACAGTCCTGGCTCGAGCTTGGGCGCGGTGGCTGTTCATCGATTTGGCAAACATATAGGCCGCAAAGACCGACACCCCGCCATGCTCGAAAAATATTCGTTCTACTGAGTTCTTTTCGGCCTGGCGCATGTCGTGTAAAGCTTGAATTATACAAAAAGGGACGTTCTGGCGGTCTTTGAGCGCCAGGTTGAAGAGAGTGATTTGTTCTTGAGTGAGACTCATGATGTCAAAGAAGGGTTGGTGTGCAGCAGTTTGGTTTGACCAAGGAGATAGGTACTGTTGGGAATGAAGCGCAATTTATCATTTTCGTCTCCTGTGTTGGTACCACTGCTGCATAATAACCACGGCTGGTATAAGCACCTGCCCGTACTTGCCCGCGCACTCCCCGCCCGCTAGTCCAGTCGTTCTTTCACTCTCATGTCTTCAGCCATGATCCATGCGCCTTCTATGTACACCATCTCCGTGTTCTAAAGGACAGGGGAAATGCAGCGGGCGCCCCACATTATTGCCAGGTGGGGTCTCATTTAGGTGGAGCATTTCTGCGAGTGGGCGGCGCGTGCAAAGCAAAAGGGAGAGAGGGTGTGGATGGCTTCGCATCCTGTGGCCCGTTTTTGAGTCTAGATCAGGACTGGCGACGTCTCGTACGGCAGTCGTTCCCAATGTAGCTGGGAACTGGTCAATTTGCTCAGCGGCATCCAAGTGTGGCCCCCAACCACTGTTCACGTACACTGAAAGATTCGTCCGTGATGCCGATTCCCTGTCCATGACTTGCAAGGTTGGATCATGACTGGACACCTGTTCGCCGGCGCCTCGGAGCTAAGTCGAGATTTTCAGCTGAGGCAGACGCCGGCTCTTGCGTGACAGAACTGCTGTATACCTCTTCTGCTTTGCGGCAATGGCCACCACGCACTTTGCCGTCAGCTTCATTTCATGGTATCCGATGAATTATGATTCACGTGCTCCCGTGCGACTCATCTCACATGAACGCTAGTCCTCTCCCGCCGTGCCATAGACTACCGCACTAAACGTATGATGTCCTTGGGATCAAGACTGGAAGAATGTTTGATCATAGGGTGGCTGGGAAAGGTAGAAGAAGGGCGACATGGCAGGGCCGATAAGACGCTAAGAGACGTACTAAACCTTTCCGGACCCCATACCTCATCTAGGAGGACGGTGAGGGGGGCAAAAATTAAAGAACGATTACTATATTTGCAAACGGGAAACAGCTAAAGCAATATAGAACATTTCAGCATGGGCATAGTGTTATTGAAGGAAAGTAAGCATAGTCCGTTCGGGTAGACTTCCCAGCTATCCATCCAACCCGAATGTTCCAACAGACTGAGTACGCTGTTTTTTTTTAGATAGTGCAACAACATGAAGCCGTTCGAAGAGATCGCGGTGAGACTCGTAAGGCTATGTGGAAGGGGAACAAAAAAAAAAAACCCGAGACCTTTTTGCCTCCAGCCTCTCCACCTTACTCAAGCAATGTCAATCAGCGGCGTCTCACTGGTCGACGTGTCCTCCAAGTCGTCAATCCCGAGATGCATTTTCCAGAACCCAGCGTACTCGCCCTCTTGGGCCACCAGGTTGTCGTGAGTGCCATCTTCCACAATCTTGCAGCCATGGTCAAGGACAATGATCCGATCAGCGTTCCTGATGGAAGAGAGCCGGTGGCTGCCAAATAGGGACGCCAGCACGACATCTTAGCAAACGTACCAGTCACGAATCAGTTAGTGTCAGGTGTGGAACAAACATACGCAATGATGATCACCGTGCTGCTGGGAAACTCCCTTGAGATGCTGTGCTTGATGTCGGACTCGGTCTGGGAATCAAGGGCGCTGGTGCCCTCGTCGATGAGTACAATTTTGGGCTTTAGGAGGAACAAGCGAGCAAGCAGCAGGCGCTGGCGCTCGCCGCCAGAAAAGTTCCTACACCCGTATTAGAAGGGAGGCTCCCTCCGAGCATGCTTGGCTTGCGGTCTGTGGGACGTACGCTCCGTTTGCTCCCGTCAAGGCGTCGTATCCGCCCTGGCGACCCATGATGGTCTTGTGGATGCCGGCACTCTTACAGGCCGCATGGACCTCATCAATGGTGGCATCCGGCTTTGCGTAACGGATATTGAACAGAACGGTTCTGTCGAAGATGTGTGGATCCTGTACCATCATGCCGACAGCATTGTGTAGGCTAAGGGTGGGTTAATGTGCAAATTCTCCACGGGGCGTGGTCCAACAGGTTGACTCACGAGTCCTTGGAGACGGCAGCAATGTTCTGGCCGTCGATGAAGATGCGCCCTTTCGTCGGGAGGAGCTGCCGCGACACGAGCTTGAAGATGGTCGACTTGCCCGTGCCGCTGGGACCGACAAAGGCCACTTTGGTCCCCCCCTCAATGGTCAGGGACAGGTTGTTGACGATCAGGGACGCTTGCTCAGACTCCGAATAGGCCAAAGAAACATTTTCCAGACGCACTTGGCCGTTGGTAGGCCTTAGGCATTTTTCCCCGTCCTGGATGCGTGGATTCTCCTCCATAAGTTTCTTCAAGCGAACCATATCGCTGAGTTCTTCCATGGCACCGGTGACAAAGGACTTAAAGAACGATATAGGCTCCATTAGGGCGTTCCAAAGCCCGAGAAAGGCAGTCAGAGACCCAATGGTGGCCTCGTAATTGAGCACCCGGAGAATAACCAATGCCCAGCCGAGGCCGTTCGCGAGCTGAAATATCAGCTCGTCAATGCATGCGTAGAACACACCACACAACTTGTACGCGCGCAGCCTCTTCATGAGCTCATTCACTTCCCCGGCGTAGAGCTCGTTTTCCCGCCCTACCATGTTGTGGGCAGACACGGTAATCCATCCCCGGATGCCATCTTGACGCCGGCGCTCTTGGCTGTCCCTGGCACCGGCAAATGTACTGTAAAGCCTGAGGTACACGGCCACGTATTTCCTCTCGCAACAATAATAAGCGACAGACATGCAGACAAGGATCAACATCATGCTTGTCCCAAAGCGTTCCCACATGCCGTACCCGGCGAAGAAGAGCGTCCCGGCGTTGGGTAAAAAGCCGAATATGAAAGTGTCGAGCAGCTTGTCCACCTGTCCTGCGTTGTCGATGGCCGTGATGGTGTCGGTAGCCCGCGAGCGCATGTGGAAATAGTCCAGAAGCATCACCTTGGACTGGACCCCCGTTTTCAGATGGGCTCGACGAGCGAGATCGACATCAACCCATGATAGTGATGTTAAGAAGCCTAGGCACAGGTCTGACCTCAGGAACTGGAGGAAGAGGGAGACTGCGAATTGGGTCCACGGGTCTCTCTTCGAGTTGATTGCGTCGATCAGCCTGGCTGTCTGAAGCGGCTGGACGACACCAATGATGCGTTCTGCCATGAGCAGGACAAAGGTGATGACGAAGCGTGCCTTCAGGCATAGGTCTGATGGCCATGTGAATTTGAGCAAGACGCGAAATGATTTCAGATAGGGGAGCCATCCGCCGAGTTTCTCAACTTCTCTTTCGACCAGCCTCCGGACAGTCCACGTCATCAGGGGGTATCATCACCGGCACTGTTGTCATCACCGTGAGTACTGTTGGCATCTTCGGGGTCGGACAGAACCCGCGTGTAATCGTCACGATGAGAGTGAACAAGGAGAACAAAGAGAACAAGACAAGAAATCGCGCGAAAGCTGGGGAGAGAAAAGAGTAGCCAGGCGTACAGCGACGGCAACGAGGGCCGTACCAAGACGCGGACCGACGAAGCAAGCTCGACGAGGAGGAGATACAGCCAAAACGTGGCGTAGGCCTTCCGTGAAAATGCTGTCTCTCTGGTCGAGGCGGTCTCCAGGCGGAGGACGACGCAGCAGAGGAAGGCGACATTGGAGACGGCGGCAGCGTTGTCGGGGAGCTCGCCGCTACTTCTAAGCGACTCAGCCGAAAAGACGATGGGCTCTAAAAGGTAGGACAGAACCAAGAGCACCGACAGAGCCGTATAGATGCGCGGAAAGTTGCAGTCAACTACATCCGCAGGGGCAGTTTTCTTCGATAATAAATGCGAACGAAGCTTCGGGGCGACAGTCAGAACAGGGAGGATGGTGAGGGCCGTGTTACGGCCAGTGTAGAGCAGGTCGTCCATGGAGAAAGGCGCCCCGGAACTAGATTTCAAAGAAAAATGCCAGAGACTTGGAATTGGGTGATGCATCTCGAAAGTCCTCAGCTCCATAGATATATCTGCCACGGCGGCAGGCCTGCTGGCTGCCTTGAACTAAGCCTTCCAAATACTGCAAGACGGGCGGGGAGTTCGGCAGCATTCTACTTGACAGGAGTGGGATCCAGTCAGATTCTCACCCGCATCAAAAGCTTTGGAGAGTCCTGAGCCCTGGCAACGCCTCCAAGGCAACGCAAGTGGGTCTACCGCAATACCTAGGCAGTAGATGCATGCGTGCAACCACTTGGAACGTTTCGCTTCTAGGGACCCTAGTGTTCGGAAACAACATGGAGCATGAGCTTCATCTGGACTGCCCAGAAACCCTCACAACTGGCAGACGCCGAAACAGCAGCGTCCAACTCGTGGTGATGGCGAGACTGAGACCTCAGGTGAACGCAAATGTTCTGTGATTGTCAAGCAAGATGGGATCCCACGACCGTGTATCCGGTGGCTGCCAAGGACTCAGAAGCTCTATATCAATCCAACCGTATCGACGTGGCCCAGAAAGTGACCACGGCGGCAGCACACCTGGGATTCCAGATTCTGGCCGGCTCGGGTAGGAACTCCGTGCCGGTTGTTAATTTGCATCCCTGCTGTGTTCTGGTTTCAATTCGAAGCAGGGGACTCTGCGAACGAGCTAGTGTAGATGCAGCCGCTGCCTGACTCTGCCCACGGATGCTTCCTTTCACGCCCCTGCCCTCCTGGGCCTATGGCGCGGGGATGAGGAAGGTATGTGGCGCCGGCTTGATCCCTTGATCCGCCTGCCACTGCGGTGCGAGACGAGGCACGACGAAGGCGCTTATGCGTTCTGGGACTCGCATGCCGTCGGCAACGCGTTGCAGAGGTGGCGGAGGAAGAAGTACGGTAGGAGGTGGTGTGGTTGAGAGAAGCAGGAGTACTTCCGACGAGACCAGGAGACCGTCGCTGGAATTTAAAATGCCGTGGGGTGTCCATCCTGAATGTTGCTGAACTCGCACGACGCCCTTGTGGAACCCCTTTCTCCGCTTTTCAATCGAAAATGCCGAACGAGCTGACAAGACTGCTGAAGGTAGCCTCAAGGGGTCCGCGCACGACGTGTGCGGCCTTGTTCACGCCTGATCTTGCCTGCGCAGCCTTGTGTGCCATATTCAAAGTCTTCTTTTACTGGCTTAAATACTTCATCCTTTTCCACCCTCAGAGCCAGGTCTCTTTCATCTTTGTTCTGATACTCTGTGAGATTCTCAATTCCGTAGTATCAGTCTTGTGGTTGGAGATTGCCCTATCTTTTGAGGCAGCTGTGTTTAAGGGGGCTCACGCTGCCTTTGTCGACCCCAAGCAATCGAACGAGACCAAGAAAGCAGCAACCAAAGCGAATCGAAAAGCCGCATCGATCCCTAACGCCATCCGAGCCTCTCTTGAGCTCGTCGTCGATCAGAGCATGACAAGCTTCGCGGCGTTCTCAAAAGCGGGTTGCAACCCGCTGTTTGCATGCGGAGCTTCCGCGGCGATGATGTGCTTCCCTCTTCTTCTTCAGCTGAGATCCATTAGATTTATGGCCCAAGTTTCAGCATATCAACGTCAGAAGGAGTCTAAAGTGTAAGTCCGCGTGTTTCTCACAAGTTCAGAAGACTAACGATGGATAGTGATACAGAAATCACTTTCCGAGTCTACCTAAAAGCCTCACGCGCCCTGAGACTCATGGAATCTGGCCGTCGCATCTGCGTCCTCTTCGCTTTCGTCGTGCTTGTGTTCATCGCGAATCCCCAAGAACCACGAGCCTTTGTCCTCGTCCTCCCTTTGGTCCTTCATACAGATGAAAAACTGGCCAAGCTGTGGAAGGCCTTAGCTGATACAGAATCTGCTTGGGTATTCCTACACACGCAGTATCCGTTGCCAGACCAAGGCGCCCACCAAGAGATCACATACAACTCGATCAGCCACCCAAAACCCGCATCAGAAGTACTTGAGGCCAGGGAGAGAATGCAAGTGTCTAGCGAAGCGAGTTGGGCGGCCCAGGTCCTGCGGATATGGAAGGAGGGCTACGAATATAAGTCCGAAATGACCGAGACTACGACTGGATTGCGCCTGTCGAGAAAGAGACTGGGAGATGATGCAAATGAGGTTTGATCAGGTGGCATTTTTCAATGACGTGTTGGTCAATTGTATTGTCGAGTAGCTTCTGACGAAAAGAATGCGACGCAATGAACGACATCATACACGTGGCTGCCAAAAATTAGATTGGAACCATCCAGGCCGCGCCCATCGATCCTTTGCCTTCACGGCATAATGGGATTAAGAAACCGCCGTCCACCCTGCAGGAGACGCGTGACCGCTCGAATACTCAGAAACCTGTGTGAGAGACTTAGCAGATGAGGCTCCTCATGGGGGCAGGAAAAGTGCATACCTTTTTGGTCTGTCTGGCTGCTGCGCTGGGATTTCGCTTGAGTGGATGTCGTTTTCCCCGGTCCTGCCGGAAGTAACCTCGACGGTCTTTGACATGAACAATTGGCCATCCCATAGTTCGATGGTAGCGTACTCGGCCGAGAAGTAGCTTGTTGTCATCGTGCAGAAAAGTGCAGCAAAGTGCAGCAAAGTGCAGCGGGGACGGTTGTTGGGAGTACCGTTGTAAGGCAACTTTTGGTGTTACCCATCGAAGCCGGTCCAAGACTGCTTTTAAAACCTCGCCGCGATGAAAGCTGCTCCACTCACCAGAAACAGCACTGGCTCATCCCCTGACTTGCCGATCTCAGAGCAACCCTCAACCTTACCCTGCTCGGTCCTGGCCAATTTGTCGGACGGACAGAGGAGACCAACGAGATATTGGTGCTTGTAACCCGGGCCGCGAACATTGTCGTCCTCCACCCGAACAACCACCCCGGACGACCCCCCTCGAAGACCCCTGCCCGTGAATGACCCCGGATCCACGGGCAGGGGTGTTCAAGCTGCATTGAGATGAAGCCGGTGAGCTCTCGCGGGCAGGGCCATGAAGATGGTGTGCAAGCCAGACTGAACACCACCTCAAACACCCCTGCCCGTGGATCCGGGGTTAATCACGGGCAGGGATCTCCCGGATTTTTCACACGATCGTCAGTCCTATGCTGCCCACCAGGTTGGCGGACTTGAGTTGTTTTGAACCCCGAGGGCAGGAAAGCTCATCGCTCAAGTTTAATATTTCTGCCAACCTCTGTTTATTCACAAGCTAGTTCTCTAGCTCTTCTTCTCTGTCTCTTTGAGAATTCTGAGCATTTTTCTATTGGAGTGTTGCCCACATTGACCCAAGGCCCCTCCCGACTTTCACCCCGAAAACGACCCAGATGTCTGGTCGAGGCGGTCTCCAGGGTGCTTGCATCAGCTCACCGATACCCCTGACACCACAGAAATGACCAGACAGTCGCATGCTAGACCTATTCAGGGTGAAGTATTGAACAGCTTTCAAGACTCCGTGCAGTTGCGCTCGGCCTTACCATGCTACCCTAACAAAACGCTAAACCTATTAGGTCCAAGGCTTTGAACAAATTCAGGACCTCTTATTACTGCATACAGGGGATAAGCGCATTTCAAGCCCCATCCATGCCCATCTTGCATGATCGACTCACTTGTACCTCTGCCAAACAACGAAGTATCTCTATTACCTTACAGTGCCCGACACCTACATTTCTGGCTAGGCTGACTTTTCGTCCTCAGCCTGGCCTTCTTGCTCAACGTGCATGCGTTCTACTACATTTCTGGCTAGGCTGACTTTTCGTCCTCAGCCTGGCCCTCCTGTTCAACGTGCTTAAATGTCAAACTGCTTTTGCCTCGCCTGACTGTTGCTTCCAGCCCATCGACACACTTTAACGTGCAAGACAATGTGATTGAGTGGGGGGCGTCCTTTTTGGGGGGGTGGGAGGTTGGGATGGTGACACCCAGAGGATTAACACTGCTGCATGTGTCCAAACTATCGTCAATATACAGGCGCCTCTACAAATTGCCTTATTTCCCCTGTCCATCTGGGGCGCGGGCAGTTGCCTCACCAAATGATTCCCTCTTCAGTTGCACTCCAGCCCTTCTCGGCGACATGCAAGTCGATGTCATTAACAAGGCGATCTTTGCCGAGGCTTCCATCCCAGACCTTGGTAGAACAGACGTCATCACCGTAGATGTATCGCTCAAGCTTTACCATTCTAACGAAAAACGCGGAGGTTGGGGCATTTTATGGGAGGAAACTGTCTCAGTTGAAAAAAAATTGGACGGAATGCATTACATATGGGAACACCAATTCACGAGACCTGACCGACCCCACGAGCTTGACAGGTTTTATTTTTGGTCAATGGAGTTCATATACAAAAAGTTCACGTTTGCGAAACAGTGCACACGCGTTGAGTCTGCTGGTAAGTATACCAGCTGGTCCTCCTCCACAACTTTCAGTATGCCTCACATTCATGGGCTTTATCCCGCTGACAAAACAGGTGATGACGGGTTATTGAAAGTAGGGGAGTTCACGTCGGTGATGGAAACCTAATGAAAGCATCTTCCTCGACGTGCCTCGGACACTCGGGCCGGGTGCTTCGCAAAGATGTGCATGTTACGGGTCCCAGGGACCACAGGTGGAAGGAGAGCTACTCCGTGGCATGCTTGCAGAGGGTGTGATTGAAAGACAAATGCATTTCTTTTCCTTACCTCACGCACGATATTTGTCATGCACTCGGTGCATCACGGGCTCTGTATTGCGGTGATGGCCGCCTCTGGTGTTTTAAAATGTACACTTCCGTTTCTCCTCCTCTCAACCCTCAGTCCACGCTCCAACAATTACATGTCCAATTGCCTGCTCCATGGCCATGATGGTGCGCTGACGTGTACATGGGCGGATGGTACCCATCACGCGAGACTGTGGCTTTGCGAGGACAGAACGATCCCGGTGCCTGTTCAAGCACGCTGGGCCTTCTCCCGGAGCAAATAAAGTCAGAGATCTCCAATTGTAACGTGGGATTGCAGGAGTGCGGTGCATGATAGCTGTTCCATGAAAGCGCCTAAGGGCCTGTTCAGAATGAATGCCCAGTCACGTATCTCGCAGTCACTAGGCAGACTGCATCGTCCCACACCTTGGCTGCTGAGATGCATGTTATGCACGAGAGATGAGCGCCAGCGCAGACACGGCACGGTTGACGCTGTTCTCGACACCGATACGACCGGACCGCACCAGGAGCCTGATCCTTACTTGCGCCGCGGCCCAATGCCCGTCATTGTGAACGCGAGCTCCCTTCGCTCAAAGAACCTCAGCTGCAACACTGAGGCTGTCCGTCAAACTCTCGCTTCTTATGTTCCCTGAAAACCTTCTATTATGGACATCCCTGAAGAACTTCACAGGGCTCTCACTGACCCCGCGGACCGCCCTGAGGAGCTGGCTTGCTTCGATAGAGACCTTGAGGGACCGAGCATCCGTGCCGAAATTATCCACGGAGCTCTCGCCGAGAACCCGACCAACACGGAGCGCCCTGGACCTACGCTTCTCATTGAGTCGGACGAAGTAGATGTCTTGGGACAGCAGGTCTCCATCACTGAACAAGACATCACGGCCCTGACTGCCCACCCACGCAAGTGAATTAGTAGTCCCAGAGACTAGCCACGATGCTAACATGGACTTAGGTGATATTCCGGCCGCCCTGGACAAGTATGCTAGAGGGAACAAGATGTATGCCCTCTACCTTTCACATAGTAGAGTCAAGGACCATCTCCGTGGTTTAGGGTATGGGGCTGGCATACAAGGTGTTGTCAGCAGCAGCACTGTACCGCAATCATTCAGGACGTCAACGTTGAAGCTTTTCGTGGCGTATGAACCCTGGTTTCCTAGTAAACTTGCGCAGGTGACGAGAACAGTTCCTGTCGCCCAACCTGAATAAACGAGCGCTGGGATGGTTACTTCGCGTCTGCTCGTGTCCCGTGCAAAAACGCGTTCCATGTTTTCGTGACATCCCAAGCTCCAAGCAAGCGAGTTGGCCTGGTCGGCAAATGCGAAAGGATTCCTTCAGAGAGCCACAGCAGCAGCCGTGCCCCAGTCCCGAAATGTATTGCCAGACGATCGGCCTTGTCCATGTAGCTAGAGCCGCACAGGTACTCATCTGGGGCCATAACTTATGCATCGGAAAGGGGTACCAGCACAGATGAGGCACGAGTCGTCCCCGCAAACCACGAACAGTCGATCTCAACCACTCGACCATTGCTGCGCCGCAGCCTTATCCCCATAAATAGCTCGACGAAGCATTCGACCCCGTCGCAAAACATCTCGGCCCCATCATCTCCAATTACTCTATCCTCTTTGCCGACACCCCAACACCTTTCCCGAAAACCTCGTGACACAATGAGTAATTCTCAGGACGAACAGGGAAAGCTTGTTCGCACGGCTCTGGAGCGAAACCCAACGAACGAGGGCATTGGTGGCCATCCGTCTTACATCGATGAGGAAAGCTTGAAGGGACTGGAGCAAGCTAAACAACTCTCTCCAGATCAGGTGAAAGCGATCAAATCTCAGCCACGTAAGTAAAGCCAACAGCTACCAACACTGCCATAATACTGACACCATATAGGGTCCATTCCAAACGAGTTAGTGATGTTTTTTGGTAGCAAGAAGGCGACATATGCCATTTTTGATCTAGGTTCGGCTGTACCACTTGCCTTTGGCTATAGCCTGCCAGACACAGTACAGGGGCCGAAGCTGGTGCTATCGTTGGATGGTGCTGGTTATCTGCGTGGCTTATAAACGAGGTCAAGGCTCGGATGAACGATGTACTTAAGTGAGGATCAAGGCAGTGAGAAAGTCGCTTGAGACGAGTGGGTTTTAGTCGTAGGAGTATCTTCTAAGTACTATTGGAGGATGGAATATCAAACATTCCCTTACATTTATCTCCATCACACCTTAACTAAATGGCTGGCAAGCAGGCAGACCGCGTCCGATCGGGAGACCACAGCAGAGACATCCAGGAGGTAAAGTGTAGAGCCGGCTACCTCACCGTGCTATCTCACGATCTCGAGCAATGGAGCACGGGCCGCAGGCACCCCTGATGCTTCCTTTCAAAAGACTTCTTGGCGTTGTTGGCATTGGACCCGACCCCATCTCCTCGAGAAGGTTCAGATTAGCACAGTTGCTTTTTCACCAAGATGTGGCAACCTCATGCATTCGATGGCCAGGCCGCGCTGCAGCCAGCCGGCTGGCCGAGAGTCCCAGCCTCGCTCTCATTGGCGGTTGAAGCGGTATCTACCTCGCGCAGAGACCGGGGACAGGCTGCAGGTTGGAGGGTGGGCCGAGAGGCTGAGGAGGACATGGCAAGTTTGCAAACATGACCAGGTCAGGGGTATGTCACTCACTGGCAGGCGTATTTTACCATTATTCCATGACCTGCGAACAGCCGTCTCGCGGAGGAGCGGGGGCGCTGGCGCGGGCGCCATCTCGCGTGATAGGTCCAAGCCCGGCCGGGCGGCAGATGGTCCGGTGGCTCCCGAGATACGCACCAGGTCCACATCGACCAGCCACCATCATTCTCCCCCCTCTTCATCCTTTCCTGCCTTCCAACACACGCGGGCCTGCCCTCTCTGCCCAACATGACCTCTCCTCGTCTTCTCTTTACCCCTTATCTCCTTTTGCTTCAGACAGAGCAACACCAAGCGTGTCAACTGCATTGCACCTCGCAGCTGCGACCGACGACGCTCCTTGTCTGCTCCCGATGCCAAGCTACAGGCGGCTGGAGAACCTGGGACTCGGCCAGATGAGGAACTGGTTTGCTTGAATCTTGGGCACAGGACCACCTCGTACTGCACTGGTGTCTTCCCTGGCGCACACGATCAGGACCACCTCGTACCTCTGCGGCTGTTTCCTCAACAGGTCTCTACCCCTGGGTATTGGGCTGCTAAAGCTGTGTTCCTCGGGCTGCACCGTCACGCTCGGATACTTGCTACCCATCACACTAGCACATCACCAACCGATTTCGGGGCCAAGGCTGCCCTGATCACCATACAAAGCCTGGGCGGGTGGGCATCCTGATACCAGGGGTTACTATTTCCGCGCGCTGTCGCACAGCAAATATCCCCGGCCCCTTCCATGATCAGATAGACTGACCGCGCTTCTTTCCTAGGAACACCCATTTGTCCTCGCCAGTCATGGCAACCCGTATCCGCAATATCCCTGCTGTGGCTGAGTGGGCCGACACATCGTCCACGCCTCGCTCGTTCCTCCATCTGGCGGGACCGGATGATCCGTCTCTTCAGCTCAACCTCCACTTTGATGAACAAGAACAGACCGCAATCTTCAAGATGAGAATACAGGTCCTGCTTGGTTCTGCAGAGAAAACAGCACACCGGGACGTTGAGTACCTCTATCTCTGGATCGACCCGAAAGACGTCATACTGCTGCTCCAGGACCCGGTGCACCGTCTCCAGGACGGCGTCTCTGCTGTCCTGCGTGGCCCGACAACATGCCTCCGCCTGGTGCTCAGCAAACCTGCCTACGTGGTGGCCCCGTCGGACTCTCCCTTGCCATTGCGAGAAGGGCTTGGTCCCCAGATGCTCAATTCCCTGATCCTTCTCGCCAAGCAGACTGTCCTCACCATCCACATAGAGCAACATCTGGTTCCTGATCAGAAAAAGATCCAACGTCTCTGCCAAGCATTCTGCAACGGCTCTGTCAAGCCGCACCCTAGGCACAATACCCTCCGCGACTTCTACAAAGGCCGTGACGCCATGATTATCGATGACGTCGCTTGCTATACAACATCGGGAGTGCACCCCGCAGTTCTGACCGGCAACGGACCCAAACATGCACGCGACGGCGCAACCCCTCCTCCTTACACAGAAGCGCGGCCGCCCCCGCCTTCCCTCTTCGCACAGCCTCCCAAGAAGCGGCAGCGGGTTACCGCAGATGTGAGCACTACAATGAACAAGCGGCAGCTGCTCCCCGCAGCTGGAAGCACTACGTCACCCGATATCAGCGGTGTCTACACTGAACTGCTCGCCCAGCAGAAGGCACAGATGGATGCATTTTTCTCATTACAACAAGCTCAGATGGCGAAGGTGCTGGCTTGTGTGGGTGCTCAAGCAGACAGGGTGCCTGATCAGGTCATTACGCAGGTCGACAAGCGCGTCAAGGAGGAGATGGCTACAATCTGGGACAAGAGGCCTTGCGAGTGGGAACAGGTAACCCGAAGCGTTGTACAACAGGAGGTAGAGGACGCTCTGGAGAGAAGCCTGCCACACGAGATGGAAGAGTTTAAAGAAACCCTCAAGGAAGAATGTCTCGATCATTTAAAGAATGACCTCGAAGAAGGCCTGGTCAAGATTATACTCCCTAGATAACTGAACAGTGCCAATGTCTCTACGTTCCGCAGCACACGTCTTGTCCGTAACATGTCACGTTAACCCCCGACGAGGCCACCTAGCAGCCATGAGATTCGAGAAGAAGGGGATTCCCACACCGCCGCCGACACCTCAGGAGGACGTAGAGATTGCGTTCTGCATCCGTAACATCGGTCCTGGCCAGACGACAACACCTGCAAAGGCACCTTGACACATTGAGGCCGATCCAAACCGTGGAAATGGTCAAGCCGGCCGTGAAAAAAGTCAACGGCACATTTCAATCAAGCAAGCTCTGCGAGGTCGCGCTGCGGTGCCAGTCATGAACGACTCGCACCGCACAACACAACGGGACCGTTGGAGGTGGACGTTTGCACCCCTGGCAGTACAGTTTACACATCACAGTTTACACCACTGGCAGCACGGTTTATCCTGGTGACAGCACAGTTTACACAGCACAGTCTATACTACTAGCACCAGGTTTGCACCCCTGGCAGCACAGTTTACACAGCACAGTCTACACCATTAGCACCAGGTTTATACACCTGGCAGCACAGTTTACACAGCACAGTATACACCTCTGGCACCAGGTTTGCACCCCTGGCAGCACAGTTTACACAGCACAGTATACACCTCTGGCACCATATTTTATGTTCTGGGACTTACACATTAGTCTACTGACACCTGACATCACATTTTACGTTGCGGGGCATGTCTTTCTTGTATAGGCGTACTGCCATGTACCACAGTTCATGTGCCCAGGTACTTGTTTTAGAACGGTCATATTCAGGCACGCTCCATGGTGGCAAAGATAGGCTGTGGAGCCATTTTGTGTTGGTCTAAGACATGTACAGAGTGACCGGTGCCAGTGATTGTTGACGATCCCGATAACTGCATCGACTGTCACGTTTTCTGCATACCTGGTACAGGAGGTTATACTAAATTCATATTGTCGTCCGCAACCATTACTGCACCATTGCATGTGCAAAGATCCTGGGTCCGTTAAGCAATGAGCAGGGTGTAGTGATGAGCTTTGGACACGAGAGCGTGATAACCACGTTCCCTGTGTCGAGAGGATGTATCAGGAGCTTGCCATAGCACCATGTACCTTACTCCCCTGGAGGATAAGTGTGGTCAATTTGGGCAATAAATAAGGCCTCTAGGGACTCATGTTGTATAAGCTCCTCGCGCCCCATTCATTTACCCAGAGAAGACACACAGCCAGGCAAAATATTCTATACCTTTAAGTCTCTAGTTGATGTCAACATTATGAAGATGTTTAAGTCCGCAACAGTTCAATTTGAAAGTGGCGAGTACACAAAATTCTCGTCGCCACCTGCCACCGCCAACGAGGAGCTGTGTGACGAGGACATGGACTCATCGGGCACGATTTCAGACGTGCCAATCGAGCAGCTGTATGACGAAGCCATGGAGTGGCGGCTGTCAGAGGCCAATTCACAGTGTAACGAGAATTGGATCCTCTTGCCGCCATCTGCAACCACCAATGAGGAGCCGCAGAACGAAGACCTGGATACATCCGGCGCGTTGTTTTCAGACACATTAACCGAACAGACGCATGACGAAGGCATGAACTTGCTGGATCTTTTGATTCGGGAGATCGATTTGCAGGGTGACAGGAAGTTACCCTTGACGCCACCTGCGACCCCGATCGAGGAGCCGCGTGACGAGGACCAGGATTCATCGGGCACGTTGTTTTCAGACGTATCAACCGAACAGTCGCATGACGAGGGCATGGAGTCTATGGATTCGCTGACTTCGTTGTTTTCGGGAATCAATTTTCAGCACGATGAAGGCAGTGGGATAACGGCCCTGTCCCCTCCTCCAAACCGAAGAATTGGACCACCCGATGAAGACAGGACAACATTGGACGAGCCCTTTCTAACACATGTGGATACTGGGCGACGGACAGAGCCCCAGAATAGACCGCTCCTACTATGTCGTGTCATCGAAACGGTGGCTCCCGAAACCGTTGGCCGCAAGCTCCAAGTACCTATTCTTTGCGTGGAAATGGATGAGACTACCAATGTTGACCACCACCCTCCTTCCATGGAGGTCCACCTAATGAGCGATGTCGACACGCGTTGCAACATATTGTTGCCGGGCAGAAACAACACAAACTCGGAAGACCCGGTAGTCATCCACAGCAAATACAAGTACGAGGTAATCGATGATGATGGAAGCCGCCTTTTACGATTTGTCTTCTTCGCCGATCCGCTGCGAATAACCCATGAGGGGCACTATCTACTTACATACATCGTTCGCGACTTCGAGGGCCACACCCTTGCAAAAGTCTCCTTTGGAAGGCAAAGGTTTTGCCACACACGAGTGCCCAAAATTCAGTAAGTCTCAACCAAGCTTATCACATCAGAATTACAGCTGATCCGGCTTAGCACCCTTGGTGATGGTGTTTCTGGCTAAGCTAGAGGATGAAGGCCTCAATACACCCGGCAGGATGAGGGTCCCATCGTGATTGACATTGTTGACGGGAACTGAGGCTGCCAGGTGCTGGGTGAGGGCATTGAAGTCTGTTCAGTAGGATGGTAGATTGTATCTAAATAGCAAAGACCAAGTCTTATACCTGACGGAAAGCCCTCGAGCAATGTTTCTATTGGGATATGACACAAGCCCGCTCAACATCAAGGAGGATCCTTACAGCCTTGTAGTATGTAGAAGGTGCGCCTCAATCGCTGCTTACATAAGCCAAACGCCTCCATTCCTGCGCCGTGGACCGCTGGCTTGTCTATCCTCTAATGAATAAAACACCGTCATCAAAAGGGTCAATGATAAGGTCTCCGCTGGAAATATTGTGGGCATCCAAATGAACACTCATGACCTGCAATGCAGACTGGCAACCATGCGATTGCCTAGGCAGTGCTTGAGCGAAGAATTCCACGTTGAGAGCCTGCCGGCACAAGTGTGGCGCTTCACAGCCACATTATTGCGCCCCGGCTTCGCAAGCACGTGAGCGTAAAGGCAGTTGTCAACCCCTCTCCACTCTGGCAGTCTCCCACTAGATAAAAGACTTCAGCAACACCATGCGTCATATTGCCCGCCTTCCCACTCCTTGGAATCACAACCGACAGCTCGAGTGATGGGAACGCCTTTGCCTTCACCACAGGATGCCATTTCAGAGGATGGGTTCTTTAAAGCAGACGATGCTGAGCTAGGCGAGCGCACGCAGCAGATGGATGAGGATGCTGTTGTTCTTGGCTCCGAGCGCGGCCTCCACTTCTACAGTACAAATGTTCTGCAATACCCAGTTAGTATCACAGCAATCCTTTAGATACTGTCACTAATATCTATAGCAAATCCGGTTTATTATTGAGAGTACATTTGAGCAGCCGTGTCTTGGCATTTACAGGACATTTGGGGCTGCACCTGGGGTCTTCTCTTTTGACAAAAAACCACAATCCAATCTTGAGATTCTCATAGTAATGTTTTGGACAAAGGGGTCTCGGGTTTCCTTTTGGCCTACCTCACATCGCCACGATTTGGAGCAATGTACAGCATCAAACTCGCTTTTGGAAGTTCCTAATGCTCGTCTCCATCAACTCAACCTCGAAGCTAGACTGCAGTTTCTGGAACACGGAGGCTTGTGAGTATAATAAGCTTGCCCTTGTTATTAACTAGTATCTAATATATAATAGTACTATCCATGATGCTCGAGTTGCCTTCCAAATCCATGAAGGGATAGCACTGACATTTATCTTTGGGGCGAAGGAAACAGTAGCACAGTGGCATCCCATGAGAATACTTAGAAGCCTTGAGGGTGTTGTTCAGGGTATTGATAAAACAACAATTGGGATGAATGTATTATGTGACCTATAGAGAGCGAGCATTTATGATGAAAGGATAGTCCTGGTTATTACTCGTTAGGTTAAGTTCCTCTACCTGATTACATGCAGATGAGCTTGTGTACACAGGCATAGCCGGCTTGTGGGCTGAGAAACTAGATGACGCCTGCGACGAAGGGCAGTGTGGCAGTGGAATTGTTTCGTAACAACCAAAAATCTCCGCTCGCAGTTGATCGCAGTTTGCTGGCAAGTCGTCCACGAATTGGGTAAACGCAGTCTGGGGGTATGCATCGGATAGGTGGGACGCCGCATCGACGCCTAGGGCGGAGGATGGAGGTGTCGGGAATATGCCTGAGGCGTGGTCCCAGATTCCTCCCACCGGAGCCATATTAGGGTACGTGGTATAAATTAGACCGGGGCAGAGGCCGGTGTTAAGCTCGAGGCCGGTGTTGAGCTCGAGGCCGGTGTTGAGCTCGAGGCCGGTGTTGAGCTCGGGGCCGGGGTTGGGCACGAGGCCGGGGTTGGGCACGAGGCCGGGGTTGGGCTTGAGGTCGAGATCGGGGTTGTGGTCGAGGTCAAGGTCGGTGGGGTCGGTGTCGGTGTCCTGGTTGAGCTCGGGAGCCAGAGTACCCGGCACGGTGGCCTGGAACGACGGGACAGCGCCATCCTCTGCAATTCCTCGCCGCCTCTTATTCTGGCCTGCAGGTTCTTGTTGCTTCCTCTTGTGCGGGCTGACCTCTTCCACATCCTGCACATTCTCCTTCTGGCCTGTGGTTCCTTGCTGATTCCTGTTTCGTTGCTCAGCCACCTGGTCCCCAGCATGCGTAGAGAGCAATGATGCCCGATGCTTTGCGAAAGAGATTCTTATCGCGTCCTTCCCTTGGTCGCGGCTGCAGTTTTTCACGTGTGTGATGTATTTCGATGCTTGACTGAACTGCTTGTGGCAGATAACGCATATTTCCTGGCAGGCCATATCTATAAACTCTTAGCAGTTACCTTCAACCATAACGTTTATACATACGTGAAGCGTAGTGTTGTGTCAGCAACACCTTTCTAGGCGCGCCTGCGTTGCATTGCGGATATGGGCAGTGGTGTGGCCCCTCGCCGTGCTCGTCGTGCACACTATTGTCGTCGAACCCATGATCAAGGGCGGGAAGATGCCAAACTGCCGCTTTTATGCCGTCGGAGAGCTTGGACACCTCACTCTGGGACTAGGCCTTAGCGTACGCAACTGGTCGCAAGCATGCGAACTCACTTGATGGGCCCAGATGTGCTTATCCAGCTCCGTTTGCAGCTTGAAGTGCTCGCCACAGACGGGGCAGGGATTCCGATCTGCCTCTGGCCAGGTCTCGTCATCGCCCCATGCGCCAAAGTAAATAGCCTGGATCTTGGTTGTCAGGATGACTAATTTTCGCTGGAATGTACATTAGCAAAAGCATGTTGGCGCTTGGGAGTACTTGCCTGAAATAATTCGATATGACTGCGCAACTCCGCTGGGGAGTTGAACTTTGCAAAGCATGCGCGGCAGTCATTCTGCGTTGCCATTGTGAAGGGATGGGGTAGTGTAGGTGTTGTCGAGCGGTGTTGTCAGACCCGCGGGGTGTGGATCAGCCTGGGTGGTCGTGTGCAGCAAGCTCCGTCGGTCCGATTCCAGCACGTGTTTCACTGTTCAACCAAGGCCTAGTGAGGAGCTTGCTATAAAAGGCAGGGGGGCATGTCCTCGCGCCGGCTTCGAAAGGGACGTTTTTCCCGCCCCTCAACTCCCCTTCCGCTCCTCTTCTTTCCCCAACAACAGACTTACAAACTGCAACAAGATGGCCTGTACTGAGTGCGGTGGCACTGGCAAGGTTGGTGGGTATAAGTGCACCAAGTGTAATGGCAATGGCAGGAGGCCGACTACCCTGAACCAGCATTTGGAGACTTGCACACAGGTTGGTCTTCCCTGCCTTTGAATGCGAACGCTTCGGCAGGAATGCTAAAACCAAGGCGTACTCAACAGGCCCCTGTGTGGGACCGCGGGAGCAGCTCTAATGACTGAGGATGCACGTTGGCTCATGGCCGAGTGAATGCGAGGAAAGAATGAGGAAAGAATTGACGGTCATCCGACGGGGGCCTCGTCCTGGGAGGACCGCCACAGGCGTCAATGGCAGGGGGCTGGCAGTTCGCACGACAACATTGATTGGACAGGTCCGATACGACATTCGGCCGTGTATCTTGCCGCAACGAATAAGAGAACAACCTGCATCCCCCTCACGGCCAAGGAGATGCGACCTCGTGTGTGTTAAATGCGTACAGTAGTTAAGTTGTAGCATTGTCTTCCAACTTGATCACCGGCACCCTAATGCGGCAAAGGATCCGTGATTGCCGCCGGAGATTGCTGCCCGTGCGGTGGCTGGAAGGGTGCCTAGCACGCCCACATCAAAAAACCGAGTACACCCGGGCCACCCGGACCACCCAAAATGCAACCACACCATAATGCCCCTTCATTTCAATTGTATGGCAGCTACATACAGATTCAGTGACCAGTAATTGACCCTCCGTTATCGTAGCAGTCCTGCAGTATCTCGGGTATTTTGTCAATCCAAGCATTCACGGTCTTCGCCGTGAGGGCGTCAAAGCCCTCCTGGGCGGCCGATTTGAGCGTTTCCTCGTCCCAGTGAGGTTGTCGCCGTACGTATTCTTTTGGTGCCCTGAACGACTTCTCGATAGGGCTGGCGACGAGGTCTGGCGACTGTGGGCAGTTAAAAAAGCTTGTGACGCTGTGGTCGGCTTTCCATTTCCTCACGATGTTGTTTCCTCGCGTGCCACCGTGCCCCGAATCATTGTCCTCTTCAAGGACGAAGTTGTCGCCTCGAGCGATCCACGCGCCAACGATGGGCTCGAGAATCTCGTCGCGATAGGTCTGGAGGGTCATCTTTCCGTTCTGATTACCTGGGACTTCATACCAGTGAAGGCCGTCTTTAAAGCCGTCATATCCAACGGAAGCCCACGCGTGGAAACGCTTCTGCTTCTGATCGAGTTCTCGCTCAGGTTGCTTCTTCTCTACAAGGCAGTCAGGGCAAGTTCTTTCCCACGGGCGTCTGCAGACATAGATACGTCCCTGAGGACCATATCCAAAGTGTGTTTCGTCAGTGAAGCGGATGTGATGCCAGTCCTCAGGAAGAGGGTATTTCTCAAGCATTTGGCGACAGTATTCTTCGCGGATATCCTCCAATTTGGAGGATATCCAACGCTTCTGGCAGGCAACGCAGAAGCGGAAGTCACGAGACTTCAGAGCCCGCTGTATTGTTAGCCCAGAGGGCGAGGGATCAAGATTCAGACCAGCGGCAGCCGGCATGGCGGCCCATGGCGTTGTGCGACTATCAAAGCCTTCTGACTCGATAAACCTCTCGAGAACGATAAGGGCTTCGTCTGAGAGAAGTTTCTTACGGCCACGTGTTTCTCGGAAGGCGAATGTACGGTGCGTGGTGTTGGAATGCCCTTCCCGGAGGGCCTTCCAGCCAGCGTTGTGGCTAAATCCGAATTGCTTTAAGATGTCACTTTTAAAGTAGGGTTGCCGAAGGGATTCTGCATATTCAATTGCACCAATCAATCGATTTTTCTTTGGAGTATCGTTGTGAGCTATCCCCATTGTCAAAAAGAATTCTCTCGTAAAGCTATGGTTGTGTAAAGTTGAGGGTGTGGAATGAGGAGGAAAACGGTGCGGAGGTGTGGTGTGGTGATGACGTATAGTGTACTCGTTTTTTTGATGTGGGCGTGCCTAGGTACTGGACGGTCTACAGGCGTTCACCACCGCGGCTTACCTAGGTACCTGTTTGGAAACACATCTCCCCAGCTCCCGAGACTGCCAGACTGCCTCAGCGCGGGACCCCAGCCTCTGGGGCTTGAGCGCCGTTGCTACACAACGGCGGGGCTGGACTAATGGTGGTCGGTCCTGCGTCTCTCATCGCTGAGAAGACCACCAATTCTGCTGGCGTGCCCTGCGTTAGTGTAGGCGCGGAAGGTCGATGAAGAGATCGTACAGCGCGCAAGGATTCCAAAGTTATGCCTGTCTTTGAGGGTTTGATTGGTTGAGTTAGCCGTTAAGTATTCTTCGTTGAGAATTACTGCTGAGAGTACATCAAAGGAAACAGTGGAACTCCCCCGCGCCTTTCCCACCATGTGCCGACAATATTCCCCGTACTGCGACCTTGGTGACTTTCACCATGAACAGACTGCACCGTCAAGTGCGCCGGATGTCGGCGGCGCCGTTATGCTGCCATCGCCTAGCTTGTCCGCAACACTCCTCTGACGCTGAACTATGGTGAGATCAAGAACGACCAGCCAGACCGCTTTATCGCGACCTCGTGCAGTGTGGTATTCTGGTTGCGTGCACCGCACTGTTGGGCAAGTGGGAGAAATGGAGCTGGAATGTTCACGGGTTTGAGTCGAGGCTGCTATTACAATAAAAGCCTGGGAGGGCGGATCCAGGGCTCTTATTACCATTCATGTCCCAATTACCATCTTGAACTAATCTCTGATTGTCACAGACACCAACTCTAGTCATGAGCGACTCGAAGCAAGTGCCATCTCCTTCGGTCAATACGAAGACATCCTCCGGCCCAAGCCTCTCCGATACCTCCCACGTAGCGGAATCAAGCACTTCAAGCGACCCAGCCTACGACCTAGAGGAGACATGGCCCAAAGAGATTAAGATTCCCCAATCAAGGGCCACTGTGGAATGGTAAACAGGTCGGCAGGAAAAGTTGTGGTTTGAGCTTGTGTGGGACCCACGATCTGGCAGAGCCTTTTCAAACTGCACGCCTCCATCCAAATCAACGTTCCTCCTTCTGAGTCCAAAGGCAAAAAGACAAGCATGTACCTCTTTATTTGTCCCGAGCGAGTTCGTCGACTATCCATCGAAAACCACGTCAAGACGGGGCACAGCGCGGACTCCTTGGTGCTGCGCTGGGACCCTGCTCAGCGTTTTTGTGCAATTAATTGGCACATCTGGCTACTCTAGATCTGGCACCGCAAGCGTTCAGAACTCCTGTGCTGGCTACGAGAGCGTGACCTCGTCCTTGCTGACGGACCGTAATTAAGGTCATTGACAATAGTCCTGCGCCGTTTGGACTCCGGCGAAACCTGTCTACTGCTAACCTGATCCGTTTCACAGCCCTCTTTGGAGATCCAGGGGACCCAGGGAGTGACGGCGAGGTGGAAGTGGGTCGCGGAAAACCTTGCTATCAGTAGCCTGCCGTACAACAAGTTCATCGTCCTGTTGTGTCGAAGTCCAAACTGATAATGACGCGGTGTGTATGCCTGTTTTACGTCCCTCTCTGCGGATATATGTGATCTTGAATCCAACAACGGTGCATACTCGTCCTTGTAAATGCTTGAAAATCTGCATGACTTGATCATCCAGATTGTCCTCATCTTGGCTGTATGCAACTTTAAGAACAACAGGCGGGTACCATTCGTTTTTGTAGTGCCATTGGCTGTCAGGTGACTAGTTGAACACTGGGGCAGATCGTGAGCCACGTCTCTGCTTCTGAATTGATGCGTTGCCGTCTGTACGAAGCTTTTGCCGAAACGGACGGAGGGGAGAGTGAAGCTCTGCGGTATGATCCAGCTCCTTGTTGATCGCTTGCGTGATTGAATCCTTGAAAAATTCGTGTAAAGGGCGTGCCATTAAACGCAGCGTCAGCATACAGGTATCTGAATCCCAGTCCTTTCGTATTTTGTCCTCGTAATACCCCAACAGCCCTGGATGTTCAGCAAGTTTTTCGTATAGCTGATCAAATGCTTGTTGACCTCGAAGTTGAAATGTTGGGTTAGAGTCGGAGGCTTGTGACCATGTGCCACAGAAGAGGGCCCGGATCGTCTTGAAGGCTTGCTCGATGGTTGCGTCGAGGCAGTCGGTCTCGGACTCCGGTGAGGGCAGCTTGGACGGCGGTACTCATGTTCTCTTGGTCGCGCGACCACGGGTTGGATAGTCGTCGCTGTGGAAGCTTGAGGCTTGTGTAGATGCTGCCATTCTGCTACTGCATGTAGAAAAGGCGCCCTGATGTTGCGTGGATGGGGGATAGGAAGGAGAGAGATGATCAGCCTGCCGTGCACGATGCAGTGCTTCAGAAGCCGAGTTACAGATTACGTAATCCTGGTCACTGGCTTGCGCGCGCCCAATGTACACTGCTCAGCGTTTTTGTACCTGATTGCAACAACCTCCCTTCAATCATTCTGTACTGGTGCTCATTTAATACTGACCCCTTGCACCGGTGTCTCCATCTATGCTGCCTCTGTTCTGGTAGTTAGAACTATTGTACCTGGTCATGGGTGCAGAAATATCTAAGGAATGAGATGGAATTATATAGACAGTACTACCTCCTCGCTATTAACTATAAACTATATCTCCAAGCTAACACAAAAGGTCTCTTTAATTCAAACCCTAATGCTGACCAAAAAGACTTGGAAATGGGAGGCTGGTAGCGCTTTAGCCCAAGTGCCTCACGCACATCTCCATCCGTTACCCGCCAGCTATGCCGCTGCACCCAGCCCTGCCAGGATGACGACTATGCTTTCAGGCTGCCCCCCTCTCCATCCAGATGAGACTCCGTCGCTGCCTCCGACCCTGTCAGATTAACGACCATGCCTACCAAGGAATACAGTCCTCGACCACAGAGACTGCCTGCTGCCCCCGGCCCTGCCAGGTTTACAGGTGTGTCTGATGTACTCGGTAACGAGGATGTGTCTTTCGGGTACGGTTTAGATCTGTCGCGGCCGGGTTAGTTGGCGCTCTGGCCATTGTGTGGCTGATGCGAGGACTCTGTTGCTTACCTGTGGGCCTCCAATAAATGTACCTTGCTGTGTCAGAATTTATGTGTGATAAGTCCCATGCAAGGCGCCTCTTGCGGAAATTATTGCCATTCTACTCCGCGATGTGGGCGATAGAATTCCTTGGTTTGTTGAGTCGGTAGTTAAGTCGGCTGATTGTGGTGCGAGGGGCTATATCCCAAGAGGCGCGGGCTTTATCAGGTGAGGCGTCCTCGGGTCCGTCGCTGTGAGCGCCTTTTTGGCCGCTCAACAGGCGGGGCAGGTGTCGAGGCGACGTAAATGGTATCCAGCACTATCTCTTCCTCCTCTGACGGAGAGCTAGATGGAGTCGAGAAGGAATCATCCATATCAATGCACGGCGGGGGCACGGCGGAGGCGCAGACCGACTCGGGGGCCTCGGCCGGTGATGCGCAGACCGGCTCGGGGGTCCCGACTGGTGATGCGCAGTCTAAGCTGGGAGTCGTGCACACGGTGGAGCCGCCTAAGCTCTGCGGTGACAGCCCGTACGATGACCTCTGCTCGTCGTCCTCGAAGATGGCGGACGAGAGGCGGGCCCCCAGTATGGCGGGGTCGATAAGGGAGAGGTCGAGCGCAGGGACGGGTGACAGGGGCGCGGTTCCAGGGGGCGTGGGCCCACAAGCAGCCCCCTCGGCGTCTAGCCGTCGCACCTTGGGAGGCGGAGCCTGCGCCTGCGGTTCCGCGTAGCCAGGGACGTGGGGGCCGTCGTCCTCGGCCTTCCGTTTGGCGCCGGCCCTGAGCTGCGGCGCGCCAGCCGACATCGCCGTGGCTTGGTCAATGTCGTGCCCGGCAGACTGCAAATGGACAAGCCAGGCGGCATGGTCAATTATGAGAAGACCCGTGCTGCCCGCCCGCGGGCAGAGCGGACAAGATAGCCCACCACCCGAGCCGCCGTCGAAGTGTGCCTTGCGGATGTGCAGCCCGAGCCCTCGGGCCGTGAAGAGGCGGTCACAAAAAGGACAATGTGCGGTGGGAGGAAGGCCATGCCTGTCGGTCTGGTGGGCGAACCAGGACCTCAGGTCGAGCTCGCTCTGCCCTGGACAGGCGGCGCACGCAACGGTGCCCACGTCGGAGGTTACTGCGTTCCTATGATGCATGTGGAAATGATACAGGAAGCGTTCTGGTGGAAAAGCACACAGGCAGAACGTGCATATAACCTGATTGGTGGCCTGGGCCCCTCCCGGCGGTGCCTTGGGCTCTTCCGGAGGTGCGGTTGGGCCGAGGCTGGAGGGGAAATTCGGGGCGTGCTCCCTGCCGTGCCTCCGCTCCACGTGGTTGCTGAACTCCGACGGGCTGTTGGTGGTCTCCCCGCAGAGGGGGCAGGGATACGGGCGGAACAGGGCGGCCTTGTGCTTCATCGCGTGCCTCGTCATCTCCACGCGCCGGGCGTATTTCTTGCCGCAGATGAGACACATGGACCGCTTCCCAGCGGGGAGCTGCAGGGCGGTGGGCCCGCCCTCGCGGGCGGCCTGGTCCTCCGGCGACGGGCTCCTGCTCGGCAGGGAGATCGCGCTCAGGCTGCCGGAGAGGTAGTGGATCAGCCAGTTCATGGCTCTGATAGCCCGCATCTCTGCCCAGGCATCATAGTTTGTCCCCACCGCCCAGGCCTCCATGAGACTGCTGATGTCAAGTGCGTCGTGTACCCATTTACCCGGGCAGTACTCCGGCTCTGTCTTGAGCTGCGGCCCCTGCAGACCCGCCTGGCGGGATCGCTGCTTCTCCTCGAAATAGATACCCCGCCGGTGCAGGATTGCGAGCTCTTCTAGACGCTTCCGGTGGGACCTGAGTTTTTGTGACGCCTTCTGTATCTCCTTCTGTTGTCCTCCCCCGCTCCGAAGCGCCAGTAATATTTCTCTGAGCTCTGCTGTATCCTCTCGCGCCTCCATCTCGAGCCTCTGCGCTTCGGTCATGTAGCAGGGAGCATCGGGATCGAAGTTGTCCCAGCCGTGGCTGAGGTACTTAAACAGGGCCTCATTGTCCCCAGCGAGTTCCCCAAAGGCGGCGCCCTGCAAGTCCTGACTTATGCGCTGGGCTTGGTAGCTCTGGACGTCGACTTTGAAGGTATGGCTGAGGAGCCGGAGTTTCGTGGACATAGGCATCCCACTGGCTGTATAGATGGCGAGTCAGACATCGCGGAGGCAAAGATGGTGGCAGGAGAAAGGGCGATAAAGGCATGCTTGCTTACCCTCAAAGTTCGCCCCCGCGCCGACTCGCAGGAAGTATGGTCGAGGCGGGTTCTGCAAGCCAGATACAATGCAGAGGCGTTTAAAATAGATGCGGAAGGCGTCGCACTTCATGTCGCAAATGCGCTGGTCTAAAAACTCCTGCTTCCACCTGAGCGGTGTGGAGGTTTTGTCATCGACCGTGGGCCGATTCAGCATGTCCTCAACGGAGCTGAAGCCGGCCTCAAAGGCGCCCTCAAATAGGGCCAGGGCAGCGATAAGATGGGTCAAGTCGAGAAGAAGTGTCGGCATCAACGTTACGGGGAACGAGAAGCTGTGACAGCCGCGAGTCAGCTCCGTCGGAGGTGAGGCCCAGCCACGGCGAGCAGGGGACTTACTGGTCATCGTCAGATCTCACCACCACCCTCCGCCTGAGCTTGTTGAAATAGAGGGTCAGGTCGGCGTGCAGCCGGCGTATGTCCGCCTCGGATTTGTCCATGGTGAGGAAGAGCTTGAAGTGCCTCCATCTGATTGTTTCCAACATGCCTGGCCGGCAGCCAGAGACATACAGGATGATAATGTAGATGTGCACGGCAACCCGGTTGCGGGGCGACATCGGGATATCATCAGCGCGCTCCCACAAAGTACGGAGGAGGCGCTCGATATCCTCGCACCTGGCACCGACCTTCTCGTACTCGCTGTCCGGCGTGAGGCCGAAGTCGTCCTTGAGATCCGTTTTGATCCACTGTGCGGGTGTCAGCTGAGCTGTATTGGGGGTCCCGGCGCACACGGGCAGGGACCCAGACAAACCCTACCTCAGTAACCATCGTGGCTGGGCCGGTGTCCTGGGCACCAGCAGGCCCTTGACGTCGGGCAAGGACGAAAACTCGCCCCGTTGACGCGGCCTTCTTATTCAGTTGCATCTGTGCAGCCGCGACAAGGCTCTTCCAGCAGGTGTTCACAGCGCTGACCGTGGTCAGGGTCCGCTCTTTCCGCGTCTCTTCCGGGCCCCAGACGGGCCTGGTCTGCTCCGATGTGAGGACGAGGAAGGTGAGGTAGTTCTTGCAGAGGGCCATCGCCTCCCCCTGCTCCTTGAGGTTATCCCCGGCCATCCACTCCCACACTTTGTCTCGGAGGACAGCATCTGGTTTCCGGAACTTGATAAACCTGCAGGCGGCAGGTCGAAATCAGTTAGCAGTGGATCGTGCCAGGCTAGGGGGGGGGGGCAATGTCGAGTGGCGTACTCCTCCCAGTTTAGCATCGCCCTCCTGCGGTCGTCCTCGGTCGTTTCGGCGATGGCATGGGACAGGACAATCGGCTTCTTCAGGAGGTTATTGAAGTTCTCTGCCGCGCCTTGGGTGTTTTCCGCGGTGAACCGTGATTTTCTGATCCGGTTCTCGTGTTTCCCCATGGCCGCGGGTCTGTAGGAGGGAGGTGGTGCTGCAGGAGAGGTCGAGAGGGGAGGTGGTGCAGGAGGGGAAGCGGAAGGTAGAGGGGGAGAGGGCGAGAGGGCGCGGGATAAGGCGAGGGCATCAGTCGTGAGGGGGACAGCCCGGAGGAGAACAATGAGGGATGAGGGATGAGGATGAGGACTAAGTCGAGGCCGGAGCCAAAGGGGCCTGGCACCATCTTATAAGGTGCAGTGCAGCGCGTAAGGATGGAGCGCGGCCTGCCAGTCGAGGCCAACATGCAGGGCACCCTGCCTGCCCGCGTGAAGCCAAAGCCAGCACGATGGCAGAGGCCGCGCGACCCGACCGTAAGCACACGCCCCCGCTGGCTGCGGCGCAGCGGTGCCAGAGCTGGGCGTCGAGGGCCGGCCGTGATGGCGGCCGGTAAAACGGAGCGCAGACGGAGGGCGGCTCGAAGGTGCCGGGCGCTGACGCGTGGCACGGGGCGGCGCGCCCGGAACGGGAGGGCCTTAGTCAGCAGCGACGGGTGCCGTGATTTTGGGACTCCGCCTGGGGCTCTGCCTCGTTATGCACATCTAGGGCGGAGCCGGGTGAGGCCGTCAGCGCTGCGGCAACTGCAACTGCAAACTGTTTCCTGTGATCACCATCTCAGCCTATCCGGGCGTCACTCAGTAATGCAACATGTCGGGCGGTACTGTAGGGCAGTCTAGGCACCCATCTGTGGAACACCGCGTCTGCCAATTCGGGGACACGGACTGAGAGAGCCCCGCGCCAACGTTCTCCCTGCTGTCAAAACGCCGAATCCATTATAAACCTGTTGTGCCCCCCTTTTCCACATGGTAATGCTCCTTATCACACCGAACCTAGTACCTATAGCATCTCGACGAAGACTCTAGATCTCTCATCCCCGAACGGAAGTCGTCAACATGGGTTACACGCGTTTGTCCTGTGGCAGCTTTATTACGACCTCGGCCGCCAACATGGGACACAGACCAGACTGTCCTGCTCTAAACCCCTCCAATCCAGTCGACAGGATTTATTACTTCGATGAGGCAATGAAGAATCGCAAACCGACAACCTCGACCAAGAATCGCAAGAAAAAATAAAAGGGACTGGTGAGTAGCAGACCGCATTTCATTCTCTTGGATCCAGTGTAGGGACCGGTGTATACGGCTTATCAGAGCGTGTGGAATAATGACTTGAGTGTTGTGCTTTTTAGGCAGAGGATTCAAGGCGCCCTCAGCCACTAAACTCGCCGAGTTCTTCCTTGCCTCAGAGTGATAGTTACTGGGTCTCAGCGTAAGGAGTAGGGTCAGGGGTGGGGTGTGCTCGTCGAAATATATAGAGTACCGACTTGACCAGCATAATATCTAAGAGGGACATGCTATAGAAGAATATAGGTCTTATTTACATCTTCTACTTGCACAACCACTACGCGCTCGGAGCGTTCGCGATCTGGTGGCTGGAGGAGTAGTTGGCTGGGCTGGCGCCTGCGGAGCCTGAGTTACGCCAGACTCGGGTGGCACCCGTCACTGGCGGTGGCATCACGTCTGTGTCCGCTTCCTGTGACACGCCATTTAGAGTGACCAGGTCTTCTTGGAGCTCTCCCATGCAGCAAGTGTACAAGCCCGCACGGCTAAGGAAGAGTTGTCACTGCTGTGGACGACCCGTGTGACGCAGATAAGACTAGTATGCCAGCCATGATCAAGTGGCGGGATGATATCAGAGCAAACATGAGCGACGGCCACTCGTAAACATTCGTCTTTGCTATTGTTGATGTAGATAAGTCTTATGCGCACCCATATTTACTCCGCAAAACAATCCGTCGTGCCACATTTAATTGCAATTAGTCAATTAATAAGAAGGACGTATAGCTCTTGTCCATTTGGAGTTCCATCGATATATCAACATGATCATTGTCGCATAAGAAAGTGATCCTTGTCCAAGGACGACACCATGTTTCCCCGTCGTTTATGAGCTGCCAAAGTATGCAGCCTCTCAGACCTCGCTAGACATCCGGAACTTACGAGATGGAAGCCTGCATGTGGTAGCTGTGCGAATGCGGTCACAAGCGCTCTGCTAGATCCGCAGCAAAGACAAACGGACCCTAAAGGCTGAGTATTGCACATGCTGGTTCCGGAATTGCATGCTCGCCCAGTAGCGTTCGTACTCGACGTCACATAGCCGGATGTTTAGCATTGTTGGTAACAGATGTCCAGCCCATGATCGGGGAGATGGCTGTAAAATTCAGCATGTGAGAATTTCCCCGGGAGCGAGACGATAAGAATCACACTGATACCTACCAACAGCGACGCGCGCTCGTGGAGGGAACATCGTGACTCACAATAGTCATGCACATCATTGCCCGACTGACGATAGATAGTGTAGTCTTAGGCGTCGATACAGATAGCCGGCGGACCAATCCTGGTGCTTGCCGTGCGGTAGTAGTAAGCGAGCATTGAGATGGTGTGAAGCAGAGCCGTGAAGGGTGAGTGGGGGCGTCAGAAAAGGGTCCAGCCAGTTAGCACCTTTGAAGCAAGCCCTGGCTGACCAGCTGGTTGGCCGACCCAGGACTCTGAGGTGGGGGGTGGCGATGAGTTTCAGGGACGGGACGCGATAGCCGCTGATTGGAACCAGCAACCCCTCGGGGCCGTCAGCTCTCGACGCCGTGGCAGATTCGAATGCAACGGTAGCACACCCTGACCCAACAAACTTCACAGCTACGACGACAGGCGAGGCACACAGAGGCATGTGAAAGTCCATTTTCGGGAATAGGCTGGCGATGAGACAGCGCGGCAGCATCGCTCCTCTTCCCCTCCTCCGATCTCGTGCCGAAAGGCACATGATCCGGGTGCTGTAGCCCTTCAGCTTGGAATGAATGCCGGCCATGGAGACGGCCACCCAGCCATCTGGTTCAGCAGTGGATATTCATGTGAAAGACAAGTCCCCAATGCCGTCACGAGCGAACACAGAGAGAGGCATTAAACGCCTTTTTAACTCGAAACATCCGCCCTCGTGTCAGTCTTCGGCGATACATACAGCTCCGTATCGTTCCCACCCTTCTGCGTGCTGCGCCCAGATGCGACAGTCCATCCGATCTCTGTGCATTTTTGGCGGCCTGCCAACCCGAGTTCCCGCTGCCGTCCGCCAGGCCGGCGCATTTTCGACCCTCCGCTAGTTTTGCGACGGCGGCGCTTGGTTGCATGATCAACGTCGAACTGCTCGACCCTTTGGGAAACGCCAGCGCCATCCGCGGCCAATACCATTGGCGACAGCACTGTTGTTCCAATGCTGTCGTCCCGTGATTAGATCGCGTGTAGCGGCCACTCCCGGGGAAACACGCCTCGGCGTCCTCGTGTTAACAACTGTTTGGCCACGCAATACAAACACACACAAGTCCACGGATCGCCGTGCTCTGCCAGTGGGCCTTGGCCCATCGACGAGTTGTCCCGAACAAGCACGAGACTACTGCGCGCACTTCACGGCAACACCGCCCCTAGCCATCTGCGGGCAAAGCACTGCAGTCGTGTTCCTCGATCCTCTGTCCGATGACGAGGAGGTATCCATCCGGGACACGTTCGGCCCTGGCTCTGGCAAAGCTGGAGAAACCTTGCCCGGTTGGCGTTCGGGAGTACTGTCGCGGTATCGTGCTCCAGAGTTCATGTCCCCATCGGCCACGAGATGCAGGGGAAGTTATCCACCATCTCCAGCTCCTCCTCTCCACAATAGAACGTCGCCAGAATCTTTGGAAGCTTTTGGGAACAACCTTGTCCGGTTCCACCCACTCCACCCTCACCTCAGCTGCTCGGGTTGGTCAAGACCTAAGACCCGGATTCGTCCCTTCGTGCTGCAGTCCTGCAGTCTTCCCGCTGCCCAGGTGCCACACTGTTTCGACGGTTAACGAACCAGACTAAGAACTCAAAACCAGTCACCTGCCAGTGCCACACCCTCCTCCGACCTCGTCCCCTTGGGGGACCCCTGGTTTTCTTCGTTGCCGATGGTACAGTCCTCAGTTCTCCTGCTGTCGTATTTCCATCTCCATTTATTGCTATTTCATTATCAAGATCTCGATTTCCGACCTGCGTTGGCGATCTCGCGTTGGGCGGTCGTCTTTTGTCCGGTCTTGTCCTTGACCGCTCTCTTGAAATCCCAGCCTGCACGCTCATCCTGCATTAAGTGGACCCGCGGACGTGGGGTCGACCGGGGCCAGGGGCCATCCTCATGACTGGATCACCGCAACCACCAGAGCAAACATCGTGTGCTCTCACTATCTGTTGTCCTCCCCGTTGACCGCCATAAGTCAAACTGGTCCTTTTTGAGATCCATCCGCCTTGTTGGCTTCCAACTGTATCCAAGTTGGACGAGCTGGCCGTCTAAGCCCCCAACAGATCGTCTACATCCACGTCACTCTACGCCCGTACCACGCTCACAGTCGACAGTGACGTTGGCAACCCGTCTCTGGGACGACTTTGGGTCAAAGATCTCGCCTCCAAAGCTCTCGCCTACTGTGTACACAGTAAGCTTTGTCGCTTCCCGCCGACCTGGTCCTGGCCCTGTACCAGGCCTGCTGCAGTTCGCCCACGGCGGTAACGGAGCTCTGTGTCAACGGTTCCACAAGTCGGCAGGGCGGTGTTGATCCCCTGGTCCGCGTGGGGCCGGCCTGAATCTGCACAAATCCCAGCCTGCATATTATTTTGGAACTGCACGCACGCGCCTTGTGCCAGTGCCAACTGGTTCTGTTGTGCCAGCTGGACCCGTCTCCAGCGCCCAGCCGGATCCTAAGCGCCAATCGAGGGCCTGGCGCTCTGCTTCAACGCTTTCCAACACTCCGCTCTGATACGTTGGCACGAGTTATACAGTCCACGCAGCCCACCGATCGCCGGGTCGGTTCTGCAGCAACAAAGGTTCTAGAAGCCAGGCGGCCCGGCAAGCAGTGTGCTGCCCCTGGCGAACAGCTCATAAAGCTCACGACCCGCACAGGCGTGCGAGGGGCTCCATAGTGCTCGCCGCTTGTCAGTTCCCCGGCGCCATTTTTCTCGATTCGAACTGCCCTTGGGGCTCGATCTTCCCAAAAAGTTTCGGTTGACCGCAACTCGTCGACGCAGTGACGAAATCTCTTGTCAATACAGCCCAAGCTCCATCCTAGCCAGGGGCCAGGGAATGAACGACGGCTAGCCGAAGTGACTTCTTTGTTGCGGAGAATCGTGCGCGGGTCCGCATGGGCAGAGTCAAACTCATAAACAACAGCCAATTCCTCACATCAAATCGCCCAACAAATTCTGCCTCACCTCCGAGTCAAGCTTGTCAGGCACGAGTAAACACTTGCAGCGTCGTGGAGAAATTTTTCAGGTGGCGTTCCCAACAACATACAGACACGCCTTTCACAGTCCGTTACTCCGAGATTCATCACTCGGCAAACTCCGCAATCATGTCGCGGCAATCACCTGTGCCTCGCTCTCACTCGAGGGCCAGCTTCTATTCCACAACCACATACCACTCCTTCCACGATGTCGAGCTCTATGAGCCGGGCTGCACACCGGATGACCAGGGAACGTCAACAGCAAGGATTCCAATGCCCGTAGAGACACCTGTGGTCAGAAGACAGAGAACATCGAGGTGGGACGACTTCGAGAAGAACCCTGCCTCCTTCCAGATGGTCCGCCAGGACTCCGGCTACGAGTCGAGCACACCCACTCGCAACTCGCAGTCGTCAAAACGTCACCGACACTCATCCCACACCAAGTCCGCATCATCGCCACCCCGGACAGAATCACAGCCCCGGACCTCGACCTCACAAAAGAGGCCCGCCCTCCGGCGCTCTCGGCCGATATCAAACATGCCCCGGTCTAGCATGACCGCCTCTCGCTCGCCACCCCGGAGCAACCCACAACAATCCCCCCAACACAATGACCCATATTCCTACTTCCAATTCCCCTCCCCCGAGCAACTGGACCAACCAGAACAAGAATTCAAACAACACCCAGAAGACCCAAACTCGGACATCGCCCCAGTCAGCCTGCACCTCGACACCCTCAACACCAACAGCCACCAGTCAGAAAAGCCGACATCCTCCTCCGCAGCAATAGCACACCCCGGAACCGAATACATCCCCGGCGCCGAGATCCCCCTCGCCCCGCTCCCACCCCAAACAACCCACTACTGGACCTCAGACCGCACGCGCCGCCTCGAGTACGCCGCCATCGACGCGGCTTCGCGTGGCGTGCGGGGATGGGTCATGCGCAACTGCGTGCCCGAGTGCTTCATCCCCAAGGAGCGGCGCCGCGTGTGCTTCGACGACGACACCGGGTCGGTCAGGCGGTACCGTCTCGACCTCGAGATCGAGTGCCCCGAGGACAGCGTCCCGCCCAGCCCCGTGGGCGAGAAGCCGCGCGGGTTCCGCGCCAGGCACGGCAGCGGCAGGGGCCTCTGGGCTAAGCTCAGGGGGAAGGCCTAGACCTGTTCTTTGTCTCTCGTCATCCGCGCCTGCTATTGTGGTCGAGTATTGTCACAACTCGTACCATTGGATCCCGTGGGATAATTCCGTGGCCTCGGCGGCTCTAATACTTGCCGCCTCCGCGATTTGCCCGGGTATCCCACTCCTTTTCGGGCTTAATGTCATCCACCCAGGAGGGACGTCATCAGCGAGGCGACCATTGAGGGCGCTCTCGACTTAATTGATTTACTGTTAATTTGACTTAATGTCTTTTTTTACATGGGATAGAGAAGCGAGCAACATGTTTTGTTTTCCCCCTTGAAGTGGAAGAGATGATGGAATGAGAGAAAGAATGCATCCGAGAGAGGCAGAAACAGCAAGAAGCATTCTCGCACCATTTACATTGGCGTTCTATACCCAGCAGAGTTCTGTGGAGGAAATCTTTTGTCGTTTATTTTGGCATTCAAATGGAGACACCACCAACATCCATCATTAACAGAATGAACCTGGCCTGGTAGACGAGGCAGACACGGTACCGGCACTTTCAGGATTACATACCCAACCCGGGAGGGAATAAGAAGCAGGTCAATGCCTGTGAATAAAATAACCATGAAATCAAGATGTCCCGTATGAATACTCTGTGACCCATTTCCTCGCCGCTGTACCTTGACCTTTCTACGGCCTTGCACAAGCCATTCCCCGTCGGGCAACCCGAGCCACGTGGGAGGTGCGTCGAGCATTGTTTGGAAGCGAACAGCCCCAGTCTCCATTCAACAGGGCAGATCGAGTGCATTGACACCATGCTGCACAGCTGTTTGCAACCCTGATTACACAGTTTACACAAACCCACCCACGATGGCAGTCTCTGTACCAAACTTTGCGAGACTTTCCCTGCAGGCTCCATCAGACTCGCTAGACTTCGCAAGTTCTAGATGAGCATGATTCACCCTTCCTCCCAGTTATCCGCATCTAGTTTTGAATCCCAACGTAACAGAAATGTGTGTGACGTTTGGTTCGTATTGCCTGAAAGGGGGACTCCATGACATCAGGTGCAGACGATCATCATATAGGTATGTCCGTACCGTGGGTTTCTCGGAGGTATGAGCAATCACAGCTCAATGAAGAGGTTCATCTGGGAAAATTCGCTGTAATTCATAATGTCCAACTATACGCTACCAAAGTATATTCTCGCGTGGGGTCCTGCGGTCGTAGCTTGGAAAGTGAAACTCAGCACCTGACTTTGAACACTCAAGAAAATCGACCGACAACTTACCTAGGACAGACCAGAGGACTCAGACCACAAAATCAACCCGCCATGAACACGTGGACTTTTGATTTGGCCGACTCTTGATTGACTCAAGGGATGATCGAACGACCAGACCTGTTGTCGCAGGATTCATGGGATGCAGTACCTCAGTTCGTGGAAGTCTGTAGTGAGCTACCAGGTTTTTCAAATTACTTGCAATATTACTCTGCCTGGGAGACACCTTTACATATGAAACTTTCCTTGGAGAATTGGCTCTTTCCCTCTCCATCGCTCTTCCCATAAAGAAAGAGCAAAAGGCCGGGGGGGGGGGTTGATCGGGACGAGGTTTTCACCCAAGTAGATTTGTGAGGTAACGGTCCAGACCTATCCGTCGACCGCAAATTGGACTCGTATCTGTCAAACATAAGCAGCTAATTACAGGCTATATTGAATACAATGTTCTGAAAGCATCGTCGTGCAGATTGTTGTCCCACTTCAGCCCTTTCAGCTAAGCCAAGGCTACCTACGGTACTGGAATCCGTCGCCTCGGGTCCCCCAGCCTCAATTCCGCGCTTGACTCTGTTCTGGCGAAGGAATCTTAGCGTCCTGCTGTGTTCTGCGTACTATCAAGGGATTGCTTACGCCAAGTTGGCAGTAACCTTTCAGCCGCCCACTGGTCGTGAACCATATTACATAATTAATATCCGCGGTCTAAGTTAGTGTTGCACTGCATGAGTGCGCTTGAGGCGATGGTTCTCGTGTTCAGCCGGGTAGCTTGTCAGCGCCTGGTTTGACAAGGACAAAGGTTCGCTACAGGCCGGTCGCTAATGAATGGACAAAACGTGACCTTTAACAGCATCCTTGCTCCATGATCATATTAAATCTTCCCAACGCGCACATGTTCCTCATTTTGAATGCTCCCAAATGCGAGGTGTTCTTTCTATCCGCACCGCACAATCTTTACACATGGTAGATATCAAACTCGACCATGGCTCCTCGTAACAAACTCACTGGGCCCGTCTCCCGCTGCTTCTGGATGCTGGCGCTGCTTTGCTTCATCCATAGTTTCCCCCAACTAGCACATGGACAAGAACAAGCCGCCCGCGGACATGTACCGAGAGCTTCAGTCGTGGACTGTCTCACCAGCAAAAAGCTGACAGTGATCAAGCCCTCAGACACGCAATATGCCAGCTACTCGTCGTCTTACAACCTCCGCCTCCAATACAAGCCAGCCGCGATCGTAGTCGCCGCCAACAACCAGCATGTCTCGGACGCCGTGCTCTGCGCGTCCCAGTACAATCTCAAGGTGCAGCCCCGCTCTGGGGGCCACTCGTACGGGTCCTATGGCACGGGCGGCAAGGACGGCGCCGTGGTCATCGACCTGGCAAAGTTCCAGAGTGTCAGCCTCGACAAGAACACCAACGTAGCGACGTTCGGCGCGGGCCTGAGGCTTGGAAACCTGGAGCTGGCGCTGCGCCCGACCGGGCGGGCAATACCTCATGGAACGTGTGCAAACGTTGGGGCTGGCGGTCACTTCACCATCGGTGGGGATGGGTTCACGACGAGGGCATACGGGCTTGCGATTGACTCGCTCGTGGGTATGGACGTTACTTTGGCCAATGGCTCTATTGTGCATGCCACGTCAACAGAGTATAAAGACGTGTTTTTTGTAAGTCACCCCGAACCCCAGGTACTACTTATTTCGTTTCTATACGATTAACACCAACCTAGGCCATGAAAGGCGCTGGTGCCTCCTTTGGCATCGCTACAACTTTCTACGCGCAGACATTCGCCTACCCAAAAGCCCTCACAGGCATCTATCTGACCTGGCCGGGTCTAAGCGCCAACACCGAGAAAAGCGTCTCAGCGCTGAAGCACATCCAGAACTACGCCAACAACGCAACGTCAGGGCTGGACCGAAAGTTCCAGTTCGACGTGACTCTCGACGCCTTCGGCACCTTCAACCTGAAGGGTATCTACCTCGGACCCGTGGCAACCTTCAACAAAACAGTGCTCCCGGAGCTGCTCCGCGGGCTGCCGACGCCCGGCGCCGGTGACAGCGACAGCCCGACCTACGTCAAGGAGTACTCATGGACAGACGCGCTCACAGACGCCAACTACGGCAGCAACATAGCCTACCCCAAGCCGGGTGAGAGCGGCTACCTTCCCGCGCCGGACCACGACACCTTTTACACCAAGAGCCTCACGGTCCCCGCGCCAGGCCTGCCCGAGAAGGCGATCCGGAACCTAGTGACGTGGGGCCAGGCACACCAGCTGGCCAAGAACCCCGCCGTGCCGTGGTACTTCACCTTCAGCCTGCAGGGCGGCGTCGACAACCAGATCTTCCTGGACAGCAAGAGCGGCGACTCGGCGTTCTGGCGCCGCGACACCACCTGGGTCATGGAGCACTCCGGGTTCACGAACGGGCCGGACGAGGCGTTCCCCGTGCCGGCGGGCATTGACCTCGTCAATGACCTGGATAGGCAGGTGACGGGTGTTCTCGGTGCTGGGAACTACGGGGCCTACCAGGGGTATGTGGACTCGGAGCTGAGTGCTGACCAGGCGAGCAGGCTGTATTATGGCGATGTGTTATTTGAGAAGCTCAAGGGGCTGAAGAAGAAGATTGACCCAGGGAATTTGTTCTCTAATCCCCAATCCATCCCGGTGGGAGCCTAGAAATTTGATTCGGCCTAATCCAATGTTAGCTAATAATCAACTCGGGCATTATACTAATCCCCGTATAAATAAATAGAACTGGGTATTGAATCATTAGTTGTAGGCTTTTGATGAATAACGACTTGGATAGAGAAGAACGGACTAGATGATGAAGGGAGTGGGAGAGTTCAGAAGGGTTGAAGTCATTAATTGATGAAATCAACAGATCACTACGACGATTATATACATAGATAAAGAAGGCACAATTGTACGGAGGCCATGCAGAGTGGTGAATACTGAATTGAAAGACTGGGGTGCTAATTGCTAGCAAGGGTACAGTGAGAGGCTGTGTGCCATAGTTCATCTTTATTCGAGGTAGAAAGTCGGGCTCCAAATGCCTGAGACACCACGACAGCCGCAGAGGATAAAAGGCTCACGAAGCCGATAATGATTGCAACCTATATCATAACCTGTTGTCGATTATGGTCTTAATAGAATAGCTCAATAGCATCCAGGACCTGAAAACACGAGTTAGCAAAAAATGGCGTTCCAATGACCAACACAGTTTGCAGCACTTACAACATTGGGGCTCAGGAATGCATCGCCACCGGTACCCGAAATAACTGTCACGGTGACAGTGTTGGTGCCGCTAACCAAAGTGCCGGCAGGGACGCTACACTCATAAATTTCGCCGCGTCCACGATACGCACCTCTGGTGACTCCGCGGCTGTCAATCTTTGAGGGAGCCGATGGTGCCGGGCAACTGTATCCGTTGACCACCGGTTGGGGCCGACCACCTGCGAAGGATAACGTGATTGCGATTCTCAATGTCGCTGTCTGAGAAACGGCACTACCGAGGGAGAATGTGATCTTCTGGGCGTTATTGACCCCCTTGAAGATGGCCATTGGGAATGACGACGTAGCACTAGACGCTACCGTACCAGGGTTCCAGTTCGCCATTCTGTAAAGAGAAGAAAAATAATGATGCGTCAGCTTTTATCACATATGTATGTATCACTCATGAGCCGAGAAGAGCATGATCTTACCGAGTATCCGAAGGGTGCATGCGCAACTGATTGGCCGCGTTGAGGAATCCCGTCGGTTGGCCGTCGTAGTCTCCCATTCTAAATATGGTGGTTCTCGACTGAGTCAGCGCCGGGTGGGTTGCCGCAATGTTTGAGGTCGTAGTCCTTCCGGCTGTCACGGAGACGGACTGGCTTGCGGCGAGGAACTCATCCTGGTACAAATTCATTGTGTATGTCCCTGCCGGAATTGGGGGAGACGCGTAGGCCCCTGCAGAGTTGGTGTATGCCCAGAATTGGAAGTTGCTGTTGAACCAGTGTACCACCCTGGGGAAGTTGGTCGACACGCCAGATGCTGTACCAGAGACATAGCCGCGGTTGCCGGAGACCGGAACATAACCTGACAGTCCAAGAGCGTCGAAAAATGAGACGTCAACGCCGGTGGGGTCAGGTCTTCCACTTCGGGTCATGGAGAAGACATAGGGCCCGTGGAAGCCAGTCCGCCAGCCTTCGGTTTGCACGTGACCCGAGTTCATGTAGTAAGTGAAGGCGTTGTATGTGGAGCCCGCGTTTGAACTAATGTCCCGGAAGAAGGGGCCTCCAGAACTCTTCTCTGTCGCTTGATGATTCGGGCGGAGCCAGCAAGCGTGCACCGAGGGTCCAGAGTTGGTGACACAGTAGATTCTCTCATCGATGAACCGATCGGACGAGTAGAACTTGCTCCTGGTCTGGCCGTTGACCATATACACATCACTTCCTTCAATCTCGGTGCCACCAGCGGTTTTGGAAGCATCTCCATTCGGCCAGGAAACGTCCAACCCGTCCAATCTGAAGATGTACCGCAGCTCACCATTGCTAGGCTCTGAGTTGATGTTGGTGCCCATCCAAATGTTGGCTGCTCCATTTCGGAAGACCATATAATGTTGAAGGTTGAACCTGTCGTTGTTTTGGGAACATTGGAAGATGACGGTGTCACCAGATGGGCTCGTCGAATATGTTACCTTGTCCGACGATTAACTTCACATTCCTAGGTGGCTATACCATTAGTGTGGCTACTTACAGCTGTTCCACTACCCAGTCCAGAACCAATGTGACTGAACGTGCCTTGATCCTGGTACTCGCTGCCATAGAAACGGATGGAGGTAATATCGCAGTTGGTGCGGCTGATGGTGACGATGAAATTGTAGGAGCTCCCAGTATCTACTACGTAGGAAGATGAAGAAGACGTGACAGTAATGGCCGTAACCGTGGCAAGCCACAGGCACATAAAGCTGAAAAGACTCTTCAGCATCATTTTGGCAGCACTGCTATACAAACTCCAGCCAGTCCTTGGCCACAGACCTAAATTCCAGAATACAGGCCAGGCATACTCTTTATAATACTAAGAAAGACACTTTAGGTTGTGCCGGGGTGCAATTCGCCGGGATGCCGTCTTGGTCGCCCCAAAAGAGTTAGCTTCCGGGGAGTGGAGTTCCGACGTGGAACCAAACCGGACAGGAGTCTCGAGGTGGGTGCAGTGGACCACTGTTTACCACATGGTCCGACAGAAAGTTCAATAAACGAAGAATAAGCTACTAGTATTGCCCGAGAATGTGGAAAAGTTTGGGCGTACGTCTCCTGAGAGGAAATACGAGAACGATTAAAGATCTGTAGACTTTACAGCCAAATCGTATGTGAGAGGTAAGGTCGAGATATATTTGCAGTGGAAGCTTCAGCATCCTTGCACGTCGTTGTAGTGGTGATTGTTACGCTCACAGCCAGTCGCCGAGATTTAATACCCCACAGTCCCACCAATTGTTTGTGAGGGTTTCCCGTGTAGGGTTGAATTGCCAAGCTTTGGGGTTGGCTGGTATTCCGAATTTCCAGAACAAGAAAAGATGAAGGAAGGGGCCTTTCCACTAGATCCAGGTGGGGAGCGGAGTAGAACCGAAATGTAACGTACAAGACGAGGAACCAGGAGCGAGAAGACGAGCGAGAAACATGTGGACACATTCATTGTATAGCAATATCGAGGACAAAGAAATTAGAGCCAGGGTGAGAAAAGTCCTATTCGTTAGATCTTAACAGGATCCAGCTAGTGAATTGTGTGTAGGCCAATGCACTATACTGTAGCCGGCAAAGGCTCTGGCGCACCACCTTGAGCATGTAACTACAGCAGCATACTATAGCAGTTCAGCATTCGCGTCATTCTGACCGTTCTCCGCTTCGGTTTCTTTTTGTGGAACTCCAACCAGGCAGCTCCATGCGGACGCATGATCGGTGATCGAGAGATTACCATGAGACTTCAGGACAACCAACCAACAACTTCTCAAGGATGGAAAGGGCCACGGATGCCGGTGTCGTTGTGTTACTTAAGTTCTGGTGTCAATGTTCTCGTGTCATGCAGCCACGGTGTATTCCAGTCACACATTTTACAAAGACCCAGATATTCAGCCAGATCATCCCATCTCTTGTAAGCCACGTAAGCCAAACCAACTGGATGGGGAGGGCCGTCCCGCTGGCTTAGTTGAGCCACCAACTCCCCCGCCCTCCATGAATCCACCCGATCCGCCCAGGTAACCCCAACAAACACACCTCGAGCACTACACGGCCGAACAAACAGCCCGATATTGCAAATCAAAGGCCCTTTAAGGAAACTTCAAGATTGGGAGACCTTGGCTGTCTGTTTTGGGCCTTGGGTTCTGATATATCGCAGTCTTGTCAAAAACAAAGTTTGGAAATATGGCATCGACTTCAATATCCACTCAATTTCTCTACACCAACTCCGAAAATCTAGCCAGTATAGACGATGGCCACTGATATGACGACCGAACGTAAGCTCTCCAATGAGGCGAATGACCACCGGCATGCTACACGCGATACATCGGCGCCCACAGATACGCCGCCCGTCGATGACGAGAAGGGCGAAAACAGTAGTAGGGAGGACAAGGGAGAGGTGCCCGACTTCGCCTCGGGACTCAGACTCGTCACCCTCATGACTTCGCTGCTGCTTTGCCAATTCCTTGTTGCGCTAGACATGGTAAGGTCTCGTAAACCTGTTGATCAATAACTCTGTACCCCTTCCCGCGGCGTCTTTATGGGTGTGGCGGGAGCGTCTGCTGACTTCTTCTCGCCCTACTTAGAGCATCATCGCGACCGCCATTCCCAAAATCTCGTCCGAGTTTCACAGTCTGGATCAGGTGGGCTGGTATGGTTCCGGCTTCCTACTAACGCTGGCCTCTTTTGTCTCCCTCTGGGGCAAGGCATTCAGGCACGCCAACGTCAAGTGGACTTCCTGTCCGCCGTCGCCGTCTTCGAGCTCGGAAGCTTGATCTGCGGTAAGCAACCACAAAACATCCTACATCAGTCAGCCCGGGCAGACATTATTTCCCAAGCCAGTTGCTAGGGCAGAAGACAGACTTCTCCTTGAGCGTGTTTGCTGATGGGGCACACAAAAACAAAAAGCGTCGCCCAGAACAGCAGCACCCTTATCGTCGGCCGCGCCATCCAGGGATGTGGCGGTGCCGGCATGACCAGCGGAGTCTACCTCATCGTGTCAATTTCGGTTACTCAGAGAATGGTTCCTGCCCTTCTCGGCCTTCTCAGCGGCATCTTCAGCGTTACCAGCGTGGTTGGACCTCTTCTCGGTGGCGCTTTCACCGATCGGCTGACATGGCGATGGTGGTGAGTTGGGCCTGGCTGCTTAATCCGCGTCTCGTTTTGTCCCTCCTCTGCTGTTCTTCTCAAGAACAGAGGAAGAGCCTATCCACCCTGGACATTCACTAACTGTTGTTCGGTACTCTTCACAGTTTCTTCATTAACCTGGTCATCGGGGCGCGATCCGTCCTTTTCCTCGCACACTTTTACACGCCGCCTGCCCACCACAAGCCCGAGCCCATCGGCTGGAAGTAGTTCGCCTACACACTAGACCTCCCAGGCGTCGTCCTTATCCTCGGTGCGCTAACATCCTTCATCCTGGCCCTTGAATATGGCGGCGCGACGAGACCATGGAACTCAGCTACCGTCATCGCTCTGCTTGTCGTCTTTGGTGTCCTCACCATCGCCTTCGTCATCCTGGAGTGGTTTCAGGGAGACCGAGCGCTACTGGTCGGTCGCCTCATGAAACGGAGGACTATAGCGGCGGCGGCCGTCTTCGTCAACTTCGCTTTCTGTGGGTTTGAGGGCCGTTGAAGGGGCCGCACGCCTGGCCAGGCTGTGGCCAATCAGAAGGGCCGGTCTGGCTTAGTCAGCAGAAGGGCTGGCTACTACACCAAGTACTTCGGCGCCCACAATAGCAATAGCTTCTTTTCTTCCTTCCATAGCAAAAGTCAAACCTATACCCAGACAGTACGGCTTTTACTTGCCTATTTACACGTATAAAAACCTCTAACCTACAGCATTAAGGCCGTACTAATACTAATTAGTAATTAGCTATCTTATTAGTTTCTAATAGCTAGGTCTAAAGAAGTAGGTAGTTTCGTTTTTAATCCGTGTACATACGCTTCTTAAGCAGTATATATGCGGTCTCTTCATACAGTGGTAAACACTTAAACACCCTAGCATTTTTTTAAAAAAAAAATAATACTGATAATAGTAGGTTTAGAATACAATTATAGCACGTGGCTCAGAAAACATAGACAGCCTTGTAATAGCCATACAGACAAGGCTAGTAAGAACCGCTTCTAGCGGCGCCATAGACTAGAACTATCGACATAAGTAGCCAAAGACATACGTAGCCTGTAGCCCAAACAATATAGACAGCCTTGTAACAGCCGTATAGATAAGGCTAGTATGAACCACTTATATCAGCGCCATAGACTAGAACTGTTAATATAAGTAGCCCAAGACTAATCTACCATAGCAAGTAGGGCAATCAGTTATACAGCAAAGACTAAATCATCTTAACACAGTCCCTATATAAAATATGACAATCCCACAGCTATAGTTCTAGTCAATACCTCTTTCCCTTAATATCTATATTAACACATACTTCTATAGGATTCTCCAAGAAAATCATAAGAACAAGATCCCTTAGTGGCTTGACTATGGGAGAGCAGACGGGATCCCGTATTTTCCACTAGGTATGGTCGTATGTGATGAAAATAGTCAATGCGCACATTATATTGTAAGGTTTTTGAGATGAGGGGTACGCAGGACAAGTACCCTGGGACCTATGGTGTTCGGGCAATTGTCCGAGTGCGCTCTTCAGGAAGGTCTCCAGTTGAATATGCGAAAACTTTCAACTCCGCCTGATGAAACGGGCAAGGTTCAACAGGTGTGGGCAAGGCACACTTATACTACGGTGTCCTCGCGGGGGCTGAACGAGCCATAAGGCATACGTGGAAGTGCACGATCCGTGATGTCTCTTAAACGTCGATAGACAGCAGATAGCGGCAACGAGAGGGAGATCGGAGGCCTGTCTTGATGGCAATGCGCAGTGTATGAAGATGTCATATGTCATGTACATGTCACTTGGATTTTCAGGCTAGCCATGTCATTTAGGAAGCTCGGCGACCGAGCTAAAGTTTCATTTTCATGTAAATACAACCCAGCTCTTTGTGGGTCTCATGGTTTGAATACCACCTTCTGGGCCTTCATTGCGTCGAACAGCGCATAGCCTTCAACAGCCGAGGAAAGTGGCATTATCTGGTCAAACATGAACCTAGAAAATTCCAAATTCGGGTCAGCTTAGATCTTCTCTTGACTTGTGGTTTTGTGATCGACCGAAAAAGGCATGGGAACAGACCCGAGTTGTGACTGTCGTTCTTTCAGTATCGGAAGCGCCTCAGAAAAGACATGTCGGACGGGGCAGCGGCCCATCTGCAAGCGTAGGTTCTTCCTAAAAGGGAGGTTAGATCATTTCTATGTCTCATGTTTAGGAGAGAGGAGTAGCTTACCCATAACCTTCGGTTGCAGACCATGGTATCTGTCACTGGTCAGTCCGAATCTTCATTCTCTGCACTGCGTGCGTGGTCTTGAAATAATTACCTCAGCATTATGCACACCAATGCTGCTGACCGCACCAAACGGGCGCACCAGTTCGTACGCAGTCCTCAACGCAGGCGAAAGACCGACCACCTCAACCACCATGTCAGCGCCGCGACCATCAGTCACGTGTCGAATTCGCTCTTGCATCTTCTCCATGCCATCTTTGAAGTTGAGAGGCTCAGCCCCTAGCTTCTTGGCAACCTCGAGGCGGCTATCCACGCTGTCGATGGCGAACAAGTGCTTTGGCTGGAAGTGAAGAGCGGTAAGAATCGCGCAGAGACCAACAGGGCCGCATCCGATGACCACCATGGTGGATTCTTTCACGTTCACGGTCGGGGACAAGTCCAGGGCGCTCTTGACGCCGAAGTACCCAGTCGGGAAGACGTCAGCCATCAGAATCAACGCCTCGTCTGAAATCCCCTCGGGTGCTCGCACGACTGTTCCATCGGCCAATGGCACTCGGACGAACTCAGCCTGGCCGCCGTCGAGTTTCTCCGTGCCAAAGACCAGACACTTGTCGCAGCGAGACGTCCAGCCATTCTTGCAATAGTAGCAATCACCACTGACGCTGTTAGACAACCGTTGAATTCATTCCACCCGTCAATAATCTGGAGTCTTACCAAGACACAGTAAACGGTGAGACGACTTTGTCGCCGACCTTGACCGTTCGCACAGCAGGCCCGGCCTCGACCACGACGCCTGTAAACTCGTGGCCCATAACGACGCCACCTGGAGCGGACTCATGGCCACGGTAGACATGCAATTCGCTAGGCTTTGTTAGCCAGGCGAAAAGCTAGAGAACATGGCGGAGAAGAGATGGAAAATTCATACGAGCCGCAGAGAGCCGTTGCCTCGATCTTGACGATGATGTCCTGGTCATCCTGGACTGAGTTTATGTGAGCGATTTCCCAAATGGCAGTGTTGGGGACGAACAGACTCTGCGGAACGGGCCGATCTTGGATTGAGACCTTGTAGGGTCCGTCAAACACGACGGCCTTCATTGTGCGTTGAGCCATTGAAGTGAACGGGAGGGGGCGTCCTGAATGATCTATTTGTCAAGGAACCTGAAAAAGCGATTGAAGAAGAAAAAGAGGATGTTTCCAAGCTGGAAAATAATGTTGAAGGTGACTAATGAGCAGAAAGCACCTGTGAGCGTACTTATAGAGGATGTCAGCAGTGAACGTGGTGGGGAATGGGTTTTCGGTGGTTATGCATGTACCGGGGCGGGGTAGTAGGCCAACACGAGTACACGGTACATAACCACGAAACCATGAGAGAACACTGCATTAGTACGTACCTGCCCAGATGCGGGTTACTGCCATGGCTGTGTAAAAATGCATGTACAAGCGGAGCGGATACGTTGCGGGTCGAGTCGGCTGGTTCTGCTGGCTCCAGGCAGGATTCACACAGTGGGGCGCCCTAGGAACAGCTCCTACATGACTATACTACTTTGCTATCTCGGCTAAAGTCCTACTGTCTTTCTCTTACCCAGGCTCTTTACTTAAGGAATCCACTTCAGTGATTTACTTAACGAGGTGCTATGCATTGCATTCAAACATGCTGTGGTACCACAGCCAGCCCCATGTCTAACTCAATTCAATGCTTCAATCCCAAGTGTTGTCGCTTAAAACACTCAAAACTACTGTTTGACTCTAGCTAGCCATGACATGAATATACATATAACATTCTATAAAAAGTCTTCAACAACAATAAAAAGCACCTCGACTAATACGAGGTCAAATGAGAATACTCTAAAAATCATTCTCTTACAAAGTCCCCCAGAAAACTTTCAAACAATCCGACCAAAGCCGTGACACGCTCTTCGCTGATAGCAGAGGCCCAGTAGTCTAGTCTTGCTGTGATTCCCTCACTATTGTCCCCATCATCGTCATCGCCGTCGTCATCAATTCCCAGAAGAAGATCATACTAAAGGCTGTTAGCGGTCTATTATCTCAAATGCTGCTGCTCCAGTCTAAGACTTACCTCGTAGGGATCTCTTGATCGTACACTGTCCAACATCAACGTCTCATGGTCACTGGACAATTCTTTCACCTCAGGCCGACCAAACCTGCGGTAATTGATGACAGTGTGGAATAGTGCCTGATGCGGTGAGGAGCCGTGCAATCGTTGGTGGTATTCCCAGAAGGAAAGATGCTGGTGCGGCAGGCAGTTGAGCCAGTCGTCGTAGCACTTCTTGACCACTTCAGTCACGCCCTCGGACTCGGATATGCTAAGCCGACGAGGGAACACACTGAATGCCGGACCGATGACCTGACGGATGCTGTCGATCTCACGATTGGAGACGACGCAGCCTAAAATGACCTCGTCGCTGGAGGTGAAGCGGCGAAGAGCGAGGGCCCATGCGGACTGGATCAGCACGGGAGGGGTGATGCCTGAGGCCAGGCATGCCGAACGCAGGCGCGAGGAATCAGGGATAGATACTTCTCTGGACTGGAAGTCTTGGAGCGAGGCGTTTGAAGTGCCATTAGATGGGAACAAGCAAGGACGAGCATCGCGCAGGTAGTCCGACCAGAACCGCATCGCCTCGTCAGTCGGGCGGGTTTGAATGTAATGCTGGTAGTGGTAGTACTGAGGCGTTGATGACAGAGAGGCGGCGTCTGGGTCATTGTAGCAACGCTTGACCCAGTTGAACAGCTCGTCGACACACCCTCCATCAATCAGGGCATGGCTCACGTTCAGAGTGCACGTCAATGTTCTGTTGTCTTCCCGGCGGATCAACATTTGGTGTGCTGGCAGATGCTGGATCTCCAGAAGATCCTCGCTTTGCTTGTAGCCCGAGCGATCCTTCCCTGCAATGTAGTGGATCTCGGGTTGGTGTTCTCTCAGAACGTATTGATACCATGTGGAGTCTCCAGGCAGCGAGACGAGCACAGTTCGAAGTATCTCGTGTTGAGCGACTGTCTGCTCCCAGGCTCTCATGAATCGGCCAACTTCAACATCCCCGCTGCCAGACCTCGCAGTGAAACTCATCTGCGGCTGGAAGACCTCAACGTTGGAGGAGCGTGCGTCAAGGATGGCTTGCTGAATCGGTGTGGCTCTCGAGAGTCTGACGCACTCAGTGCTAGCAAGTTCAGGCACATGTCCGACAATGCGGACGAGTAGATCCTCATCAATGGCTTTGATGGAAGCTTCGACATGCGCGGGCTGTGTCTGCTGTAGGCTCGAATGATCCTGAGCACGCATGACCTTGGCAAGCTCACGTAGCTGAGGATTGCGGAAGACATCAGCCACAGTGACAGCCAGTTTCTGCGCGCGTGCAGCCGAGACAAACGCTATAGCCCTGATAGAGTCACCACCGAGCTGAACGAACGTATCATCTGCTGATATGGCTTCTGCATCCACTTTCAGGACAGTCGACCACAGCCCTAGTACCGCTTTCTCCATCGGAGTAGCCGGCTTAACTCTCAATCTGCTGTTAGTACTCGTGTGTCGCAGTAGCTCGCTTGTAGTTTTGCGAGAGCCTATGGCCCGAAGAATTTTCCTGTTGATCTTCTTCGACTCCGTTGTCGGAATTTCCTCCAAAGGAATCACCGTGGAAGGGATCATATAAGGAGGAAGAAGGCCCTGCATCCTCCGTAAAACGGCAGAGGAAAGCTCGTCAAAGGACCCGTCGGCAGTAGCCTCTGCCATACCGGACTCGAGAGCTAGGAAAGCAACAAGGTATGGCTTCTCAGGATCATCTGTAGGTCGGACAACATCAACTGCGGTTGCGAAACTCTTCATAGATGGAGCTAGAATTTCCAGAGACTCGATGAAGTGGTGGTCCACCTCGTCGAGCTCGATCCGCTGGCCACGGATCTTCACCTGGCCATCCCGGCGCCCAAGTAGCTGCAAGCTTCCATCGGAATTGTACCGAACAAGATCACCGGTCTTGTAGACGCGACGTCGGTGCTGCGAGGGGTCGTCTGAAAGCCAATCTGGGACTTCAACGAATGTCCTGCTTGTCGTGTCGGGCTGGTTTAGATACTCCCGAGCAAGAGTAGGGCCTTCGACAAGCAGTTCGCCAATGACACCGATCGGCACGAGGCGAGTCGAGTCATCGACATCAGCGATCCAGCTCAGGCCGTTGATCATGTTACCGGCGTCAGGAGGCATGTGTTCACCCGGCTTCAGGATGCCGCCCGTGCACATGGACACCTCAGCAGGACCAGACACCGTGAAGACCTCGGCGTGCTGTGCCCAAAACTCTATGTCGCGCCTGGAGATGGCCTCGCCGCCGAGACGGAGTGTGCGCAGCCCTGTCAGGCGTGCAGGGTTCAGCTGTCTGGCGAATGAAGGCGTGAAGAAAGCTTCGTTTGCGCCTAGACGCATGAACGAACCCTCCACGTCATTGAGACGTTCTTCATCTGATGGGATGCAAACGGAGCCGCCATTGACGAGTGTTGCCAGTGTATCTATGACGCTCATATCGAACGTGAATGCTGAGTATTGAAACACTCTTGAGTTGCCTATATGACTGTTAGCTGCTGGCATTATGTTGTGTAGAGGATGAATACTCACAGTTGAGCTTGATTCCCGCACCTAGTGCGTGATAGCTGGAGCTCAGTGACCTGTGCTCATGGACAATGCCCTTGGGCACACCGGTCGAGCCACTTGTGAAGATGAGGAAGGCAGCATCACGAGGTGTGGCGGTGGACACCAGAATAGTCGCCATATTACTGCTAGGGTTCAAGGCTTTGGCTCCTGGGCCAACAACAATGGCTTTCTCCACCAACTTTGTTGCAGTATCGTAGTAAGCTTGGCCACAGACAATCATGCTAGCCTTGGATGCTTGAACAATCGTTTCCATCCGAGTGATGGGATGATTGACTGAATCCAGGCAGACACAAGCTGCTCCGGCTCTTAGTATTGCAATCATGGCTGCTACAGCCCATTTAGATTTATCGAAGAGAATGGGCACTACCTGCCCAGTCTTCACACCCTCCTTCTGGAGATTATGACCGATCGTGTGCGTCAGATCCTTCAGCTCCTGGTATGTGAAGTCGCCATCCCAGGCGCAGACGGCTTGAGCCCAGGGGGTTTGGTCACACTTCGCCAGGATCAGATCGTGGACGCACTTCTCGATGGGATCCAAAGCGATTGAGTTCCACGTGCGGATCTGAGCCAAATCCTCACTGCTGAGACTGACGACGCCACGGATCTGCATCTCAACCGGCGAGCAGAGTTGCGCCATGACGTGGGAGAATTGAGACAGCAGGTGGTTGACCTGAAATACTGAAATAACGGTAGAATCAAAGCGAGTCTTCATGACCAGACCAGTGGTGGTCAACTGGCACTCCAGATTCACTGGATAAGTGTCGATGTCGGAACGTTCAACGGAGGCTTCCATGAGAGAATAAGCTTGGCTGTCTTCGACTGGTTGGATGACCATTAACGTCTGGAAGCCGCAGACCTGATTCGTCTCGGCAGTGAAGTTGCTGATGGTAGAAAGACCGGCTTGCTCAAAAGAGATTTGATCAAGTGCTTCCGACTGCAATCTCTCAAGCAAGGTCGATTTAGTATCGTCGTCACGCAGGCGAACAACCGTGGGAACTGTTGCAAACGTCGGGCCAGTTATCGCTTCAACGCCAGAGAGATCAGCTTTCCGACCGGATATGGTCGTGCCAAAACTGACGTTCTTGTCTTCAGTGTGTCGCGATACAGCAATAGCCCAGGCAGCCTGCACGAAATTGGACATGGCGACATGAGGGGCGAATTTCTGCTCAACAGTGATGCTCTTTTCGATGCTTCGATCAGGGTGCGGCAGGTAGGACGCCGAGGGCAATTTCGGGAAGTGAACCGGCGGAGGACCAGAAAGCCTATGGCTCCAGAAGTTGCGGACGGCCTCTGCAGGTAGAGACTTGGCATACTGGATGAAGCAGCTGTATGGGACGGTAGTGCTTGTCTCGTGCCCGTTACAGAAATCTTCTAGCTGCTTTTGCAGCAGTGACATGGACCAACCATCATAAAGAGCATGATGCAGAGTCCATGTCAGAATGCGCTTGGATGACTGGCCATCGTATGATGTCTCGAAGCGGCAGAGAGAATCACCCAGACCCAGTTTCGCAGAAGAGTGAGAGGCAGCGTTCCAGTGAAAATCATGCTTCATGACCACCTGTAACAGGCCTGGCGTGTGTCCAGCATGCACAATTCGCGTTCGCAGGATCGGGTTTCTTTCGACCACTGCGCTGCATGCCCTCTCCAGAAGTGACAGATCCATGCCCTCGGGGATCTCGAACCTGTCGTTAACAACGTAAGCACCAGGATTCTTGAGTGATAGGGCCATGAGACCCTCCTGGAGATTTGAACACGGATAGATGTCTTCGATCAGGGCTTCATCAATGCTACAAAGCTCGGCCGCCTCTGTCAGCAGGGCAGTCAGGTCGATATTCTGGTCCAGCAGGCTGAATGGCTTTGGTGGGGCAATTTCTGCGTCCTCGTTGTGGACCAGCTGCAGAGACATCTGCTCGAGGGATGGATATTTCGTGATGGAGGCGACAGTCAGACTCCAGCCCTGCTGTCGAGCCGACGCTGCAAGTCTCATGGCCTGAATGGAATCACCTCCCATCCGGTTGAACTCATCATCTAAACCTGTAGCAATTGTTAGAGAAATCTGAATCAGTGGCCTTTATCTCTGAGACATACCTATATGATCTGGATTGATCCTCAAGATATCTGCCCAGAGTCTCTGGAGGAAAACCTCGGCACTGGTGCCAGGAATTCTCTTTTCGGATGTCATGCCAGTGGCAAGAAGGTATTCCTCTTCAGACAAATCCAAGACCATTTGCTTGAGAGATCTTCGGTCGATTTTGTCTGAACTCGTCAAGGGTATCTTGGTGCACTCAAGGTAAAGTGAGGGCACCATGTATGAAGGAATCCTGTTGGAAAGGGCTTGTCGGAGCGCGACGATGCGTGCCTCATTTGCAGCAGACGAGGTGAGTGAATCGCTAGAGGAATCATTTCGGTCCTTCTTGAATGCAAGGAAAGCTGCTAGCAATTGTTGATTTGATTCAGGATCGCGAGTGGCAACGTCCACAACAACATCCGCAGCTTCGGCCAAACACGTCTGTATATGGAGTTCGATCTCCGACAGCTCGATACGTTGACCATAGAGCTTGATCTGCTGGTCCTTTCTACCCAGGTATTCCAGAGTGCCATTAGAGCAGTACCGCACAAGGTCTCCAGTCTTGTACAATCTTCGAGGGTAGTGAATCACACCATTTGACACCGGCGGTGTCTCGACCGCCAATTGCCAAGATGGAGGGTTGATGAAAGCCTTCCTGGTCTTCTCCTCATCGTGAAGATAACCCCGACCGACATTCGGGCCGTCGAGTAGGAGTTCGCCAACACATCCGACAGGCATCAAGCGTTCATGGTTGGTAGGGTCCACCACCCAGGTGCGGCACGCAACTCCGCGTCCGATATGACCGCCATATAGCTCAGGCGTGGATGACACGCACCCAGTTGGGCAGCATTCGGATGGACCATACGTGTTTGTCAAGCGTAGACAGCTGCCGTACGTATTCACGATCTCATCGGTCATCTGCTCACCCCCAATGTAGATGTCCGTCATTGTTGTCAGCTCCCTGGGGTTGACCAGCCGTGCCAGCGAGGGGGTAAAGACGCCCCAGTGCACGCCCATGCGGTTCATTGCCCCAGTCAAATCGTTTGAGATCTCGTGCTGAGAAGGCATGCAAGTCGTGCCACCAATCATCAGGGGCATCAGCATCTCTTCAAGACTGGAGTCAAAGCTGTATGCCGAAGACACGAGACCTCGCCACGAGGACTTGGCGCCGGTCATCCGTGCCAGAGCCTCAATGTAGGTGCAGAATGAGCGATTCTCCACCATGATACCTTTGGGGGTGCCCGTGGTCCCGCTCGTGAATACCACGTACATCAGCGCATCAGGGTTGTGGCGGCAAGGTGCGGACAAGGCCTGATTTGAAGGCCCGTTCTTGTGCTGCGGTTTCGTCAAGCTGTCTTCGACAACGAGGACGTTTGGAAGCAGCTGTTGCGAGAGTTCATTACACTCTCGGGAGCTCAGAATCACCTGTGAGTTTGTTTGGGTGATGATGCTGCGCAGTCTGTCCACAGGCTGAGTCGGGTTCAACAAAACGAAGGCACCTCCGGCTTTGTTGATGGCCAAGACTGAAACCGCAGCCCACTTGCTCCTCTCAAAACAGACAGGCACGAGGACCTCTGGACCGATCGCTAGCTCTTTTAATTGCGTTGCGAGCGTGTTGGCGAGGGCGTCCAGCTCCTCATAGGTGAAGTCGCCGTCCCAGGAACAGATGGCCTGCTTCTTGGGAGTGAGTCTGCAGCTGTCCTCCACAATTTGATGCACACAACGGTTGATGGCGTGAGGATAGTCAGCGTTCCACTTCCATATCAAGGACAGGTCTTCGGGGCCAGCAGGATTGATGTCCTCAATCCGCTGATCAGCATTTGCAGTCAAAAGTTGCTGGACGATGCAGTCGAATTGCACGAGCATCCTCCGAACGGACAATTCGTCCAGCACACCTGGGTCGAAGAACGCCTCAATGAATACCTCGCCGGTTCCCAGCCTACAGTCGATGGTCAAAGGATACTGGTCTGCGTCGGTCGCCTCTTCGTAAGCAACGTTGATCGCCTCGGAGTTATCTTCCGCAGCCTGAACAATCAGCAAGCATTGGAAATTGCAAGAACCCTCGGCTTCCTTTCCAAGACGGCGAATACTTTGCAGGCCGAATGTCTCGTGGGGGATCATTGCTATTGACTGCTTCTGCACCTGATCCAAAAATTGCTGAACGCCACTTTGGCTGTCAACCTGTATTCGGATCGGCATGGTGGAGATCGTTGGACCAACGACTGTGTCAATGCCATCGACTTCTGCATTGCGTCCAGACATAACAGCGCCGTACAGCGCCTCATCCGTGTTGGTGTACCTGGTATTGAGGATGGCGAGTGCTGATCGAACGATAGTTGAGGCCGTGAAGGAGTCTCTGGGTTTCAGCTGCACGGTCTTTCTTGTACTTTGTGCATGCTGAGGTACTCTTGAGGCATCAGCGCGGACTGGAAACGATGGTGCTTCGGCGCCGGCCAGTTGATCTTTCCAGTACTTTTCTGAAACCGAGTGGTCCTTGTGCTGTAGATATTTGGCGAAGATATTGAAGTTCTCGTGATGCCGTTGTTTCTCGCCAAGACATATTCGATTGACTTCTTGCAGGATCAAGTTTTCTGACCATCCGTCGTAAGTGCAGTGGTGTGATATCCAGACAATCCTGGCTGGGTCGTGAGCCTTGCCACTTTGTATCATGGCAAACCTGTTGAGTTGCGCTCCCAATGACACAGCACGGGTTCTATCTTCTCGTAGGTAGTGATCGAGATCAGTGCCCTGGTCCCAGGCAATGTCTTCCTCGATCACCACCTGAACCAATCCATCGCCACTCTCTATGATTCTGGTCCGTAAAATATCGAAGCGGCGGTAGACCTGTGCCCAAGCCGCCGCGAATGCCTCGAGTGATACACCATCTGGTACCTCAAAGGCTTTCCGAGCCATATATGACCCTGGGTTAGCAAGTGAGAGTGCCAAGAGACCTTGCTGCAGTGGCGTGCAAGTATATGCATCCTGAACAGCAGCCTCCGGGACGTTGCACTGTCGGGCGGCTGCCCTGCGCACCGCAGCGGGATCGCCCACAAGCTCGAAAGGAGACACGGCTCCGCGCTCGTGATTTTGATCAAGGACCTGCATGGCCGCAGCCATGTCGCTTAGGCGCTGGTGATGGAGCACCTGCGCCACGCTCAGGCCGAAGCCGAGCTTGCGCGCTTTGCTGACGAGCCTCATGGCTTGCGCAGAGTCTCCTCCGAGGCGGACGAATTCGTGATCCAAGCCAATAAGATGTTCATCTATGCCAAATATATCCGACCAGAGCGCTGCGAGTTGTTTTTCTGAGTCGGTAGACGGCCTTTTGGTGACGGAGTGGAGGGAAGAGTATTCCTGTTGATATTTTTGAAGCCATTCCGTGGCATCTCTCTTCAGCTGAAGTCTGTCCAGTTTGCCCGAGACCGTCAGTGGCATCTTCCTGACAGGCATGAAAGCGGTCGGTATAAGAAGCTCCGGCAGAGTTGTCGACAAGTCCTTTCGGAGCTGTTCAGCCAGTTCTGTGAAGGCCCGACTCGACTCTTCTTCGTCCACGGAGCACTGGTCATCTGATGTTCCGGGAACGTTGCAAATACTCCCAATGAGCGTTGATTGTGAACTCAAAGACTCTGGAACAACAAGAGCGGCGACCTGTGTCCCCACAGGTAGACACTGAGTCATCCGGTATTCTATTTCGCCAAGCTCGACGCGCTGCCCGTTGAGCTTGACTTGCGTGTCCTTCCGGCCCATGAAGTCTATGGCTCCGTCTTCTCCGTATCTGACGAGATCGCCAGTCCGGTAGACTTTCCCACCAGGCACAGGAAACGGCCTGAGCTGCTTGAGCCAGTTGGGAGGAGCGATGAAGGCCTTGGCCGTCTTCTCGGGGTCGTTGAGGTATTCCCTTGCAATATTCGGCCCTTCGATGAGGAGTTCACCAACAGCTCCGACGGGCAGAAGCTTTTCGGGGTCGTCGACATCCACAATCCACACTCTTCCGCAGGATGGGCGGCCGATACTCCGGGAGAAAGTCTTCAGTGGCTTTGTGGTAAAAGTCCACACCAAGCATTCTGTGATGCCATAAACATTGATGAGGTCGAGTTTGTCGGCCCATTTCTCCACCAAAGCCGCTGGCATGGCCTCTCCACCAACAACAAGAGTTCGCAGGCTGGGAACTTCAAGCGGATCCAGCTGTTGAACCACTGTTGGGGTCAAACAGGCATAGTTGGCTTCTAGTGATTGTATGCTAGCAGTCAAATCATTGAGCCTATCCCAGTCTGAGCAGACACAAAGCACAGCACCCTGCATGAAGGTCCCAAACATGTCACCCATACTCGTGTCAAAAGTAAAGGCGGCAAACTGTAGGGTGCGAGAGTGCGGTCGAATGCCCATCGCCCAGCTGTGATGGCGGATACTGAAACACAACGATCCGTGCTCTTGCACAATGCCTTTCGGCCTTCCAGTCGAACCACTGGAGTACATGAGGAAGGCGGCATCGCTAGGTGCCGCGCGTGGAGGAGGCCGTGAGAACTCTCCTTTGACCATCAAAGTTGGGTCTGCCACGATTGTCTCCACGCTGACGCCACTCAGGACGTCGGCGAGGGAGGAACTAGTGACGGCAAAGCGTGCCTTTGTGTCATCGAGGACGGTTTCAAGCCTTTTGCTGGCATTGCTGGGATCCAGAGGCACACATATAGCGCCTGTGTTTTTGATGTCAGTCAAATTTGAATCTGATCAGAGTTATCATTTTACTTCTTACCGGCCTTGAGAATAGCGGTGATAACGACCGGTGCCCATCGACATTTCTCGTGGAGAAAGAGCACAAACTCCTGGGGCTGCACTCCAGCCTCGATCAGACGAGTTGTGAACTGTGAAGAGAAGCGGTCGAGTTCGGCGTATGTCATACGCCCATCCCAGGCGCTGATTGCCAGAGCATTTGGTGTCGACCGAGCCCGTCTTTCGACAATATCATGGACGCAGCAATCTTCGAGCACATCCTCTCTGTCATTCCATTGTGCTATCAGCGCAGAGTCAGCAGCGCTGATGCCCGTCCACAGCTCTGGGCTTGTGTTTGATATCCCAAAGTCACCCATTGTGTCAGGGTCAAAAAACCAATGTTTGACACACTGGGGGAAAAAGAAGGTGCGAATACAAGCAATGCCCCGTATCTTCACAAGAAGACCTGGTGAAAAGTAGCTTTGGATGGCGGAGTGCTCCTGGGATGCGATGCTTGGACAAGTCGCGATGACAACGAATGTACAACTTGCTCGTACACTGACGTTTTTGAAAAATTATTCCAAGGTCTACAGCCAGGGACGAGGCAAATCCGAGGACACCACCAAATAATTCAGCTGAAAGCTAAGTTCGGTCTCACCGTGTAGGATGACCTGATCACTAATGCATGTTTCTATATTCCCCTTTTCTGAATATTCCTCTATACATGATAGTCTATAAACGAGTTGTAGATTCTCACAAATGACAAGGATCCCGGATGGTTACACAGAAGAGCCGGGGCGACTGACTAGGGCGGGATCCTTCCCTAGCAGCAGGCGGTGGAGATCTCTGCAAAGTCTCAGGGTCCATGCATCCTACGTCAGCGTCAGGAGTTTCGTTTCGGAGCAGGGGAGCCAAAGCCGCCGGACACCGACGTCCAGGGTACAATCCTTTGGAATCTAAGTTGCCGCGCTATTGCTTATGTGCAGGCCGGGGTGGATACCTCTGGGTCTGGATGCTTGATGTATCATTCGGAACTAAGCACTGTGTGCCCACATCGTAGTAGATGCCTTCTTTTGGGTCATTTATTAAACGGGCAGACTATTAGGGACCCGGTATTGTAGAAAGTATTTGGGAAGAAACAAATCGAACTGGAATACCAAGCCACATCAATTGCCAAGGGACGGAAAATTACCCAAGAAAAATCCATGGCTCCTGCTAGCATAGACATCTCGCACCTCACTGCAGGCACTGCAGCTCAACGTGATGCAGCAGCTGGTCTGCTACTGCAATCACTGACGAGTTGTGGGTATGCAAAGCTCACCAACCATGGAGTCTCTGATGAGGAGGTTGAGGAGCTGTTTAAGTTGGTGAGTTCACCTGACAGTATTCAGAACATTTTCGAAGCAAAATCAGGAAATGAGATTTATTCAAAATTCTTCTGGGCTTTCACCGAATCATACAGAGTTCTGACTAACTGGAATGGATGCAGAGCAAAAAGTTCTTTGAACTTCCAGACGATGTAAAGCAGACGGTTGCCCATCAGGGTGGACCCAACCCGCAACGTGGCTGGAGCAGGGTCGGCCAAGAGAACACCGCGAGTCTCTACCGCAAGGGCCTCTTGAAGACCGAGATGAAGGAGAAGCTCAGCGATGCTAGGGTGAGTAGTGTAACACCTGTCTCACATTACGAGAGACAACGTCAGCTTACAGAACTGTACAGGAACATTGGGATCAAGGAAGTGCCCTTGACAAAGAGTTTCAGAATATCTGGCCAGAAGACTCCGTACTGCCGGGCTTCCGGTCGATGATGGAGAGCGCATACAACAAGCTGGAAGGTGTCAGCCACACGGTCCTGGAAGCTTTGGAAACGGCGTCGGGGATCCCCCGAGGATCCTTCACCGACAAGTGCACGCACGAAAACAATGCGAGCGAGTTCCGCTTCAACCACTACCCGCCCGTCAGCGTGGCTGAGATAAAAGCCGGCGCCGTTGGCCGGATCTGGCCTCACTTTGACCTCGGCGTCATCACCTTACTGTTCCAGGACAGTGTTGGCGGGCTCGAGTTTGGCAACAGGGAGCAGCCCGGCACGTTCGAGAGGGTGCCCTGCGGCAGGCCGTCCGAGATCATACTCAACGTGAGCGAGACTCTCCAGCGCTGGAGCAACTCCGTCATCGCTGCCGGCCTCCACCGTGTGAGCTTGCCGTTGGAGATGGAGGACCAGGAAACGGGGATGCTGCCGGAGAGGTATTCGATTGCCTACTTCACCAAGGCCGACCGGAATGCCTCGGTCGGACCTCTCAAGGAGTTTACCGCACAGACAGGCGAGCAGCTCTTTGAGGACATGACGGCGATTGAGTATCACAAGTCGAGACTGTTGTCGGCGTACTGATTTATGTTCGAAGAATTGTTGCAAGAATGGAATAACGTGGTTGGACAGTCAGCCGCGCAGGACACATGCCCGCGCACTTTTGCTAACTCCGCCAACTTTAGCCAGCCCTGGCACCCACCTAGTGCAATAGAATCAATAAAAGTTGGCACCAATTGGTGCCAACTGGTCTCAATTGCTCAATTTCAATCGACTTAGTCAATTTAGAGACGTTAGCGTGGCTGCAGTGCCAGTCTAAAGTGGCCGACTTTTGGTGGGAAAATCGGCTTCCCCACCAAAATGGAGCATTTCAACCATGCAGAATCAACCTCAATCTACACCAGCCAAATCAACTATTTTGGCGGTCCGACGCGGTCCGCTTAAGAATGTACTATTATACACTCTGAATCTGACTGACTAGACTCTTCTGCATCTTTCTCACAAGTTCTTGCGTTATGCCCAGTCTCGCCGCAGTTGCCACATCGTCGTTTGCTCGGTCCGCCGCGGTCCGCCTCCTCAGCACCACCAGCCATTTCACCAGCCGGCCGCTTCCCCTTTTGTTTTTCTTCAATTATCACCTGAGATTCCTCAATACTAAGTGCCCCTCCAAGCTGGACCCGACTTCTTTTGGCCCTCCGGCGCTTGGCGAGCCCAATATTAGCCTTCTCAAGGGTACGGACCCGATCATTCAAAAGAGTAATCTGATGCGCCATTGCTTGTGCACCCTTTGTAAACTTCTCAATTGCCTGGATAATTGGTGTAGGGGAGCTGCCCTGATGGGCTGAGATCTTGCCCTTGATAAAACTTGATTGCTGGACAGTCTGGTGGGCATTGGAAGGTGTTTGTGATTCCCATTTCGATGGTGACACAGGGAGGGATTGTACTGGAGTTTGTAGGCGGACATCCAGCTTGGAAATGACAGAATCTGGGTCCCATGGAGAAATTCCAGCCCCTCTGAACCCAGCTTTCATGTTTTCTTCCGTAAAGACCTTGTCGTGGGCTGCCTTAAACGCAATGAAGAACTCGGACTTGGTGATGTGGTTGATGGAGGCCCGGATGAAGAGGTTGATCTCATCGCCGTATGCACGCTTCAATAGCGAAAATAATGCAACATCCAATGGCTGGAGTAGATGAGATGAATGTGGTGGCATGCTAATAGGGATAATGTTGTTTTCCTTGCAGTACTGTTCGAACTCTGCTGATACATGGCTCTCGTGTCCATCCAGGATGAGCATCCGGTATTTGCCCATTGTTCGCTTAATTGTATGCTTATTAAAGTGCTGAATCCATTCTAGACCAGTCTTGTTATCCGTCCATCCATTTGGAGTAGGCTTGATTACCCAATCGGCAGGAAAACCCGACTCTGTGGTCCAGTTTGCAAGGTGGTAGGCGCCTTGGACAATGACGAATGGCGGGATACACCAGCCCTTTGCATTGATGCATTCAATAGCTGTTGCCCATTCACGGTTTCCAGGCTGTATAGATTTAGCCTTTCCATGCCGATCAGAGCGTGTAACAACCAGGGTTGAGGTTATCTGGCCCATCATGAAGCCAGTTTCGTCGAAGTTGTAGAGATCGTCATCTGTGATCCCATACTTGGCCATCATGTTGCGAAGTAGTCGGAACCAGTTTCCAATGACCTCAGGATCTTCGCAGAGGGCCCTCTGGTAGTCGTAAGGCCGAGAGAATCTTGTTTTCAAGCTTGGTTGTGCATCCACAAAGCGTCGTGCCCATCTGGTGCCAACAGGCTTGCCATCACGCGACGCCAGCAGGAGGTTGGCCATATCTTCCACACCAGAAAGTCGCATTGGGAATCCTCGTGCATCTTGCTCAATGATATATTGAACAAGTGTTTGCTCTTCAATTGGGTCAAGTTTATGCTTCTCGACGCGTGATTCTTCACGCCGGGGTCGGTTGTTCATCCTGTCACGTAGAGTAGATTCAGGGATATGAAAGATCCGAGCAGCCTGACGTCTACTCAAGGGTTTCTTTTGGTTTTTTTTAGAATTCTCGATTGCTTGAAGTGATAGTTTGATTTTATCTTCTTTCGAGTAGATTGGCATTGTGGATGTTGATTTCTAGCGTGTTGAATATTTAAGTAGGTAGAGTGATGCGAGACTGACGCGAAAAATGGGGACGCGATTCGCACCAAAAACAAACCCGCTCACCAAAACTTTAAGTTTTCAGACTAGCACTGCAACCCCACCATGCCTCCAAATTGACTAAATTGATTAGAAATAAGGAATTTAAATCAGTTGGCACCAATTGGTGCCAACTTTCATTAATTCCTTTGCCCTAGGTGGGTACCAGGGCTGGCTAAAGTTGGCGGAGTTAGCAAAAGTGCGCGGGCATGTGTCCTGCGCGGCTGACTGTCCAACCACGTTAGACAAAATGGAGAATAGTAAATTCGCAAAGACTTAGCAAACCAGGGAAAAGAAAAGAAAACGAAATATTTTTCTGAGCATCTATTAATACAGAATTTTTTACCGAGTGGAAATTTGTTCTTCATTAATTCACAAAACATGGCGAGCCCTTTGGTTGAACACGGCCTATGTAGGCGAAAACACCACGATTTTTCCTTTCTCTTACGCCAATAGAATCTACCCGATAATGCACTATTACGGTCTAGCAGCAATTCTTCTAGTCTCCAGTTTTAGAGAATGATGCTTTTTGATTGGCTTGCGTCTTGTCCTATTGCTTGGCAAGACCGATCACCAAGGATAAAGCCCCTGCGCCAGCAGACAAATTCTCAACCTTTCCTCTCATTCAACGAAGTCATTAGCGAAGAGCAGCTCAGTAATTTGCATTTCAATACTCCATACAAAAGACTTCAACATGTCAGAATTAGGTACATTGAGGTCACCAAGGACCGTGGCAATCATTGGCTGTGGTGCGTTTGGTCCTCGGTTGGTACTGGAATGGGAGGTTTTGTTACTGACACGCAAGTTAGGCAAGCTCGGAACGGCCATTGTCGAAGGGATCCTCAATGCAGCAATTGATGGACACCAAATTGAGCACCTCATCCTTACAGCAGGCTCTGAAGGGGGTGTAGATTGTCTGGCTGCCAAGTTCGGTGGCAATAAGACGCCCAAAATCACAATTCTCCATGCAAGCCAGAACGGCCATGCTGTGGAACTAGCCAATCACGTAATTCTGGCCTGCAAGCATGTGGTATTTCGACAGGTCCTGCGCGAGGAAGGTCTACATCGTGCTCTGACTACCTCATCCGAAACACGCGTCCTGATCAACATCATGGGGGGTGTCACAAGCTCAGAAATTGAGCAGATCCTGTACCACCAAGATGACACCAGCACGAGGAGTTCAGCCCCCGAGACAAAGCCACTCATCATCATGCGCGCCATGCCGAATATCGCAGCTAGGCTGAACCAGAGCACGACGCCTCTAGCTTTTGGCGAAGGCGTTAATCACGATGGAAGAGAGGAATTGGCAGCAGCGAAAGCTGGCGTTGAGGCCATCTTCGGGTTGGTTGGCACCGTGCAATGGCTGCCCGAGAGACTGATGAACACCGCGTCCGCGTTGTGCGCATCATCGCTTGCGTTTTATGCATCACTGATTGAGGGAATGGCAACAGGAGCCCAGTCGACTGACACCGACATGGAGCCGGAAGTCGCGCTGGCTTTGGCGGCCAACGCAGCACGGAGTACCGCTGCACTACTTCTCGACGACACGTCACCGGCTGAACTGAGGCGCATGGTCACTACAAAGGGGGGATCGACAGCCAAAGGCCAGGCTGTCATGGACGAGCGGGAAGTGCAGCTAGCGGTGGCTGAGGCTTCGAAGACCACGGCGTTGGCTGCAAAGCAACTCACGAAGACCGCTGAATGAGCCAAGATATATACGGTGACAGAGTAGTTAATCAAGAGAAATTTTAACTTGCTTGAGACTTTATTGGATCTATTCTAGACTCTTAGTTTTAAGTGCTGTCTGTGTTATGTTTTGTAAACAAGACGCTCTAGCTTCTCCTTCTCTCCACTCTCGTTGAGCATTCTCCTGAACTCGCCACCGGGCTTCTCCAGTAATTTTCTTGGCTCATCAAATTCGACCACATTTCCATTGTCCATGACCAGAATCTTGTCAAAGTCTGCAATTGTACTAAGACGGTGGGCAATGACGATCAAGGTGCTCCCCTGGAATTGCTTCCGGATGCTCTCCTGGATTAGTGCATCGGTGCCCATGTCGACCGCAGAAGTGGCCTCATCAAGGACCATGATCTTAGGTCTTGTTACAATCGCACGAGCTAAGCAGACAAGCTGCCTCTGGCCTTGCGAGAGGCTGAGGCCGCCTTCGGACACAGGCGACTCCAAGCTCTTGAATATGTTTTGGCCCTTGGTGTCATCATCCACAAGTTTTGTGGGAAGATCACCAGCCATAGGTGAATCCAGAAGATGGACATGACGAAGGCTATCTAGGAGCACGTCATCATCGTACTGGTTGAACACGTCGAGATTCGTTCGGAGGGTGCCTGAGAACAGCACCGGGTCCTGGGGGATGATAGAGAGGCGGCTTCGCAGGGCTTGGAGTCCAATCTTGGCAATATCCGTGCCGTCGATGAGGATGCGGCCAGACCGAGCCTCGATGAAGCGGAACAGTGCGAGGGTGAAGGACGACTTGCCGCTGCCAGTCCGGCCGATCACGCCGATCCGCTGGCCAGGCTCGATCTCGAACGTGAGGCCTTTAAGCACGGACGGGAGGCCGGGCGCGTATGCTGCTTCCAGTGCGTCGACCTGTATGCGGCCGCGCGAAGGCCAACCTGGCGGTGGCTCGATTCCAGTGCGGTCTTCGGTTGGCATGTCGGTGTACTCGACAATGCGCTCGGTAGAGTTCATGTCTAACTCCATCGCCGAGTACCTGCGGATCATCTCAACCACTGCCTCCGAGTACTGCAGTGAGAAGCTCAAGGCGAAACCAGCAAGAGCAGCGTTGATGTCAGACCTGGCGGCAACCACAGTCGCCACCGCAAACGCAAAGACGGCCCCTATGGTGCCCATGCGGAAAGACATCCACCGCTGCGTTAGCCAGAGATGCCAAGTAGATCGGGCGTACTCATCCAGCTTGTCATGCATGCGTGTCTGATACACGGCGGTCTTGCGAAAACAACGGATGGTAACCAGCCCAGTGAGGGTTGAGCCATAGTGCTCGAAGACCGGCGATTGAGCGGTGGCCTCCAAACGCTTGATGTCTCTCGCGCCAGGCAAGTATTGCGCCGTGTAGTAGACGCAGATGGCGCCCAAGAGCAATGACGGGAGCAACATGTATACGGAAACGAACATGCCGGCAATGACAATGGCGACGAATGCGAGGCCGGACTCCCAGAAGTGGCTGACATCTCGTGCCAATTTAGCGTCGACGGAGCTGAAGTCAGCCGCGAAACGGTTGAGGATCCGACCTTGCGGCACGGTGTCCAGCCATCTCAGCGGGGCGCGAAGCACAGTCGTAGTAAATGACTCGAATAATCGTCGTGATGCTTCGATAGAACCGCGGCAAAAGAAGACGAACTTGATACCAGCGAGGACCGCGGCGATGAGCGAGACGAGTAGGTAGCCACCCAGGTAGAAGTAGAGATGACTATCTGCTGTCGAAACTGGATCGGCAGAGCCTGCTTCTCGTACGCTCAGGGATGGATTCGCGGGAATATTCTTCTCAGCCCACAACTTGACCAACCAGCCTCGACCTAATAGCGCCCCTTGCGCGAGTGCGAAAACGCCCAGAGCCGTGGTCCAGAACGGAAAGCCACCGGCCGCGATCATGTAGGCCTTGTACACCTGCCACTTGATGTGGCCCTTCTCACGGACCTCGTCTTCCACAAACTTGGCCGGCTTCGGCGGTGTCACAGGCTCCAGCTCTACCTCCTGCAGAGTTTCCGAGGTCTGACTGGAGGAGGCTGTGCCTGTGCCACCACCACTACTAGTGGACTTTCGAGCGGTGAAGACGGCGCGATCGATGCTCTTGGGTGTCTGAGACGTCGTGGTGGCGTAGCTTGAACCGTTGTTCTCGCTGAGTCGCACGATATACGACGTGGCTGGGAGGACAAGCTCCTCGTGGTGGGTGGCCAGGATGCGGGTGCGACCCGAGGCCAGGCTCCCCAAGAGGCCATGTGTCAGGAGGTGTCGCCCGACGTGTGCGTCAACTGCGCTGAAGATGTCGTCCAGGACTAGCGTCGCTGCTCTCGAGTACAGAGCGCGAGCAAATGTGATGCGCCACCGCTGGCCTCCGCTCAGATTGATTCCGTTAGCGCCGACTTCAGTGAGCTCTCCGTCTGGCATTATTTCGATGTCGGGTTCGAGCGCACACGCCCAGATGACTTGCTCATAACGCTTTTGGACGAATGGCAGACCGAATAGGATGTTGTCCCTGATGGTCGCGTTCTCCGTCCAGGGAATCTGAGCCACGTATGCTACAGCAGCAGGATCAAGCCATTCTTCATCCGATACGTCTTGGGCTTCTGGCAGTCTGATGCTGCCTTCAACAACGTCCGTCTCTCCGAGGATTGAGGCAAGCAACAAACTCTTGCCGCAGCCTGTCCTGCCACAAATGACACTAAATTCACCACAGTTAGCTGACAGTCTTGGGTAACTAGGTATTTTCTTGGTTCAACCATACCTCAGCTCGCCCTTGGGGAACCGGAGGTCCAGCTCTCGCAACGCGAAAGAACCCCGGAAGTCATTATCAGAAGGCCAATGCACGGTTGCATGATCAAAAACCACCTGTTCGCCCACTGTTTCAGGCACTTCTCGTTCTTGGCGCTGGAGATGCTTCTGAATCCTCTGAACACTGACATTGGCGTCGACGGCCTCTGTGATCAAATTGGGTACCACGCTAAGTGCGTACTCCAAAGTGCCGAAGATGGCCAGGGATGTGAAAGCTGTGGCCGGGGAGATCCCACCGTTTTGCCACGCGTGTATTGCAAGAGAAACTGTACTGAAAAGCAACGGTGCAGCCATCCAGATACACAGCAAGCCGCTGGTCAAGATGTAGACCCACCACTGCTGCTTCAGCTCTCTGCTCCGGATGCCAAGGACCATCGACTGCCACTGGTCTTCCACAGCGGAGAACTTGATCTGGCGAATCCCGCGTAGGGCTTCGCCAATGAGGGCCATTCTCTGATCGCGGATCGTCATGACCGCGTCCTGAGCATCCGAGTATTTTCGAGTCGCCCAGAGGTTGAGCGGGGTGAGGAGGATGGGCATCACTAGACCGGCACAGACGCCCAGCCAGCCGAGGAGGCTGAAGAGAATGGTGAGCGCCAGCCCGAGGTTCACAATCGTGCTGAGGAGCAGGTTGTTCTCCGCTGCGAAATTGGATATGCGGACGGTGTCGACGCCAACGAGATTGATGATGGCTTGTTGCATGCCAGACGACGGGTCCTCTTCGTCTTCATCGGCAGCCTTCTCCTGACTCTTTTGGTTGTCGTCCGACCACTCCTCAAGCAATCCCTCGGCTTCATTCTCCGCGCCAAGGCCATTTTCTTCTGACCCGGCGCCTCCACCTTGTCCTTCCTCCTTGTCTGTGGATTCGACACCCTTGATGTCTTTAGTACGCAAAGATTTCTGGAAAATCATGGCTGCCAGTTGCGATCGCACTGGCACGGAGAGCATGGCCCAGTTGATCCATTCCAGCCAAGACTCGATTGCAACCTGCAAAATCTTGCTGAGACCCAGGGCAGCCACCCAGAACCAAATGCTTGCGACTGTGAACTCGGGCTGACGTTCCTCGAGAAGTCTGAGGATCTTTAGCATGCAAAGCTGCGGCGCAAAGAGCGCGAAGCTCGATGCAATCGTCAAGGCCCACTGCTGTAAGAATAAGCCCTTGTGCGCGAGGAAGACCTTGATCCAGAGCGATTGCCAGCGCGAGTGGTTGAAGACATGGAAGAAGTGATTCAGGAGAGGCTCAGTCCGGGCTGCCCCGTGGAGAGCTGGCAGGTCGCCGTACTCCAAGGTTCCCTCTTTTTTGGCTCTTGATAGTAGATCGCGGGCCCAGGAGAAAGAGTACCGCTGAAGAGTTGAGACCGTGTATTGCTGGTCAACGAATCGACCATCATAGAGTACGTTGGGTCTTCGCGGGATTGAAGCTGCCGAAATGGCAGCGAGAAACAGAAAGACTACATCTCCAACTGCCACCAGGTTGACCCCATTTTGGGTCTCTGAGGCCGACTGGTAAATTTGGTAAGTTGTCGCAAATCCCCCGATGGTGCACGACACAGCGGCACAGCAGCCGATTGTGAAGCGCTGTGTCGGGTTCGGGACCAGAAAGAGAGATGCGATTTGTGCAGCTGTCAGAATCTGGAGCCAGCAGAGTCAGCAAGACATAAAACTTCCACGGTGTTGAATAGGAGAGGCAACGCACACGGGCAATCAAGTCCAGAAATCCCAACGCGAGTCCCGTGATTCCCAGTAATCTCACTGCGCAAATGAACAAGTCTACGGCAATGAAGAGCAATGCCAAAAGCTTGGGCATCCGGTCTGTGAACTTGGCAACAGTCTCGCCGTCTGCTTGGCCGTCCTCGTCCTCGTAGCCCCGCGGTGATGGTAGGTGGCTGTATCGGAACCCATACTTGCGGGCACGAAGGCTGGCGAGCGTGAGGGATCCAGAAGCTGCGAGCACTGCGCGTACGGCGGTCAGGCCGGCCGCCAGCACGCTGACAAGCTCGATAAACATTGCTTCTCGTTGCTGGCGTATGGTCCTTGTCGAAGTGTGAAAACCAAAACCAAAAAAACTTTGTCAGCTCGCCGGGCACCTCTTTCACACCAACACTTGTGACGCCTGGGGTTTGTTTTCTGCCACCTGGTTTTTTTTCTGCCATGAGTGATCTGGGAAGGTCTCGGACTTGTGAAGGATTCGATCTGCATACAGCCCGCTTATTCGAAATGCTTGCTCCAAGCCGGTCAGCAGCTAGGTCGGATTAGGCAGCTGGCCGTACTACACTGTACACAAAGTCCATGTACCTTTTTTTTTTCAGGTCTGACACCTCGTGATGCAAAGTCCCTGCATTCCTGGTGAGATCCGGCGCGAGCACGTGCGAACCAATGAGATCTTGTGGGATTCCGTCTCCATTTCTTGTGCGACATTTCGGCCCTCATCAGGATGAGGACTAGGGCCGGGGCTGTGCCGTTCTAAGCCGGTGCCTGTGATGATGGACTTTGTTGAGTGACCATGCTTGTTCAAGCGTGGCCCCTATACAACAACATGTGTCAGATTGGTTAGTCATAAGGGGAAGTACTTTGGGAGAAACTGGGCGGTGGACGAGAGGGAGACGGTTCATAGACTAATAAAACAGCGGAATATCTTGTCTTCTTGCTGCGGTAATCCATTTTGTCCGGTATCTCAAGCAAGATGGACGGCCTTGTATTTTCTGCACCCGTTGTAGGGGCCGCTCTCGTGGTCTCTGCGATTTTGTACTTTTTCTGCGCGCCTCTGTTGTCACCGCTTTCCAAAATCCCCAGCGCCCACTGGTCTTCAGGGTTCTCCTCTGTTTGGATCTTGTGGCAACGATGGACTGGCCGTGAGCTCGAAAGCGCGGTAGAAGCGCACAAGCGGCTTGGTCCCGTTGTCAGACTAGGACCCAAGGACCTCAGTGTAAGCTGCTATGAGGAGGGAATCCGGAAGATTTATGGTGGCGGGTTCGACAAGCCCGTTTACTTTGACTTTTTTGGTTATTACGGGTAAGATGATTCAGCGAAGTCTCACAGTGAAGATCAACTAGAAGCTGACGCACACGAACAGGAAGTCAAACTCTTTCTGTAGTCGCTCGAGGCATCAACATGCATTTCACAGGCGGCGCATGTCAACCCCTTATACAAAGTCATCACTATTCGGCTCGCCGGAGTTGCTTGCCATGGCCAGAAAAACTCTGTACGAGCGGCTGATCCCCCGCCTGGACCAAGAGTCCAAGATGACTCGTCCTTCAGAGCTCCTTGAAACGAGCTATGCCCTTTGCCTAGACCTTGTCACACAGTTCATCTTTGGGTTTTCTAATGCCTCCGACTTTCTCCAAGCACCTCCAGCCGACACACGCGAGTGGCTTGAGCATTACGAGAATCGTTACTGCAAGGAGTCGTTCTGGCCCCAGGAATTACCCCGCCTCACCCAAATCCTCAATATGATTGGTGTTGATCTGATGCCCGCGGGCCACGCTGAATCAACCCAGTGGATTGAGGACTGGATGATGAGGATGTGCAACGGAGCAACGCGGACAGTCCAGAGCAAGCCAGAACACCCCGAGGATACCCCACTTGTCTTCGAGGCAGTCTACTCTGCGTCCGAAAAGAACCCATCTGGAGAGGACCTCGAGGCCCGCCGCCGCTCCGTGGCAAGCGAGCTGTTCGACCACATGTCTGGTGCGCGAGAGGTTTTGGGGCTAGTACTTGCCTACACCATCTACTACATCTCACGGCACCCAACGGCACAGCAGACACTGCGGGACGAACTCCTCGCGGCTCAGCTTGATATGAGCCTCAATGGTGAGAATGCAGCAGCAAGTGGAAGTGGGATGTACATGCCTTCTCCACAGGCCCTCGACAAACTGCCATACCTCTCTGCCGTCCTGAAGGAAAGCTTCCGGATGCGTCCTAACAGCACGCCCCTGCCGAGGATCACGCCCGAAGACCGCAGCGTGTCTCTCGCCGGGTACGACAATATTCCACCAGGGACGAGAGTCAACTCGTTTCAGTGGTTCGTGCACCGCGACGCGTCCAAGTGGGACTCTCCCGACGAGTGGCGGCCTGAAAGATGGATTGAGGACCACCCCTCTTGTGAAGCGAGCGAAGCTAAGGAGTCGGGTGAGGCGAGGCTGTGGGCCTTTGGGAGTGGGCCCAGGATATGCGTAGGATTGCATCTTACACAATACCGTAAGTCATTATCATTGCTGCCATCTACCTGTTTCATTCACTTTCAACTGACTCGTCGCCACAATCAAGTAATGCGTTACATATTGGCCACCATATTCACGAATTTCAAGGTCAATGTCGTTGACCCCGCTTCTTTTGGCCGACACACCCCAGGCTCCCTCGAGGATAAGCTGTGGGTACAGTTTGAGCCTCTGGTGATGTAAAGTGCATACGTAACTGAAGAGGCATTGAATTGTTTGGAACATAAAAAATTGGTCTGGATCACAAAAAAGTGTGCGTTTTCGGAATCTCACAAAGCAAAACAGAAGAACGTGCATGAATCGGTTTGGCATCGGATATGGAATATGTTTCAGTTTTATCAAGTCTTTTCCAATGACTCTAAGTATATTTGATCAGACTTTTCAACTCACTATAAGATGTCATTGTACCGAAGTACGGAGGAGATTTGATAAGACAAGAAATCGGTGCTCAAGGGCAAAGATCAATCCGAACGAATGAAAATTGCAACGTCAAAGTGTTAAAGGGCCAAAAGTCTCAACAGCCGCCAGAAGGCAATCCTGCAAAGGCACCTAGGTACCCTCAGCCTGTGCAGGGATATTAGGGGTGGGCCAGGTCGTCCCTGGCTTTGAGCGGAGAGGCTGCAGAAGGATTGTGGGATGACTTGACCGTTGTGGAATTGATGCAGAAGAAGTAAGAGTCCGCATTAGTGCTAAGCTGACATGAAGTCCTATAGCCTCCGAGACAGGTTATTTGTTTACCCCACATAGCCCTCACATAGACTTGCCGAGTTGGGCAGTCATATGCGTACCGGCAAACCTATCGGGCACCTCTCGGTCCCGGTCAAGTTGTCAATACTTATTTCTTCCGTAAACAGTAGGCAGCTTGCACAACGCTCACATGAACCAACCGCTCTCGCCGAATTTGCCCATTGCTCAGCCCCCTTCATACCTCTTCTTTCTATCCTCATCCTTCTCCCTAATTCGTCAAGATGATGGCCCAAGCTGGAGTCCGTGGTCATGGGAAACTCCCCACCCACCCGGCAGGGGCTTGGACTACTGATCAAGCTCAGCCGCTAAGCAAACAGTCCTTCCTCGATTTGCTGGAGGGCAAAATCCCAGTCATCAGAATCCCTGGATTTGCCTCCAAGGAGGTCTGTGGTAAGATCATTGAGGAGCTGACGCCCAAGCTCTGCCCATACCTGCACGCTACGGGACCAGCCGTTCAGAAGGTCGGCCTGGCCCAGTTTGAGTTTCAGGCTCAGTCGGAAGAAGACTACAAGACGCGGACACACAAAGGTGAGACACAAGCACTGGAAATTGCGCACTGCACATAGTCTAACACAAAAGTAGAGAAGGAGAGGTACTTTGAGGAGTCTGCCAAGATCCGCCACTTGCACGATGATCTTGCCAAGGTGGCCGGGGAAAATGTCTGGGCCAGAGTCATCTCAACCCTTGCGGCTCTAGTGCCGGAATGGGACGTCTCTGTCGCCAGCGAAGGCGACGGCAAGGACTACTTCTCAGGCATCTTTCGCTGCATCAACAACGGCACACCGATCCACTGTGACTGGTGCCCGTACGACTGCAACACCGAGGACTGGATCATCAACCGCATCACGAACCAGGCCGTGTTCAACCTCTACATCACCCCCGTCAACGGGGGCGGTACAACATGCTACGACGTGCAGTGGACCCCGGAGGCGCTCCGGCACCGCGATCCAAATACTTACGGATATCACCCTGACCTCGTTGAGGGCCGCAAGAGCTGTCTCTTTGAGCCAGAGGTGGGGGACCTCTTCATCTTCAACTCGCGGAATATGCACAAGGTGCAGGCAATCAACAAGGACTACACTCCGCCTGGAAGGGTTGCTCTTGCAAGCTTCATGGGCGTTTTGCCACCTGAGGAGGAAGGTGGACGTTCAAAGCTCATGTTCTGGTCGTGAAAGAAGCATGATGCGGAGAGGTTGGAAACTTCACTTGATAGTTCTGGTAGACCATAGAAATTGACGGCATAAAAGTGACTCTGAAAAAATGTCTTGTTTGTGTACGTGTTTCTCACGCATCATACAGAACGACTACATAGCCTGACATGCATGGCGGAATACAATTAGATGTTGGAATTGCCCAATGTCAACCTTGTAGTCCAACCATTCATCCCACGTTCAGCTTCACGCAATTCTCGTAACTAGTGTTACAAGGGCTTGTGTGTGTGAAGGGCTTGTAGTATTGTAATGATAATCTCTAAGGGGATCTTAGACTGCTGATGCTCCTGGGATCTCCCCGGGATGCTAGTGTAGTGTGCCGGCCATATATAGACCATCATTCCTGGATGCCTGAGGCATCCTCCTATGAACACGTCGACAGTGGACCCTATTGCTCCGAGGACCTCCGTGTGACAACTAGTATTCTGGAAATGAGCAATTACATAACACGAAGTCGGCATTGACGGGCAGAGTTCTTACACATAGCACACAAATCTGACAAGGTCAGATGCCAAGTCGCGGTCGGAAGAGATCCAATGACTTTCCAGCCCCCAACAGGATCCTAAGGATTACGTAGTCAAGCTTCGATTTTCAGAGCATCATCCTCTTTCAGCTACGCAGCATCCCGTCCTTTCAGCTACACAGCTGCCACCACGTGTTCGGTATGTAACCCCCCAAGGTAGGAGGCTCATTCAACACGTGGCCTAGTCATTGGGTAGGAGCGGCAGCGCGCTTCGCATGAGAACTCGTCGGTGAAGGCGTAGGTGATTTACATCCGACGTCGCATTCGCCTCGCAACGAGAAAATCCTTGGAGCGTCCTGAGAACCCCAGGTGCATGCAGTCAGCAGCCGAAGAGTCGGTCGTATTTCGGCGGACGCCGTCGGCCCGGTCCTAGCTGCTGAAGTCCAGGCTGCGAAGGATGGAATCCAGGCAGGCGCCGTTGAAGCCATCCTCGCGAAATATGGCGGGACATCCGCGTCAGGAGGACGTATTGGACAGTGTACGCGTATTGGTGAGTCATGACAACCAGAGAAAGAAAGAAAAAATCCTCAACCGAGGGTAAGCAGGAGAACCCACGCCACCTGACACCTTCCTGTTGCGTAGCATCGGATGCAGGACACGGACGAACCGTTGTATCGCATTCCTCCTGCGGCTGGCCTTGTACTGGATACAGTATCAGCTGGTCTGACAGCGCCTCCAGCCTAAAATCGCGGGGCCGAGCGGGTCCAGACGGGTTGATTGCCGCAGCAGGGGGGCAGGGATCTCGCCGGCCCAGCTGGGGCTCCAGCTGCCCCGTCTGGGGTGCAACAAGGCTCGCCCCGCCGAGGCTGTTCCCGAGCGCTACCGCAGTAAGGGGTCCCTCAGCTGGCGGACCGGGCCAAGCAGGCAGGCAGCCGCGGCGGTGGGATCCTTCACTGTTTCCAAGGGACTTTTTTATGCGGATCGCCGGAGTTCGAGGCCGGCTCATAGTCCCTGAAAGTAAGACAACGTTGCCGGCTCCATGCGGCAGTTGATGTTTTCCATGGTCCTTGCCACCAAAGACCCGGAGAAGGATCGTACCCGAAACGCCATGTCCCCACTCATGCTGGCAACACCACCAATAGACTCCGCCTGAAAATTCTTTCCACTACGGCATCCTGCAGCGGCATTACTGCTGATCGGATATCCTCAGTCCGCGGCTGGTTGTCGTCTCGCTAGTGTTTACACTACGATCCACTTCGATGTGGAATACGTGGAATATCCCGTTGGAAATAGGGGCAACTTTTAGGCAGCGCCACGGAAGCGTTGCCTATGTACTTGTGAATCGCATTATCGCATAAGGAATACGGGGTACATGTATGTATCTAAGCGTAAAAGCAAAGTGACAAGGTTTTGATTTGATGTCAATGCTATTCACCGGGCTGCAAAAATGATCCTTCGCGGTGGAACAGCTCCTTGGGGGACAAAAGTCCCGGCTCCTCCTGCCCAGCATGCATGAGTAGGTCTCGAGGAAGCTGGAGGCGGTGTGGAGGTGTTATCGAATGGTGAAGGATGTGCTATGTCAGAAGAATTTGTAATGCTGCGTTCAAAGAGCCCGTTGGTCTAAGTTACCGCACTTGCAGCCTCATGTATGAGTATCATCGAAGACATGATGTAGAACCCCTTGCGATGACGGGAAAAATAAGCTATAGTGGTAAATAGTGAAAAACAATTGAACATTGAGCGAGAGCGAGAATTGAGGAGATGTGACATGCTCATTCTAGGAGATGAGATGTTTGTTGCTTGAATTGTCCCCCATGGGTACAATGAGTACCGATGAGCAAAAGGTTACGAGATCAATATTCTCAACTTCAGGCTTAACGTGGTTGGACAGTCAGCCGCGCAGGACACATGCCCGCGCACTTTTGCTAACTCCGCCAACTTTAGCCAGCCCTGGCACCCACCTAGTGCAATAGAATCAATAAAAGTTGGCACCAATTGGTGCCAACTGGTCTCAATTGCTCAATTTCAATCGACTTAGTCAATTTAGAGACGTTAGCGTGGCTGCAGTGCCAGTCTAAAGTGGCCGACTTTTGGTGGGAAAATCGGCTTCCCCACCAAAATGGAGCATTTCAACCATGCAGAATCAACCTCAATCTACACCAGCCAAATCAACTATTTTGGCGGTCCGACGCGGTCCGCTTAAGAATGTACTATTATACACTCTGAATCTGACTGACTAGACTCTTCTGCATCTTTCTCACAAGTTCTTGCGTTATGCCCAGTCTCGCCGCAGTTGCCACATCGTCGTTTGCTCGGTCCGCCGCGGTCCGCCTCCTCAGCACCACCAGCCATTTCACCAGCCGGCCGCTTCCCCTTTTGTTTTTCTTCAATTATCACCTGAGATTCCTCAATACTAAGTGCCCCTCCAAGCTGGACCCGACTTCTTTTGGCCCTCCGGCGCTTGGCGAGCCCAATATTAGCCTTCTCAAGGGTACGGACCCGATCATTCAAAAGAGTAATCTGATGCGCCATTGCTTGTGCACCCTTTGTAAACTTCTCAATTGCCTGGATAATTGGTGTAGGGGAGCTGCCCTGATGGGCTGAGATCTTGCCCTTGATAAAACTTGATTGCTGGACAGTCTGGTGGGCATTGGAAGGTGTTTGTGATTCCCATTTCGATGGTGACACAGGGAGGGATTGTACTGGAGTTTGTAGGCGGACATCCAGCTTGGAAATGACAGAATCTGGGTCCCATGGAGAAATTCCAGCCCCTCTGAACCCAGCTTTCATGTTTTCTTCCGTAAAGACCTTGTCGTGGGCTGCCTTAAACGCAATGAAGAACTCGGACTTGGTGATGTGGTTGATGGAGGCCCGGATGAAGAGGTTGATCTCATCGCCGTATGCACGCTTCAATAGCGAAAATAATGCAACATCCAATGGCTGGAGTAGATGAGATGAATGTGGTGGCATGCTAATAGGGATAATGTTGTTTTCCTTGCAGTACTGTTCGAACTCTGCTGATACATGGCTCTCGTGTCCATCCAGGATGAGCATCCGGTATTTGCCCATTGTTCGCTTAATTGTATGCTTATTAAAGTGCTGAATCCATTCTAGACCAGTCTTGTTATCCGTCCATCCATTTGGAGTAGGCTTGATTACCCAATCGGCAGGAAAACCCGACTCTGTGGTCCAGTTTGCAAGGTGGTAGGCGCCTTGGACAATGACGAATGGCGGGATACACCAGCCCTTTGCATTGATGCATTCAATAGCTGTTGCCCATTCACGGTTTCCAGGCTGTATAGATTTAGCCTTTCCATGCCGATCAGAGCGTGTAACAACCAGGGTTGAGGTTATCTGGCCCATCATGAAGCCAGTTTCGTCGAAGTTGTAGAGATCGTCATCTGTGATCCCATACTTGGCCATCATGTTGCGAAGTAGTCGGAACCAGTTTCCAATGACCTCAGGATCTTCGCAGAGGGCCCTCTGGTAGTCGTAAGGCCGAGAGAATCTTGTTTTCAAGCTTGGTTGTGCATCCACAAAGCGTCGTGCCCATCTGGTGCCAACAGGCTTGCCATCACGCGACGCCAGCAGGAGGTTGGCCATATCTTCCACACCAGAAAGTCGCATTGGGAATCCTCGTGCATCTTGCTCAATGATATATTGAACAAGTGTTTGCTCTTCAATTGGGTCAAGTTTATGCTTCTCGACGCGTGATTCTTCACGCCGGGGTCGGTTGTTCATCCTGTCACGTAGAGTAGATTCAGGGATATGAAAGATCCGAGCAGCCTGACGTCTACTCAAGGGTTTCTTTTGGTTTTTTTTAGAATTCTCGATTGCTTGAAGTGATAGTTTGATTTTATCTTCTTTCGAGTAGATTGGCATTGTGGATGTTGATTTCTAGCGTGTTGAATATTTAAGTAGGTAGAGTGATGCGAGACTGACGCGAAAAATGGGGACGCGATTCGCACCAAAAACAAACCCGCTCACCAAAACTTTAAGTTTTCAGACTAGCACTGCAACCCCACCATGCCTCCAAATTGACTAAATTGATTAGAAATAAGGAATTTAAATCAGTTGGCACCAATTGGTGCCAACTTTCATTAATTCCTTTGCCCTAGGTGGGTACCAGGGCTGGCTAAAGTTGGCGGAGTTAGCAAAAGTGCGCGGGCATGTGTCCTGCGCGGCTGACTGTCCAACCACGTTATAGCTTTTATGCTCTTCTCTGCGATTTCACGAATGCCAGACAACGTATTAGAACGTAGCGAAGTCAAAATGGCACAAAAAGCACTTAGCATAATAGGGTCACGCAAGACCTTGATGCTGGAATTGCTCTTATGCTTCCACAAGAAAAACCCATGAAAACTATTGGCCGAATTCCATGTATAGCTTAAGGTTGGGAATTCCGTGTCTTGACCTCTGTGTTACATACAGTTCGAAGTGAAGACCGACGACGGCCTAGCAAGCGACACTTCACGAAGAGCAACACTAGCGATGACAGTATCTACACAGAAGAGCTTGAAGCAACTTGAGCAGTCTGAATTAGAGGGTTATTTGCTGTATGGTAAGGTGAAAAGCTCAACGGCTACTGCTCTAATAATCACCAAGTGAAGCAATGCAATATATGTTGGTATCAATTGTGTTGAACGACCCAACATTACTTAGTCCAGTCAAAGCAGAAACGCAGCGCTAAATTAAGGGACATGGAATGTCGTTCAGACAGCAAGGGCTCAGGGTCTTGTGTATAGCCCTCATATCGGGCTACACACAATATTGTCACCATGATAAGAATCACGCAAGACATAATCATAGAGGATGACAATGTAACCACACCTCCGAATACCATACCGAGAAAATTTGACAGTGGGTTCAAATATGTTTGCCTCAACAGGGATCATGATATACATCAAGACAAGACCAGCTGTGAAAGCGGGCAGAATATTGTCCATTACAAACGTACCCTCTCCACCCCACTAGGTTTGTTCTGTAAAGTGACTTATCAGAGACTGAAAAGTGGCGACAGAAGTCTATAGAAATGTAGAGAATGAATGAGTTTGCTTTACTCACAGCTGCAAGAGTAGATGTATCAAGGCGTGAGGCAACTCCGTGGGAGAGCCTCTGTCCATGTAGAACTCTTTGCCCGTCCGCCTTAGCCCATTCTTAGGCAGAACACGGACAAAAAGGATATTTTGTGAGAAAGCGACCATCAATAAGTTTAGAGAAAGCATTTGCCGTGTTCCTACTTGCAACAATACATCGACGGCAGTGTGTGCCACTCAATAGCTTCATGTCGTGTTCTCTCGTCCTCAACAAACGCCTGGGTGACTCCATCCGTTTGAAGTGCGAAAAGTGAATTGATTTCCCAAGAAAGCCACGTAACAGTCTAATAAGTGTGATTCGGCATAAGTGTTGCTTGGAGAAGATCTAGTTCCACTTTGAGGCGAGTGGGCATATGCCCCATCCACAAGACAAGTCCATACCTCGTGGGTGCCCAGAATTCAACCATATGCCTCACAGAGACTTTTATGAGGCTTTGAAATTGTTTCAATTCAGTGATATTATTAAGCCGAAAATGTTGAGCGCCACAAAAGGTGGAATCGCCTAGTACAGGATATGAGACGCCAGCGATACCCGACACAAAGAACAATACCTAGGTACCTCAATCCCTGATCTCAGTTAAATACAAACAATAAAGAATTAGACATCGGATACATTAGTAGGGTACTATGCGTAATTCGTGGCGGCCGTCAATCTACCAGTACCACAGACAGAATACAGGAGATGGACTAGCCACCATGTAAAATGTAAATACCTTTGTTTCAGTACGCCAATGTCACTACTATAAAGTAGTCATTCCAACGTAATGGTAGTCGCCTTGACAAGTTACTCTAATAGGTCCAGTTCACTGAAGTATACATTCTTTTATATTCTTACGAGTCGTGTCCGGCCATGTCTTCATTCAGGCGGAATTCCCTCGCGTTGAAAAGCTAAGATTCTGGCATGTCGGTATTTCAGTTCGACCGCGAGTCAGGCCACGATACAATGGATCTCAGGAGTCGACCCAACACTGACTCCTGGTAACTCGTTTCTTCACCGCTTGCTCAAAGAAGTCTCAAGTGCTGAAACTCTAATCAAGCAACTGCATAAATGCTACTCGGAAAACACTCATGGAAACCCTCGGGTCCCTAGGGACTTCCACAACGAGAAATGCAACGAAGAGACCACTGTTCATAGGTTAAAGATGATACGTGCTATAGAACTCGGAGCTGTAGGGGAAGAGTACTATGGAACTAAAAGAAATTTGAATTAGGAAAAGGATATGATTCTTCTTTTGTCATTTCTCTTCATGTAAGCATAAGCCAGACCTGCAATTTTAACCGTACATGTAGGTAAATTTGAGAAGCGATCACATCCCATCATCAAAACATGGAAACATCAGAGGAACAATGGCGTTTATTGCACGGTGATGTATTATCCAGGTATGCTGCTTAGAACAGCAAGCAACGCGGCAGATACTAGAGCTTATTAGCTTCCGTGTTGCAAAAGGTCTATTGCTGGGGGACATACAACCACCCGCTGTCACGATATACGAAGCAGTGCCCCAAGCAGGCAGTCTGTATGGTTGCCAAGTCTGTCCAGTCCTTCGCGTTGAGGCAAAGTCCAACCGCAAGACTTAGCAACACGGGAAAGAATACGACAATTGTGATTCTCGTCGCCGACCACTCCAGTACAAGCTCTAGTGAATATTTTCCTTCGAGTACATCGTGGGAGCTGTCGTTGAATTCCTGGTGGATCCATCGTGCCCAAGATCTGACGATGTGTCGAGGAACAAGCCACCGCTTGTACGTGTCTCCCAGCAACATCAAGTCTGCCTGGCCGTTCTTGTCAAGATCAACGCGTTCGTGAAGGCCCGTTGCCGCATCGCACTATATAGCACAAGTTCAGCTATTAATGCTGGCTGCTTCATCGCCAAGAGTATGCATACACATACCTTGTACAGCCTAAATCCTTTGATATGTTTCAGGGACAAGAAGGTCCTAGTCACCCCGCGCAAGCGGAAAGCGGCCCAGAAAAGCTTCCAGAAAAGGTGGTTGGGCTTATGGACAAAGACTGCTTTCTCCTGCGGGTTGGCATGACCGCGCGGAAAGATTCCCACAACCACGTAGATGGGCTGGGCAAATACCTCACGCTCTATTTTTTCCCATTCCCTCGTGATTCCACTCTCGAAGAAGGGTACGCGAAATACTAAAGTCCATTTTGTTTTCTGCAAGGCTTCTGTGGTTTGCAGTTGTACCCCGTGAATTAGTTTACGGTAGAGCGAGGGGTACGGGAATTTCACAACTCTTTCGACAGCGCTGAGAGGGGGACCCATATCGAGGTCTGCTGAAAAGTCCCCCCAGACTTCTGCAGTCTGGGACCGGATACAACCGTTCTTCTACCCAAGAACGTATTTTACATCGAAAGACGCCATGTTCTTGAGTTTAACGTAAATGGTCCAAGTTAGTGTTGGGATGGGAGCACTCGGGGCACGCCGGGCTAGCGAGACCGTGCTGGTCGCCGCATCCGTTGGTTGAAGGAAAGCGTGAGGGGTATTCTGATTCCGCCTGTCACTCTCACCATGGGTGGATCGGCTACCACCATTGTTGCCATTGTATTCCATGTCGCTGATCACAATACTTTAGTAGTACGTGTGAAGAGAAAGGAGGAGATCGGTGGCTGAGCCTAGTGTAGAGATGAAGACGATGGATACGCATCTGCACGCATGCCCTTAGAGAAGGAACTGAGGAGAGGGAGGGAGAAAGCCCCATTGTTTAGCCGTAGCTGTGATTCTAGTGTGGCATGTCTTCTCCAAGAATGTGTCAGCACAAGAATAGTGTCAGCATGTGCCACAGGCGGGTAAAACGCCTATCAGCGGGGCTCTGCCAATCAGAGTCCCTAGGCAACTTGCTGTGCGGGAGATTTGTGTGACTTTCCAACTGTCGTACCAGGGCAGAGGCCTAATCTAATAGTAAAGGAAAACTTCATACAATGCAGTTGGAAGGGAGGTCGGGAGATAGGTAATACATGTGTTTAGTTCTGACATGCCATTATCATATGAGAGTACGTAGTTATCAAGGAAGATTCATCAACTTCTCATAGCCTTTCGAGAGATGAAATCTATAATATAAGAAGTTGGAAGTCAAGCCAATTAATTCACATAACAAGCGAGAGCAAGTTAATATCAATCAACAATGTTATACGCTATATAAAACCACCAAACTCTAAACATATAACTACACTCAACCACCATCCCTTATGCTGGAGAGCGTGACCTATTATCCCCTAAGATAGCACTGTCCACACTTAAGCAGTAGTGGAAGCGCAGTCGCCGCCACCAAGACCGCCACTGCAAAGACGTGTGCAACCAATACCGAGCTCCTCCACCTTGTAGCAGGGCTCCTCCTCATCCAGCTGGGTGATGAGGTCGCCCTTGCACTTGCCGTCCGCGTTGTCCTGGTAGGCGAACCAGACGTCAGAGATGCTGTCGACCTTGATACCCTTGGCCCCTTCCTTCATCGGCTTGTCGCCGTTGGCGAGGAAACTGAAGCCCTCCTTGCCGATCTCGTTCTCGCTGTGGAGGGATGGTTAGCTTCTTTGTGAGTAGTGGGGGAAGTAAATGGCAGTCATGCTACGTACCACTTGTCGTCCGAGAAGTAAATGGTGTCAGCGGCGAAAGCGGTGCTGACGAGGCCGGCGATGAAGAGGATGGTTGTGGTGGCACGCATTTTGGATGTTTGAGATATTTGGTAGGTGAGTGCATAGATGAGACGTGGTTATGGTTCTGGCTGTGTTGTTTGAATGGTTCTGTTGTTGTGAATGCGATTGTTGATGATGTCTTCAATTGTGTCTTTCGATGAGAGGACCTCGAACCATTTATAGTTGATTGCATGACTACCATATGCTGTAGAAGCCCTTTCGTTGTTTCCCGGGTCAAGACCGTCTCTCATCGTAGGTCTAAGGTTCCTGTTCGACTTCGCGTTTGGGCTCCAGGGCCTTGAGCAATCCATCGTGAGAGGCCTGACCAAGTCTTGAGTCGACATGGCCATCCGTAGGACATAATCTCCGTTGAAATTGGCTGCTTAGCAGTGCTTAGCAGTGCAAAATTGTAAGCGCCAAGGATCTCATGTTGGGACGAACGTGGCCGGGCCGGGCCTGGTGAGGCCGGACAGGGGAGTTGACAGGCTGATCTTGGCCCCTGCTATAGGCCAACCTGATGCTTCGTCTAGTCTTTCGACCCAATCTGAGCTGCTTACGGCTCACGCTTCAAGGCATTTGCCCCATTCGGCCGACACCTTAGAAGGAAACAATGCATACTCAATGCAAATACTTTGGTTCAAGTAAGGCCTCGGATTCTTCCGCTGGGCGTAATTGTGGATGGTCCGAGCTGTTTGAAATGTTTGGTGGACGTCGGTACGGACTCCGGGTCGCTCCATCGGCGGCCATCATCGCCGCGTGCGACCTCGATTGCAGATCTTGGAGGAGGTCCGAGACGTGGAGGCTCGGAAGAATGCACAGGCACGTGGGAGACGTGTGGGGAGCCGCATGCTGTGCCACAGTGGCACTGCCCAACGTATCGCTTGCATTTTGAATTATTTTATTCCATTGTGGCCGGCCAGTGCTCCATCCACACATGCCGCTAGATTTCAGAAAACACTGAGAGCGACTCCCTCGCATTACCAGCAAACTCAAACATGATGTTGTCCTCACAACCCGTCTGCCCAAGACCGGCATTGTTAACCCACGCAACCTCCCAGTACTCAACCCCAACGCCACCTGTGATCGCCCCGACTCTCTTCGCCACCTCAGTGACCCACGTCCTCTGGCCCTCGGCGCTAAAGGGAATGCTAGGCCTCATGTCGGGAGGGAAGTCAAAGTTACCGCCCTGCTCGCATGTGAACGGCCACGCCATCTCGGAGACCATAAACTCCTTGCCGGGGAGAAGTTCTGTCATGTGCGTCAGAGTATTTGATAAATCCGGATAATCGCGCACCCTAAATCAGATAGCGCGCACCTTTTCATGACTAATCATGTAGCCACCTATGCCTAAATTAAAAAGCACTATAGGTTCGCTATACAAAAAAATAATATAACTATACCGACTAACATCCTACACTATGCCACTATTCCCATATACTCTACGGCACTAAATAAGCACTATTTAGCCAAGTAATAAGGTAAATAACAACTATTATTTACTTAAATAGTATAAATAAAGCACTATTAGACCCATTTAAGCACTATTTAGCCAAGCAATAGAATAATAATAGCCAACATTTAGCCAAATAATATAAATAAAGCCCTTATCGCTCTTATCACCCTCGTCGTTATTTATATAACCCAGCTAGCCGGCATGGCAACAATCTTATCTTATATTTCCTTAGCGCCATTACTACCCTCGCCGTCGCATATTAGTATTGTCAGCCGTAAAATCTACGGCTAATAGCTAGTTAATAGTCTTCTATACCCCTGTCTGCTGCTTTTTAGCCATTGGTTTTAAACTTAAGAATATAGCTACTGGCAACGCTATACCTTCGGCTCGTTACTTTTAAGGCTGGTAGTTATTTTGCTTTATAAGTCTAACTACTAGCCGTTAGTTTTACTAGATACTATTATTATAAATATTCTCTTTATCTAGGAACTAAAGGGTCGAGTCATTATACTTAAAGGCTAAATTAAGGCATTAAATTAAAGCCGTCGTTACTCTTATCTTATTGCCGGCCTTGCTTTTTAAAGAAGTTATCGTTAATTTTGTCTTCTTGCCTATTACGGCCTTTTTATAATTACTACAGCTCTAAAAGATGCCTTTCTTGTTAGCTGTAAATATAGCTATCTTACAAGATCTTTCCTTTATTGTTATAACTGTTGGAATAGCACTGAGGCTGATCGCATATAGCCATATTGGCTAGGGAGGATGACTAATTAGGCAAGAGAGTATATGTAGACCTCTTAGGTCTGTATGCAAACTTTCCCGCTTGTTTTATAGTTTAGACAGATATTAACAAATTTAGAACCAATTGTATAGACACATATGTATGTATATTACGCTATATGGCAAAGGCTATTTAACACTGATTAGTAATTGCTTGGTATGATTATAGATTAGCAAGAGTGAAGAGACGAGTACTGGTATGACTCTATGGTTATAGCTGTAGAATGTTAGACAGGGCATAGAGGCAACTAGAATTGTATGCTTATGCTAAGAGCCTAGAGGCTATCTTGACCTCCCCGCTAGTCAGGAAGGGAGAGAATACCCTTAGAAGACGGAATCTTTTCAAAAATTGTATAAATCAAGACTGCTATACTAAATGCTAGATGGAATGTATTTGTAGCTAAGACCTTATATAATTAGGAAGAAGCTATGTATGCTACTATATAATGAAGAAGACATTGTATAAATAAGCTAACAGAATACTATATAAGATATTATTCTCTAATATACTAGAACTATTAGCTTTAGCTATAGCAGCAAGCTTAAGTAGCTAAAACCAAGTGATATATGAAGAGATGAGTGAGGGAAGTATAATATTACTGAAAGTATGGTAAAGTATAATAAATTTAAGGTACTAGGATCTAGATATTAACCTAGATGCCTTACTAAATGATATCTAGATTAATATATACTTTGTATAGGTTATAATAGATATTATTTATCTAGATCTAAGTAAGGCTAATATACTAGGGTCTCTGGTTAATGACTTTGAAGGGTAGACTTTCTACTAATTTAACAAAGTGGATTGTATATTTAAGAAAGTACTTCTAAATCTTCTTAAGATAAGAGGAATTCTAACATTAAAGGGTCCCTATACTAGTTAGATTCTATAACTTATTAAAGCCAAGAAGGTAATAGAAAACTATCTACTGTAAGTGCCAGAACTAGCCTATGTATGACAGATAATTAAACCACTGTCCTGAATGTAGTTGTACGAGATATTATGAAATTTTTAAGTATCTATTGTTGAAGCACAAGCTGCGTGATAAATACTTCTGGGAATAAGATATATGTAAGAGGTGGGTAATTTTTTATAATAATATGGTATAGTACTTACAGTACATTTAGTCTATATGGATAATATACTGTATGACTTACCTCTAACTCAAATTGTCTATAATAGGCCGATAGACCTTTAATAAGTATCTACCTTTTAGAAGGGGTAGAGAAAAGATAGGAACTATACTGGCAAGCCTTACGACCTATTGTATAACAAGGTATAGATCTTTATTGGTTATTATAGATAACTGTAAATTACTAAAGATTAATATTATATAGTCTTTTTAGATATCTTCTTTAGTTGTATAGAAGACTTTTATATATACTATATTGGACTAGATAAAAGGTAGGATAAAGTATATAACCTTATAGATATATACTTTAATATAATAATAAACTATAGCTAGTACTGGGTAGACTGGATAACCTTGTTATTTATATAAGTAAGGAAAGAAAATCTAGATAAGACCTTATTGGAGGTCTTAGAAGCCTTTTTAGATAAGCTATAGCTTGTATAAAGAGCCCTAGGAGAGGGATATTAGGGTGAGATAGTATTCTGTATAATAGTAGTTAGAGTATGCCGCGTGGTACTAGAGTTAAAACTGGCTATGATGAACTAGAAGCCTATATGTAAGGCCCTATTTGTAGACTTTTGTATAGCTTTATAAGTAGCTATAAAAAGAGACTCTATTTAATAATTTATATTGTATAAAGAAGCTGGAATTAATTTTGTAGATAGGAGGTATAGCTTTAACTTTAAGAATTGCCAGAAGATTTTGTATAATTACTAATCTTTACTGTAAACCCCTTTTTGGCTAAATAACTACTATTTTTTAGTGTAAATTTCCTTTAGATTAAGATAATAACAACCCTTTAAACTATACTATATAATAGTTAAGATAATAAAATGCTTTATATATAAGAAAGATAGGTATTAGTCTATAAACTATATAGATAAGGAAAGAATAGATATATAAAAATAATATCTCTAGGTATATAAAGATTTTAAGTAAGAATCTATCTTGGAAGAAGAGAAATTTGCTACCTACTTACTTAAGTATAAAGGGGAGGATTTACTATATGAAGTAGAAGACTTACTATTTGACCTATAGGATATAAATAATAAGGCTATTCCCTAATAGAATTTAGTAGATTTTGTATTTAGCTATTATATAACTAGGGAAGATATCTATATAGCCCTAAAAGTAACTAAAGTAAGTTAGTTTGTACTGTATAACCTATATAGTATGAAGTATTAGGGGGAGCTTTAGGATATAGGAGCTGCTAAGTTTTTTATAGTAGTCTTAAGGTTGGTGGATTGAATGGGAGTTAGGTAGTAGTAGGGTGCACTGAGGTCTTGTTGGGACGATTGAGAATGGTTTGGACAACTTTGCATTGAATTTGAGTGGGCTTCTGTTAGCTCTCCTTATAGTTCTTCTAACATGACCTTAACCCTGGGCACGCTGCGGTTGGCTCTGGTGTAGGAATGGAGGGGCCGGAAAATTCGGCCCTCAGACCCACCATCTTTGGCTTCAAACAGCTAGCCAACCCTAACCCTGACAGTAACTAAACTAAATATAGATAAACTTTAGAAATCAGGCTATCTAACAAACTAGGTTATATGCTTTTTGGGTAAGAAATAAGGGGAATGTAGAGGTTCGAAGTTAGGGTCTTAAAATAGCCTAAAAAATCGGCTCACGGCCACTAAACTTATCTGCCAGCGCGCATGCCACTAGTAAAAAGTCTAGGGTAACTCCTTTCGTGAAGTTTAGGGTAACTCTCTACGTGTAGCGCCTATACCTAAATGAGCGTTTCCGTTTAACAAGTAGGGATGCTACAAGTATTAGCCTATATATAAGAGAGCCTAGGTATGAAAATTAATTAGGGTATAGATATAGCTAAGGTTAAATTTAGTAATAGTGATATTATTTTAGTAATTGGTATAATTAAGGTTGTAAACTAGCTAGGAAGTATTATATACTATATCTTTAATATATTAACCTTTTTTTTGTTTTTTCTATATAATATAGATAGGCTGAAGGTATACTTTAACAATTTATTAAATGTTATTATATAAGGGGATATGATAATTTTAGTAGTTAGAAAATGGGGATATGTATTTTTTAATATAAGCTATATAGAAGCCGGAGTATTTCTTATAGAGCTATAGTTTAGGAGACTTTATAGATGCTTTAGGCACCTTTATATGAATAGGCTGTATAAGCTATTGAGGAATGTAGGGCATGATAATGTAAAAGAGGTAATTTTAGATAAGATTTAGAAATTCTGCTATTTCTGCTAGATATATAATTTATTATTAAGGAGATTTAAGTTTTTAATTAAAGATAAAAGCTACTTTAACTATAAAGTGGTTATTAATATTATATATCTAGAGGGAAGAAATGTACTTTATATTATTAATTTAGATATAAGTTTCTAAGTAGCTATATTTCTTAACTCTCTCTCTATACAAGATATCTAGAATGTATTCTATAAGTGCTGGATTTATATGTATATTGGTCTACTAGACTATATTGTATATGACCTAGGAACTAACTTTACTTTAGAGGAATTTTGGAACAATATAAAGATTATGGGAATTATGTGTGAAGAGATGTCTATAGAAGTATACTAGGCTTTGGGCAAGATTAAATGCTTGTATGGGCTTCTGAGAAGAGCTTTTGAGATTTTAAAGGCTGAGATTAGCTACTATATAAATGACGAAATAATTTTATAGATGGCTATAAAGGCACTAAACGATACTGTGGGCTTAAATGGTATTATACTAATGTTTCTAGTTTTTAGAGTATATCTATAGATATTATAGGATTTGCTGCCTTTACTAGATATTGTACGATAAGCATTAGTAGTTTAGAAAGTAATAAAGATATTATGTATAATTTGAGTAGAAGTTAAAGTTAACTATGTAATTAATACTAGGAATGGACTAGACCTCTAATTTATTTTGTTTCTACTAATTTAGAGTAAAGTCTTGATTTGGAGGGAAAATAAGGGGTGGAAGGGACTATATAAAGTTGATAGTATTAAGGGATATATAATTATAGTAGGTATAATAAATGGACTAATTTAAATATAGGCAATATATATTAAGCTATATTATTATATGGTAGAAGCTATTCTTTAAGACGAGTTGGATATATTAGAACCTGTTGTATAAGAATAATCTTCTATTAGGCGAAGAGGCTGGCTAAGAAAGGCTGTTGTATAAAGTACCTAGCTTAGAAGAAGAGGGTATCTATGTAAAGCTGCTGTACGACTAATCTTTATTATATATATGCTATAGCTGCTAGGTATTTTTCTCATCTAGAAGGAGAAGGACTTGTATGATTTAGTAGTTAAACTTTGCCAAGATAATGTTATTATTACTTTTAGAAGACTATTTGAAGAGTTTGATATACTAGAAATAGATGTACTAGTTAGTGAGGATATTTTTTAATTTATTTAGTATAATGTAAGATAATATAGTAGGCTCTGGATTTTTAAGATAAAGATAGTATGAGAGGTAAAGAATAGGTTGATTAAGCTGATAGAAAAGTTTAGGTTGGTTGTATAAGGGTATAGAGACTTAGAGAAGGAGGTAATCTTAACCTAAGCTTTTATTATTTAAAGGATAAGCTAGAGACTTATTCTTATATTAGGACTAACCCTTATACTATATTTTTACTATTAAGGAGAATTAAGGGATATTATATAGGCCTATATCTAATTACGCGACCTTTTTACTTGTACTATTTTAGTAGAGCTGCTAGTTAAGCTGTGTAATAGATATTTATTAGGGATAATTCTTTTGATTTAGAAGTTATTGTATGGGCTGGTAGAGTTAGGTCTATATTAGTATAAAACATATTATTTATACTATACTAAAGTTTTGGAAATAAAGGTTTTTGTTAAATGGCCTTTGCCATATGGCGTAATGTACGTATATACGTGTCTATATAATTAGTTTTGAATTTATTGATGTCTGTTTGAATTATAAAACAAGCAGGAAAGCTTGTATATAGACCTTTTAGATCTGCAAGTACTTCCTTGCTGGATTAGTTATCCTCTCTAGCCAATATAGCTATGTGCAATTAGCCTTAGTGCTATTTTAATATTAGGGGTCTTTTATTTTCTAATTGCATACTCCCTTTAGGCCAGTCGAGCAGGTTAAATTACTTGTATGCTCTTTTCTATAATAAATAAAATTACCTTGCCTAGGCAGGTTGTGCTACTATGGTTTTGGTAGGCATGTGGTATAAATAAACTCCTAATTAGTAGTCTATATTAAGCGCCTTTTGTACTAACTTTTTTAACTTTCTTTTTAGTATTCTTTTTGATCTGCTTTCTAACTATTTTTTTTATGACTTTTATTGTACTAGCCAGAAGGCTAGAAGGAACTATTGTCTGTAACTTACTTATACGAGTAACCTCTTTTTCCAGCCAGCTGGAGTGGTCTGTGTATAGCGCCCTTTTAGTGCTAGTATAAAAACCCTTTTACCTTTGCCTTTTACTTTAGCCTTTCCTCTCTTCTTCTCTATTATATAACACTTTTTCTTTTATATATATATATATATATACCTTGTGTGTCATACAATCTAAATATCTTTAAAACTTACCTTTATTATTAAACTTTTTTGTATGATGTTTGATTATGGTTCTCGCTTTTCTTTGTATAGCTTTTGCGGGTTGCCTCTCTTACAGTATGCTTTGCCTGCTGCTGCGCCTGTGTCTGTGGTTGTGTTGCTTGCTTAATAAGTAGGTCTAGTATAGTCTCTTCTTACGCCTCTCTTTGGCACTCTGATCTTTATCCCTGGTTTGACTCTATCTGTACAAATTATAATCCTTCCGACCGGTTACTTTATGAATTGTACCTTTCTGTCCTTTATTGTTATTAATATTTGTATACCCTTTTTCTACTATTATTTCTGTTTTAATATCTTGAAGGATTCTAAGCGTATAATTGCTGTACTCTTTTTGCGTGATATACAAATTTTATATAACATTAATATGCAGCCAGTTGATATTATTGCGCAAATTATTTATTGTCTGAGCTACTTTTACGTGATCCTTATTTAGTTGTGCGGTTAAGATAGTAAGTAATGTACTAAATGCTTGCACGGTTTGCCTGATACGTGCTGGTTTAAGGGGTGTTTTTGGCTGCCTGGATTTTAGGGGGGTGCTTGTGTGGGTTGCGTCTAGTAGTTGTAGGGTTACCAGTGCCTTTATTATAAGAACTACTAGCCGCGCGGAGCCTGTGCTTGTGGAGGAGGTTGTGGAGGTTGTGGTGGTGGAGGTGGAAATGGTCTGGATAATGGTAGCCCGGGACTCTTTTGTAGCCTGGTGACCTTGGAGGGCATTAAGCAGGAGATTAAGTAGGAGGATGCAGGTTTTGTAATTAATTTATACGCCTTTAGATATATAGTTGAGTAGGTATGTCCTAGATCTTAGGTTTATATGATGATTTTTCTGTACACTATGGCTAAAATTTAATTCTCCTCTTACTACCTTTTCTTTATATGAATACTTTTTAGTAATTATAAAAAGTTTTCTGTTATATGGTTGCTAAATCTTATAGCTAGCTCTATATGATTTTTTTAGGTCCTAGGTATAGCCTTTAAGGTCTATTGTGTAGCCTAAGGTATCTTGGTTCTGTTTTGAAGGGTTTTAACCATGTCTTAAAGTTGTCCTGGCTATGTCCTTATATATCTTAAAGTATCCTAGCCATATTCTTTATATATCTTGAAGTATCCTGGTTATATCCTTTGTATATCCTAGGTCTATCTTGAGCCTGTCCTAGCTATGTCTTTTATATGTCTTAAAGCTGTCCTGCTTATATTCTTAGCCTGTCTATTATATGTCCTGGGCCTATCTTTCTTTAGTTTTTAAGTTTTTATATAGCTGTTCTACAGCCTTTTCTTCTTATTCTCGTACCCTTTAGTTAAGTACCTCTTCCTTTATTTCTCTTTATAATTATACCTTTCTCCTTTTTTAATAGAAATAGTAAGGGTATTAACTAGTTATATAGTCTAGTTAAAAGAATGCTAGCTTTTTAGCTAGAGACCTAGGTTTAATTCCTAGTGTAATTCTATATCTAAATCATTTCTATCTTTTTACCTTTATTCCTTCTAGCTAAGGCGCTTTATATACGTCTTTACCCTAACCTTTAAAGTACTTGTTGAGATTAGCTTTTTTAATGCTCTATTTAGTACCTTTTTTATATAAGTATTAGCTAGGTTGTCTTTCCTATCGATCTACTGTATTTTAGAAATTTCTTTCTTTTTATATACTTCCTTTAGTAACATAATGTTAATTATTAGTCTCTTCTTATCTATTATACCTAGCTTAATCAGATAGTTATATAGTGATTTTAAATCTATATAGATAATAACTAGAATTTTTGGCATTTCTAGATAGCTTATAATCTAATTAAGTGTTATATTAAGTACTATGCTATTATTAAATCTAGTTATTATTCTATATAGCTTATTTACTAGTATGCTTTAAGTTACTTTTTTATACTTAGTTAAGCTCTAATGGATGATGTTTCTATAGATTTTAAAGTCTTCTCTTGTATAGTTAGTTTCTATTACTAGTATAATAATAAATCTTAGCTATAAGCTAAGATTTATGTTGTTGGTAAAAGACCTGTCTATAAAAATATAGAGCTTTATACGTTTAAGGTCTAGTAGTATAAATGTTATTCTTTTTTTAGGATTTTCTAATTACTATTTAATTTATATGTTAAGTATCTCTATATCTTTCTTTTCAGGATTCTTGATTTATATGGCTACTAATAGGTTATATGCTACTTTTAGTTAATATATTAAAGTAATATATGTATCTTTTATATATTATGTGATGTATTGTTAGGGTCTATTTTCTGCTTCTAGATTAATTAGGTAAAGGTTTACGATTTATCCCTTTTGTATAAAGATAATATTATTTTTATTAAGTTTAATCCTTTCTCTATTGAATTTAATTGGCTGTTGTGGTCCTAGCATTTGCTTGTTCTTTGTACAAAACTTCTTTTTCTCTAATTTCTTCTCTTTCCTCCCAGAGAATAGGGGTATTGCAAACCTAAATATATTGTCTGTCTATATTTCAACTAATCTAAATTTGTGCGGCCTATTTATAATAAACAGTAGATATGGGTTGTATGTGGAAACCTTTATTTCTAGGGCTTTAGTGTGGTATGAGTAGTATATTTTATACTAGTGTAGGCCTGACTCTGCTAGCCTGTATAATAGCTTCTGGATTAGAAGAATTGTTCCTAGTAGATATCTATTATATAATTTGGCTGGTAATTTTGCCAAGATAGTACATATAAGTAGGTTGCACGATTGTATATAGGCTTGGGTAATATTCCTTAATTCCTCTTAGCAGTTAAATTATTATACGAGGGTTGGTCCTAGTATAAGGATTAGTTTTTGGCTTATCTTCTGAATTATTAGGGCTTAGGTTAGAATTACTTTCTTCTTTAAATTCCTATATTTTTATACGACCAGCCTAGACTTTTTTATTAGCTTAGTCAACCTATTTTTTATCTCTTATACTATCCTTATCTTAAAAATCCAGAGTCTACTATGTTGTCTTGTATTATACCGAATAAATTAAAAAACATTCTTACTAGCTAGTACGTCTATTTCTAGTATATTAGACTCTTTAAATGGTTTTTTAGGAGTAGTAATAATGTTATCTTAGCGTAGTTTAACTACTAAATTATATAAGTCTTTCTCCTTCTAGGTAAGGAAAATGCTTAGCAACTATTATATATATATAACAAATGTTAGTTATATAGTAGCCTTGTAGGGGCGTCCTCTTTTCCTTAGTTAAATAGCTTGTATAGTAGCCTTCTTTAGTTATCTCTTTTTCTTTAGCTGGGGTTGTTCTTATACAATAAGCTGAGGGGTATTTAATTTGTCTTAGGGTATAGCTTTTATTATATGGTAATATAGCTTGATATGTATTGCTTGTATTTAAATTAGTTTATTTGTCATACCTACTATAATTATATATCTCTTGATATTGTTGACTTTATACGGTTCTTTCTACCCCTTATTTTTTTTCTAGATTAGGATATCGCTTTGAATTAGTAGAGATAGGGTAGATTAGAGGTCCGGGCTATTTCTAGTATTAATTATACGGTTGACTTCTATCTTGGCTTAGATTGTATATAGTATCTTTATTACTTTCTAAACTACTAGTACTTGTTATGTAATATTTAGTAAGGGCAGCAAATTTTATAATATTTATAGGTATACTCTAAAAAATTAAAAGTGTTGGTATAATGCTATTTAGTCCCGTAGTATTGTTTAGTACCTTTACAGCTATCTATAGAAGTGTTTTGTTGTTTATATAGTAGCTAATCTTAGCCTTTAGAATCTTAAAAGCTCTTCTTAGGGGGTTGTGCAAGCATTTAACCTTGCCTAAAGCCTAGTATGCCTCTACAAGCATTTCTTTATATATAATTTCTATGATTTTTGTATTATTCCGGAATTTCTTTAAAGCAAAGTTGGTTCCCAGATTATATACAATATAGTCTAGTGGATTAATGTATGTATAGATCTAGTACTTGTATAGTGTATTCTAAATATCTTATATAGAGAGAGAGTTGAGAAATGTAGCTACTTGAAAGCTTGTATTTAAGTCAATTATATGAAGTACATTTCTTTTACCTAGGTATATAACGTTAATAACTACTTTGTAGTTAAAGTGGCTTTTGTCTTTAATTAAGAATTTGAATCTCCTTAGTAATAGATTATATAGTTGGTAGAAGTAGCAGAACTTTTAAATCTTTTTTAGAATTACCTCTTTAATATTATTGTGTTCTATATTCCTTAATAGCTTATATAGCCTATCTATATAAGGGTGCCTAAATTGTTTATAGAGTCTCTTAAGCTATGGCTTTGTAAGGAATACCCTAGCCTTTATATAGCTTGTATTAAAGAATATATATCCCCATTTCCTAACTACCGGGATTGTTGTATTTTTTTATATAATAATGTTTAATAGGTTATTAAAGTAGGCTTTTAGCCTGTCTATATTATATAGGGAGAATAGAAAAGGGGTTAATGTATTTAGAATATAGTATATAATACTTTCTAGTTAGTTTACAACCTTGATTGTACTAACTGCTAAGATAGCGTTACTATTACTAAATTTGACTTTAGCTATATCTATACTCTATTTAATTTTTATACCTAGGTTTTCTTATATATAGGCTAATGCTTATAGTATCCCTACTATAGAGAACTTGGCAGCTCCTGTGTCTTAGAGCTCTCCCTGATACTTTATATTATATGGGTTATACAGTATAAATTAGCTTGCCTTAGTTACTTTTAAGGCTGTGTAGATATCCTCCCTAGTTGTATAGTAGTTGAATGTAAAATCTACTAGATTTTGTTAGGAAATAGCCTTGTTATTTATATCTTATAGATTAAATAGTAAACCTTCTACTTTATATAGTAGATTCTCTCCTTTATACTTAAGTAAGTAGGTAGTAAACTTCTTCTCTTCTAGGATAGGTTCTTACTTAAAGTCTTTACATACCTAGAAGTATTGTCTTTATATATTTTTTTTTTTTATCTATATAGTTTATAGACTAGTATCCTTTCTTTTTATATATAAAGTATTTTATTACCTTGGCTGTTATATGGTATAGTTTAAAGGGTTGTTTTTATCTTAGTCTAAAGGAAATTTATATTAAGAAATGGTAGTTATTTAGCCGAAAAGGGGTTTATAGTAAAGATTAGTGATTATATAAAGTCTTTTAGTAGTTCTTAAAGTTTAAGCTATACCTCCTGTCTATAAAATTAATTCTAGCTTCTTTATATACTATAAATTATTAAACTAAGTTTCTCTCTATAGCTATCTATAGGGCTGTATAAAGATTTGTAAAGAGGGCCTTGTATATAGGCCTCTGATTGATTATGGCTAGTTTTAATTCTAGTACTACGTGGTATGTTTTAACTACTATTATACGGAGTACTATTTCACCCTAATATCCCTCTCTTAGAGCTCTTTATACAAGCTGTAGTTTGTCTAAGAGGGTTTCTAAGACTTCTGGTAAGGTTTTGTCTAGGTTTTCTTTCCTTACTTATATAAATAACAAGGTTATCTAGTCTACTTAGTATTAGTTATAATTTATTATTATGTTGAAGTATGTATTTATAAGGTTATATACTTTGTCCTACCTTTTGTCTAGCCTAATGTAGTATATATAGAAGTTTTTTATATGACTAGAGAGGATGTCTGGAAAAACTATATAGTATTGATTTTTAGTGATTTGTAGTTATTTGTAATAACTAATAAAGATTTATATTTTGTTATATAGTAGGTTGTAGGGCTTGTTGGTGTAGTTTCTGTTTTTTCTCTACCCTTTCTAGAAGGTAGATATTTGTTGAGGGTTTATTAGCCTGTTGTGGACGATTTGAGTTGGAGGTAGGTTGTATGGTATATTATCTATATAGACTGAATGTGCTGTGAGTGCTGTACTATGTTGTTGTGGAAAATTGCTTACCTCTTATATGTATCTTGTTTTCGGGGGTATTTGTTGCGTGGCTTATGCTTTAATGGTAGGTGCTTGAAGATTTTGTGATGTCTTGTGTGACTGTATTTGGGGTGGTGGTTTGATTGTCTGTTGTATATGGGCTGGTTTTGGTGCTTGTAGTGGGTAGTTTTCTGCTGCCTTCTCGGCTTTAATAAGTTGTAGAATTTGATTAGTATAGGGACCCTTTGATGTTGGGATTCTTCTTGCCTTGAGGAGATTTAGGAGTACTTTCTTGAATGTACGTTTTACCTTGTTGAATTGATAGGAAGTCTACCCTTTAAAGTTGTTAACTAAAGACCCTAGTATGTTGGTTTTGTTTAGGTCTAGATGAATAATATCTATTATGACCTGTATAAAGTATGTAGTAAGCTGGGTGTTGTTTGGTGGGGTATTTAGGTTGATATTTAGGTCTTAGTACCTTGGATTTGTTGTGCTTTGCTATATTTTTAGTGGTATTATACTTCTTTTGCTTATCTCTTTATATGTTGCTTGGTTTTGGCTGCTTGAGCTTGCTACTGTGACCAAAGCTGATGGTTCTAGTATATTAGAGAATAACATCTTATGTGGTGTTTTTCGGGTTGTCTATAAGGTGTTTTCTTTGTCGTATATTGGCGTATACTGCTTCTTTCTAGTTGTATAAGGTCTTAGCTATAGATATGTTTTATCTAGTGTTTAGTATAGCAGTCTTGATTTGTATAATTTTAAGAAGATTTTGTCTTCTAGGGGTATTCTCTCTCTTCCTGACTGGCGGGGAGGTTGAGATAGCCTCTAGGCTTTTAGTACGAGCGTATAATTTTAGTTGCCTCTGCGTTCTGTCTGGCGTTCTATAGTTATAACTATAGAGTTGTATTGATACTTGTCTTTTTATTCTTGTTAATCTGTAATTATACTAAGTAATTACTAATTAGTATTAAATGGCCTTTGCCATATGGCGTAATATATGTATGTATATGTCTGTGTAATTAGTTTTGAATTTGTTGATGTCTGTCTGAACTATAAAACAAGTGGGGAAGCTTGTATGCAGACCTTTTAGGTCTGCAAACACTTTCTTGCTGGATTAGTTATCCTCCCTAGCCAATATGGCTATGTGCGATTAGCCTTAGTGCTATTTCAACAGTTTTAATATATAATCTATACCTATTATTTATTATAAATAGACTATATGAATTTAGGCTGGTTAGAATGTAGATAGATAATATATTTGGATTTGCAACCCCTTTATTCTCTGGGAGAGAAGAAAAGGAATTAGAGAAAAAGAAGTTTTATGTAAAGGATAAGTAAATGCTAGGACTATAACAGCTAATTGAATTTAATAGAGGAAGGATTGAGTTTGATGGAGATAATATTACCTTTATATAAAAGGGCTAAGTAGCAAACCTGGTTCTAATTAACCTAGAGGCCGAAAATATACCCTAATAGTATGTTGTATAATGTGTAAGGGGTGTATATATTGCTTTAATATATTAACTAGAAGCAGCATATGATTTATTTTTAGCAGCCTAGATTAAAGACCTAGAGAAGAAAGATATAGAGGTACTTAATGTATGAATTAAGTGGTAGATGGAAAACCTTGAGAGAGGGATTATATTTGTTTTACTTAATTTAGAGCGTACGAAGCTTTATATTTTTATAGACAGATCTTTTGCTAATAATATAGATCTTAGCTTATAGCTAGGATTTATTATTATACTAGTAATAGAGACTGGCTGTATGAGAGAGGACTTTGAAATCTGTGGAAATATTATCTATTAGAGCTTAACTAAGTGTAAAAGAGTGACTTGAAGTGTACTAGCAAGTAAGCTGTATAGAATGATGACTGGATTTAATAGTAGTATGATACTTAGTATAATATTTAACTAGATTATAAGCTGTCTAAAAATGCTAAGAATTCTAGTTGTTATCTATATAGATTTAAGATTACTATATAACTGTTTGGTTAGGCTAGGTATAATAGATAAGAAGAGACTAATAATTAATATTATGTTACTGAGGGAAGTGTATAAAAAGAAAGAAATTTTTAAAGTATAGTGGATTAATGGGAAAGATAACCCAGCTAATGCTTATATAAAAAAGGTATTAAATAGAGTATTAGAAAAGTTAATCTTAATAAATACTTTAAAGGTTAGGGTAGAGGTATATATAGAGCACCTTAGCTAGAAGGAATAAGGGTAAAAAGATGGAGATAATTTAGGTATAGAGTTATACTAGGGATTAAACCTAGGTCTCTAGCTAAAAAGCTAGTGTCTTCTTAACTAGACTATATAACTAGTTAATACTCTTACTATCTCTACCGAAAGAGGAGGAAGGTATGATTATAAGGAGGAATAAAGGGAGAGGTGCTTGATTAAAAGGTATGAGGATAAGAGGAAAGTGACTAGAGGGTATGAGGATAAGAAGAAAAGGTGGTAGGATAGCTATATAAAAACTTGAGGACTGAAGGGAGATAGACCTAGGATAGGCCTAGGATAGCTATAGGATAGCTTTAGGACATATAAAGGATATAGCTAGGATAGGCTTAGGATAGACCTAAGATGTATGAAGGATATGGCTAGGATACTTTAGGATATATAAAGGATATGGCTAGGATATTTTAGGATATATAAGGATATAACTAGGATATTTCAGGATATAGTCAAGACCCTTTAGGATAGAACCAGGATACCTTAGGCTATATAATAGACCTTAAAAGCTATATCTAGGGCCTAAGGGGATTGTATAAGGCTAGCTAAGGATTAACCCTAAAAAGTTATAAAACTTAGTAACTATATAATAGAAAACTTTTTATAATTACTAGGGAGTATTTATATAAAGAAAAAGTAGTGAGAGGAGAATTAAATTTTGGCTATAGTATATAGAAAAATTATTATATAAATTTAAAACCTAGGATATACTTATTTAACTATATATCTAAAGGTATATAAATTAATTATAAAACCTATATCCTCTTACTTAATCTTCTGCTTGATGCCCTCTAAGGTTACCAGGCTATAAGAAGGTCTCGGGCTACTATTGTCTGGACTACCTCTACCACTATAATCTCTACGACCTCCTCTATGAGCATGGGCTCTACGTGGCTGGTAGTTTTTATGATGAGGGTACTGGTGACCCTGCGACTGCTAGACGCAACCCGTACAAGCACCCCCTTGAAATTTAGGTAGCTAAAAACACCCTTTAAACTAGCGCGCATTGGGCAAACTGTGCGAGTATTTGGTGCATTGCTTACTATCTTAATTATGCGACTGAATAAGGATTGCGTGAAAGTAGCTTGGATGACAAATAATTTGCGTAATAATGTTAACTAGCTGTATGTTAATGTTGTATAAAATCTGTATGTTGTACGAGGGGAGTATGGCGATTGTATACTTAGAATCCTTCAAGATGTTAGAACAGAAATAATAGTGGAAAAAGGGCGTACAAATATTAATAATAATGGAGGACAGGAAGGTATGATTTATAAAGTAACTGGTTGGAAGGGTTATAATTCGCGTGGATAGAGTTGGACTAGGGATGGAGGTCAGAGTACTAAAGAGAGGTGCGAGAGGAGACTAGGCAGGGCCTGCCTGTAGAGCAGGGACAGGTACCACAACGGCGGCCGTAGGCATAGGCGAAGCGTACAGAGAGAGAGGCGACCCGCGAGGGCCGCCGTGCGGAGAACCACGATTAGACATTGTATGAAGAAGTTTGATGATGAAGGTAAGTTTTGAAGATGTTTGGATCGCACGATATATAAGGTGTGTGTGTGTGTGAGAGAGAGAGAGAGAGAGTGTTGTACGATGGAGAAGAAGAGAGGGAAGGCTGAAGCAGAAGGCGAAGGCGAAGGGGTTTTTGTGCTGGCACCAGAAGGGCACTGTGTACAGACTACTCTAGCTGGCTGGGAAAAAGAAGTTACTCACACGAGTGAGTTACAGGTAACAGTCCCTTCTAGTACCTTCTGGCCAGTACGATGAAAGTTGTGAGAAAAGGTGGTTGAAAGGTAGGTTAGAAAGGGTGCTGAAAAGAAGGCTGAGAAAGTTGGTGCGATAAGTACCTGATGTAGACTATTAGGTAAAGGTTGGCTTACAATGCATGATCGAAAAACCAGGGCAGCATAACCTGCCCGGCCAGGGTGATTTTATTTGTTATAAGAAAGGGCGTACGAGTAATTTAACTTGCTCGACCGGTCTAAAAGGAGTATGTAATTAGAAAACAAAAGACCCCTAGTGTTGGAATAGTACTGAGGCTGATCGCATATAGCCATATTGGCTAGGGAGGATGACTAATTAGGCAAGGGAGTGTATACAGACCTCTTAGGTCTGCGTGCGAACTTTCCTGCTTGTTTCATAGTTTAGACAGACATTAACGAATTCAGAACCAATTGTATAGACACGTACGTATGTACATTACGCCATATGGTAAAGGCCATTCAACAAATATCTTATTTTAAAAAAAGATATATAAAAGTTTTTAAAGGTTTTTATATTATTAAAAGATTTAATAAAATATATATTTTATTATAATTATAAAATAATTAATTTAATAATTTAAATAATTTTACAGCTTTTTTTATATTTATTAATAATGCTAATTAACATATAGTTAAATATTAATATTAATTTAAAGTTATAAATATATATTTTATTAAATTAGGTTAAGTATATTAGTAACTTAATTATATTATAACTTTAAATAATAAAAATTAGTTAAAAATCTAATATTAATATAAACTTTTTAATACTTTTAAAAGTTAGCTTTAATTAATATCCCTACTTGTAAGAAGACTTATATTATAAGTGTTTAGGGATAACTAAGACCTTGCTAAGGTAGACTAATATGACTTTAAGTCCTCCTAAAAGTGAAAGAATGACATATTGATTTCCCAAGAGGAAGCTACTTATGCTCACAACTGTAATCCATGTGTTGCCGTCAAGGCTTCCGTTTTCTGACTGGTCGGCCGCGCACAGACCCAAATTTTGTCCCTCATTCCTGGTGCCCCGCGTACCAGCTGCTGGATCGCGAGGTCAACTCTTAACGATAAATACTTTCATTCCCTCAGTCACTCGCCATAATTCTGCCTTCCTCCTCCTCCATCTTTCGTTTCCTCTGGCTCTAGTTTCGCATATTCTAACCAATGGCAAAAATGCCGCACTTAGGCTTAGCTATGCAATATAACACAACGCAATACGACCCGCCACCTTTAACGCCGGTATTAAGGGACGGATCAAACTCATCAGCACGAGTCTCGCAAGTCTTTCGAAATTGATTTGCAACTCTTCCCGATCCCCTACACTAAGACATACACCTAACTAAGTTTAAGATCTGTGGATTAAGGGTAGAAAGCTGGTGTCTCAGCAAGCAGTAAGAACCTCAATTCTATAACACTTGCGATTAAGGATAGGTTAGGTAAACCGCCGCCTAACAGATCTGTGCAGTTAGCGGATTAAATGCCTAAGCGCCAATTGCGTAGCCGGACTTCTTAACCTACCAGTAAACTCGGTATCTAGTAGAAGCGCTAATTCCTGGCTTTAAGGTAATGCCAGTTAGGATAAGGGGTAGAAATTAAGCTGCTAATAAAAAATTTAAAACTCTAGGTATAAGCTATAGAGGCTAAAGACAAAGATATCTTGTAACGGGGGACTTTTAAGTCTCCTGTAGGTTTTAATCTTCAAGCCCTGATCTTCTTCGCAGGCAGTGCCCGTCACTTGTAGTCTATAGAGGGAGGGTCCCACAGGCCCAAGTATTGCTATACAAGGAGAAGGGGGTTTAGAAAGTAGGATCACAGTGTAAGTTTGTAGTCTAGTCCCTAGGATCGAAGCTACTCTTCAAATGTAACGCTCAGGGACCTGGTTGTGGAAAACAGGACCTCTGGCATCTAGTCAGCGGAGCTGACTAGATGCCGGGCACTGCCAGGACGCCAGTCAGGCTGAGCCACCGGCTGCGTAAGAATAGATCTTATGATACTTGTATAAGAGGAGCTCTCTGGCGGAGCCAGAGAGCGGAAGCCAGGCTTCAATTGATTAGATACCACACCCCCAACTACCGTTCCTCTACTTGCAGTGCCCACCCTCGTCAACCAACGCTCCGGCGTTACAGTCTCCGCACCGGCATCCGGGCATCGGCACCTCCGCATCGGCACCTCCGTGCCGGCAACTCCACGCCTCAGATCCTGGGTGTTACATGTAGTGTCTACAGCCGCCTAAGCCACGGGGGTAGCCGGCTTCAGTAATACGCTCACAGAGGGACCTTTATAGAGCTCTCGATGGGCGGGGAAACAAAGAGAGGTAGCTTGCAGGGAAGGTTATTAGGTAGCTACGTAATAGGCTCTGGAAAGCTCCCAGAGCATAGGCTTGCCTGTAACGCCGTAGGCGTTGAGGTTCACTGATCGGAGGGCGGGGGTGTTAGGGGTGCGTCCATGAATTGATCGAAGCCTATCCCTCGTTGGCCGGAGGCCATCGATGACCAGTCTTATAGTGCGCTGGCCACTCCACTTGTGGGCCTTCCTTATCTAGCCTTTGGTCATTACCGGTTTCTCGGCCGGATTCCCTCAAGCCACTATCGACTCTCAAACTGTATCGAGGATCACGATCTTCGGGCATCGGCAAGCTTATGTGCTAATCCGCTTGTGCTAATCTTGATGTTACATTGCCCGGCAGCTAGAACTAGCCTTGCTAACTACCTACCAGCCTATCCTTTTCAACGTAGCGGGAGTATACTGGAGGACTAGGGTGCAGGACAGGAAGACAGAGGTTTTTAGCTCAGCCTACAGGCACGGTTTTCCTTTGTAATTAGTAGTAGATGGTCCGGCGAGCCCTAGGGCATATCGGCGTACGAATTTATAATAATAATAATAATAATATCTTTGTAGAGTACAAAACTTATCATTTAAGATGCTACTCTTATTCTAATAACATCTATTAAGTATATTGTGATGCTTGATATCTTAGCGCATCACAGGTATTTAAGTATAACAAGTATAACAGTAGGCACATATAATCTCTACCCCAACTCTGCTCTCTCTCTATATATATACATGTATACAAGTCTGTTGTGGCATAGCGGTCTGTCACTCGTTGTCGGAGTGATGGAATAAAAGGAAATGAGCGGTTGTCTATCGCGCCCTCATAGGCCCGGAAAAGGCAGAGGGCGATAATAGTACGTCACCGGCAAGAATATGTCCCAAGTCGGTCGTGGATATGTCGGCAGAAGAGTGGCGGATCCGTTCAAACAAGGCGAGAAAGAACTGGATGGCGGTGGGTTCGAACACGTATGCCTCCTCCTCCTCCTCCACCTCCTCCGCCCTTGATTGACTCTCTCCGCCGTCGGTGTCAGCATGGTACGGGACACCCAAGAGCCGACACATGCCAACATATTCGTCGTAGGAGCGAAGATAGAGCTGGCCCGCGAATAGGAGCAGCGTCAGCAGCAGAGAACGCGGCGCACGCCATCCGGGCAGCAGACGCGGTACTGTGTACAGCAGCAGGTCCTCTGCCGAGCGTGTCGCGAGGCTGGTGCGCGGTGCGAACAAGTGCAACGTGGCGGCGGTACCGCCAATGCGGAAGGTCGGCATGAGGGCGTTAGCCTCCCAAGGGCTGAGCACGACCGCTACTATGCCCGACCGAGTAGGCGCCGTGGCAATCCACTGTACTGGTCGTTGGTAGGCGTCCCACATGCCGCTGGTCGTAGAGGCGGGTAGGTGGACGGTGCGGGCAAAGTCGGCTGTCGCGAGCAGACCGGGCGGCCAGCGCAAGTCCTGGAGGAGATGGGTGACGCTGCTCCCCGCGAGGGCGTGCAGGGCGGGCATGAAGGCCGCGGAGCGCGGCAGGATTGCGCCGGTCCGCACGAACGCCTCGACGTGGGCGTGAAGCGATGGCTGGAGGGCCTGTGGAGGTAGGGACTGCGGCTCGGGCGGGGGCTCTTCGCGCTCGGCGAGGAGCTCGCGTTCGCGTTCTTGCTCTTGCTGGAGGGCTACTACGCCAAGGCCACGAAACCCAAACGCCCGACATCGCCTCTGGATGCGAGCCGCCTCGCGAGTGAGGGGGGTCTGCTGCGCCTGCCTGTCGCAGGCGGGGTGATAGCGCTCACGCAGCGTCAGGCCATTGCTCTCGAGGAACTGCGCCGCCGTCTCGCGGCTGAGTTCGTACCGGCCCCTCTGATCGGCTGCGTCCAACAGGAGCAGCTGGCGCTGGCGCTGGTGCTGCCGGCCCTGGGCCGCCCACAGCGGTATAAGCCGGCGGGCTTCGTGCCACGTCTCGTTGATCGACCAGGCCAGCACGTCAGCAACCCGGATCTTACCGCCCGCTCGTATTCCGCGGAGCGCCGTGATCTTTTCCCGGATCTCGGCTGGCACGAGGAAGACGACGGACTGGCCGCGACCGAGCTGCCGCATCCGCATGCATGCTGTATTCGCATTAGTCATGGATGTTGCTGTTTTTTTTTTTTTAAAAAAAAAAAAGAAAAGAAAAAGAAAAGAAAAAAAAAAGGGGGGGGGGGAGGAAAGAAATCACCTTGGACGAGCCGGTCTTTGGTTAACATCGGCCCAAGCGTCACGGCCCCACGGTAGCGGCCGGGCAGGCGGATGTCGGTGCCACGCGTATGGGCCTCGTCGAGGAAGACGAGGCACGTTGCCGTGTTGGCGACGTACGGCGATGTTAGAAACGGCTCCGTCATACCGTCGCGCGTGACGACGCACATGCTCTCGTCGCTGTCGAAAAAGACGGCGGCGCTCGCTTTGGCGTGGGGCACCAGAGCCAGCCAGCGGCGGGCGACCTCGGCATTGTCCAGCCCGATAATCTGCGCCCCGGCGTCGATGATGACGCGGATCGGCGGCTTCGCATCGACGACGAGGCGGAGGAGGGCCAGGGCCGGGAAGGGGTCGTGGCGACGCGCTGCTGCTGCTGCTGCTGGAGACCCCTTTACAAGGGGGACGGCCAGATCCTGTACCGCGTTCTCGGGGCGCAACAGGTAGCCGAGGACCTGGGCCTTGGCGTGCCTCTGCTCTCGCAGGTTGAGGAAGCTGATGCTAAGGGGGAGGAGGCACTTTGCGTCGTCGGTGCCGCTGAAACCCGTCGTCGGGTGCGGTTTGACCTTGGCGAGGGACCAGGCCGAGGTGGAGAGGGTCTCGCGGAACTCGCGCATCTCGCGGTCGAAGAGCATGTCGGCGAGGTAGTAGCCGATCGCCGGCCGGAGGCGGTACAGGTGCGGGAACACGTGGTGGGCGTAGTGTTGGTGGTCCTGGATGTCGATGGCACTAAGCTGGTGGAGCGACCGGGGGATGCTGTGGAGGGCCGGCAGCACCCACGACGTGTACCGCCTCTCGCCGTCGGCAGAGGTGGCAAGGCGCTCCAGCGAGGCGTGCAGCTCTTGGCTGCTCAGGCCGCCGTAGTAGTAGCTCAGGCACGTCAAGACGATGACGACGTCGGGGTGGCCAAACTCGGAGCGCTGCGAGGGCAAGCCCTTGGCGCGGAAGGGCACCGCCAACCCGGTGGGCGGATCCCGGGTGTCGGTGCGGCCGTAGTCGACCCCCCACCGCTTGCGCAGGCCGAAGCAGAGGACGCCGTGGGCGACCAGGCCCCGCAGGAGCAGCAGAGGCCGCTCCGGCAACTCGTCGGTCGCGAACATGGCTTCCACGGCCGCGACGTCCGCAGCCGCCGGCTCGGGCTGGCGGACATAGCGCGACGCCGCCTCGCGGGCGTGCCAACGCCTCGGGTCGGCCATATGCGGGAACCCCACGAGCCCGCCGTCAAAGATGCGCTGCACGAGGCGGTCGGCGAGGACGGCGGCGCCCGTGTCGGTCAGGATCCGCACCTGGGGAAAGCGCCCCTCCTGCAGCCCAGGACCGACCTCCAGCGCGCCGGGGTGCGCTTCCTGGAGCGCCGGGGCAATCTCGGCCACGAGTGCAAGCACGCTCTGGATCAGGCGCCACCGCTGGGCGCCGAGGTCAACCGGCCCCGGTGGGCCCATGGTGTAGATGAGCTCCGACCGCGTGTGGAAGACCTCGTCACTCTCGTCAACAATATCCCTCGTGTGGCGGTCCAAGAGGCGTTGCATAGCCAGCAGGGGGCCCGCTGCGGCGGCGGCGGCCAGCGTGGCTTCCACGCCCGCCAGCCGGAACGACAGCAGATGCTCGGGTTGGGCGACGACGACGCCGCCGCTACTCAAGCAGCGGACGCACTTGGCCCGCACACTGGCCAGGCGGCCGGCGTCGTGCCCCACGCCGCGCGCAAAGGGCGGCAGCGCATAGACGCCGCGGCCCAGCAGGCCTCCCAGGGCGCGCGTCAGCGTGTGCAGCATCTGTTTCGACTGCGGCTTCGCCACCACGACGCGGACGAGGCGCGACCCGTCTGCTAGCGCGGCTGCCACCATGGGCACAATGACTGACGACTTGCCCTCGCCCATGTGGAGCTGCATCACGCGGTTGCGCTTGCCTGGAGGCTGCAGCATGGCCGACGCGACGCGTGCCTGGATGGGGCGGATAAGGATGCCCATGTCGACCTCGAGCAGCAGCCAGTCTGGGAACGCGACAGGGTCCCAGTTCTCGTGGCCCACGTTGCGGCGCTCGGCGGCCAGCTCCTTGCGGTTGCCGGTCGCCGCCGCCATCACCAGCCTCTCGGCCCTCTGCAGCGCCGTCAACGCGAGGGCGTAGTCGACGAGGCACCGAAGCCAGCCGCCCGAGAGCGTGGCTCGGTGCCGTCGCGACAAGCGCTCGAGCAGCATCATGGGCGTGACGGCCGGTCGACTGGCCGCCTCCAACCGCCCCGCTTCGCCCGGCATGGCCGCCCCGCCGAGGGCGCCGCAGATTGCCGTGAACCGGCCGGCGACCTCACGCCGGCACGCTTCCCGGTGCTCGAGCAACCCCAGGTCGGCCCCCCTGCTCCCGTGGCGCGCCGTCGGCGTCGCAGGCGTGGCGCGTCGGGCCCCGAGAGCGTTAGCGGCCCGCCGCAGCTCCCTGACGTACCGGCGCTCGTGCTCGAGCTGGGCCGTACGGCCGAGGTAGCCGAGGAAACGCTGCAGCCCCTGCGGCAGCGCTCCGCACGCGGCAGGCCCGCGGGCCGTTCCTGTCCGGGTTGGTAGGCCGTCGCACATCGGTGGCTCAGGAGCCGGGCGTGTAAACATGTCGTCCACGCTGGCGGGACCACCTAGCCTAGGTGGTGGGGGCAGCAGGTGTGGCACCGCAGGCGGTGTCGGGCCGTCACTGCTCACGGGTAGCTTGCTGATATGGGAAGCTAAAGCCTCGCAGCATTCTTGCGTAGATCTGACACAATCCCGCTGATTCTGTTCAGCGATGTCTCGCGCTTGTCCAGCAGCGAGATCGTAGCGCCCAGCCAGCCTACGGTTGGCTTTGATCAACTTTTTGTTGGCGTTGGCCAACTTTTGGCTGGCGTTGATCAACTTTTGGTTGGCATCGATCAGTAGCGGTTGGTAGTTGGTACGGCTGAGCCACCGCGACCACCGCTTACGCGGCGTCGTAGCCATCGTGAGAAGCAGTTGGATGATCCCAAAGTCAGCGTCGGGCGCAAAGACAAGCCCCGCGAGGAAGAGTGCTAAATTGTACACATGATCTCCGCGCCGCACACGCACCGCACCGACCTGGGCTAAAAGGTTGTGCCATGTTTCGGGGGGGATGGTGTAGGGACTAACGAGCCATTCTGTGCTGAAAGCAAGCTTGAGCCGGGTCACGTCGAGGTTTGCCTCCGCGAGCAAAGGGCTGGCCCGTTGGCTGCGCGCATGTTCGCTCTGTCGCAGCAGGACTGGCACGCGAGGTGGATATAGGAGTACCGCACCGTCGTCGCCGTGCACAATGTGCCTAGCTAGGCGGCAGACCTCGATTTCGCCGTCACAACCCGCCTTGGTTCGGTACGTGCGCCACCCTGGGTACCAGATGTCGGCATGGCCGGTCGGGTGCTGCTTTGTCGCCCTGTTGCCGTCGCCGTCGCTGTACTGGACGACGTAGTATGCCGACGTGCGCGCCGCCGCGCGCCGCACGAGGGACGCATCGCCCACAGGGGGCAGCTCCGTCGTCACCCCAGCCTGGCCGAGGATGGCGGCGACGCGCCGGCCAAAGGCACCGTCCTGCGCCGCCGGCGGTGCCGCGCTGCTCGGCCACCGGACCAACTGGCCCGACTTGCCGTCCCGGTCCCGGAGCGGGCTGATGCCGCCGATGCGCCGCAGGTGGCCGAGGTGGTCATCATCGTCGCCGTCATCGCCGCGCAGCAGCCGGCCGGGCGACTGCACGGCGACCGAGTCCAGTATGCGCAGCGCCTCCTCGGTGCCCGTTCGGCCGGTCAGCCGGTCGGGGAGGCAGTGCGTGGTGATGGCGTGCAGATGGCACAAGAGCAGCAAGCTACCTAGGGCGCCGTCGCCGTCGCGGAGGCAGCCGAGCGTGGCGTCGACGAGGAAGGCATGGTACCGGACGCGACGGCCAGCCGCCGTCACGATGCGCGTCCGCCCCGCACGGCCATGCGGGCCAGCCTCGAAGGAGACCGCCCCGGCCGGTACGAGGAGCAGCCGCACGCCGAGCGCCGCGGGCGTGCCGTAGGGTGAGCGGCGGAGCACGAGCTTGCTCTCGAAGCCGGCGAGTGTGCCAACGGACTGGTCCTCGTCGATGCTGTAGCTCGCGTACTGCGGCGAGACCACAGCGCTCTCCCCCTGAGCTAGGCGGAACGAGAGTCGCAGGCGCGGCAGGTCGATGCTCAGGACGCGCCGGCGCCGGTCAAAGGCCAGGTCGACAAGCTCGGGCGGCTCCAAGGGCCGCAAGACATGGCACACGGCAAGCGCCGTCTTGCTGGTAGCGCGAACGCTGGCCATGGCCGAGCCCACCTTGGTGAGGCGGGCCCCGGCTCCATCGTCGAGCGTGAGCACGTAGCCTCCGCAGGATGGACCCGCGCCGTGGGGCGTTTGCCAAGCATCGGCCAGGGGCCGGAATTCGACGCGGTCCTCGTCGAGCACCAGCCAGTGCGCGTACCCGTCGAGCAGGCGCCTGGGCAGGCCGCGGTCCAGGCCGCGGTCCAGGTCCTCGGGCAGGATAAATTCGTATCGCGTGCCGTCCTTCTCGGACCGCACCATGAGCCAGTCGCCCTCGATCATGGCCAGGTGGAGCTTGTGGCCGTGGTAGCTCGACGTGACGAGGTACTGCATCCCCTGGCTCCTGGTGTACGAGTGCACCACGACGAAGGCGCGGTCGCCGAAGAGGAGGCGGTAGGTCGGGTGCTCGCGGACGCGCGCGGGGAGGCCGGTTAGCGGCGCGCCGCCAATCATGAGGCTCCCCGTCAACAGGTTGTACTCCAGCGGAAGCGTTTCGAGGCTGCCCGGGAGCGATAGACGAGCCACGAGCACGTGCGCGTGCGGCGCCGCAGCCGGCGACCACGCCACATCCCCCGGGCACGAGGGCCAGAACTGCCTGATGGCCATGTTGAGGCAGAGGCCCGCGCTGCCGATGATGCGGCCCGTGAGGCGCGGCTCCATCTCGTGAGACAGTCGGTGCCGGCGGTAGAGGAGCACGTCCAGCACGGGCGTGGCGGCGTGGTCCGGGAGCCGGGTGGCCGCGTGCTCGGTGGCGCGGATCGCCGACTCGATGAGGAGCGCCGCCTCGCCGTCGTCCAAGAGCACCGACTCGTGGTGCGGGGCGCCCACGTCAAAGGTGGCGTGGCACGCGAGCGCCGCTAGCTGGGTGCGCCGCGCCAGGCTCGCCCGCCGCGCGTCGTCGGCCGTGTCGCACACTTCAAGCTCCGCGGCCAGGGCGCGGGCGCGTTCCCGCCCCGCGTCCCGGAGGAGCCGCAGGCAGGCCAGGCACCGGCCCTGCACCTGCCGGTGCGGGGACATGGACAGCAGCCGCACGGCGAGGCTGGCAAGCACGCACAGCGCCACCTCGGCATTGCGCTGGTCCGCCACGCGGCTCAGGGCATCCTCGAGGCCGCCGAGCAGCGCGTTGCCGAACCGCGCCTCGCCGAGGATGTCGTGGGTGCTGCGTACGGCGCCGTGCGCGCCCCGGGGCCCCACTTCGTGGGCGGCCTGCATGATGAGGCAGAAGACGTCGGGCCGGCTGATGTTGAGCGAGGGCACGGTCAGCTGCAGGAGGATGTTGTGCCACTGCAGCTGGCGGCCGGCCCGCAGGTCGCCAAAGGCCCGGAACTCGTCCGGCGCCATGGTGGGCGGACACTGCGGCCGCGCCGCGAGCACCTCGTTGGGTATGTGGGCCGTGCCAGAGATCCACCGCCGCAGCACTTCCGGGACGACCGTGCCGGACGCGTAACACGGCTGGTTGAAGTTGTCATCCCAGCTGTCCGGTTGCGTGGCGTCCGGGTTGCCGCCGGGGGACGGCTCGATAAGCGTCTGGCCGCCGGATATATGGCGGAGCTCGTTCCATACCGCCACCAACGGTCCCTCCACCTCGCTGAAAAGCCTGTCAAACTCGGCACGTGAGTTAGTGCCATCCCGACGTAAAAGCCGGCCAACCTCGCGTGGAAGCTCGTCAGCCACGCGCGCGAGCTTGAAGTCCTGCCATCTGCGGCGCCAGGTCCCCGGGAGCCTTACAGCGGACGGGCCGCAAAAGATGGCGAGAATGCGCTGCGTAATCTCCCTCCACATAGCAAAGACGGTAGGTACGTCGGCCTCGAAGATGACAGCTTTGGCTTGTGTCTCGCTCCAAACCAGCGGCCAGAGGTAGAAACCAGGCCGCTGCTGGGTCTCCGCCACCACCGCTTCCGCCGCCATGGCCTCCCACCGTCTTGCGGCCATCGTAGCTTGTACATCGTCCGCGGCCTCCTTGAGGTTGCGATACAGCCGTTGATGGTGAGGCGACGAGTCGTAGTAGCAGACGGCAAAGCTCGTTTTGGACCAAGAGCCGTCGCCGTCGTGGAACCGCCAAGGAGGGCCGTTGGAGCCCGCGCCAGCTCTTCGCCGCTCGAGGTAATCCTCCACTCTGGCCAGCCGGCGTAGCTGCTCTCGTTTTGGCAGTACAAGGCCGTCGAATAGGCCGGCCCGAAACCCGGGATCGTATTGCCGGAGCAAGGGGACCAGCTGAACTGCCGAACTATCCGCCGTGACCCACAGCTCCAGAATGGTTAGTCGCGCCGCCGACAGCGCCTCGGGATTGTCCTGGTACAGTTTGGCCCCAGCTTCTTGGTACGATTGGATCAGACTCCCGATACCCCCAAAGGCCTCGGTGAACCCGGCCTCCGCAGTATCGGACCGTCCCGTTGAAATCAACGGGGGGGGTTCCATAATACCCGCTACCTCGGATTAGCAACACGAACCATGTCAATAAAGAAGAGACATCCTGCGTTACTTCTTACCTACCCACTAGGCGTCTTTTGGCTATTCGCTGCAGGGGAGAGATGGTTGGAACCGTGACAGCCAAAGGCGTCCAGCGAGGATCCGGGAAACCCCAGTTGACCGATTGATTTACATCAAGATGATGTACATCATGAGCAATCAAGCTGCCGGAGTTGGAGCACAAAATAAAGGCTCTGGCGCTGTGGAGACCATCTGCGGAAGTAGCCGGCTTCCACGACAACAGAGGCTTTGTGGCGGCGGCGAGAGATTGCACAGCGTCTGACAACACACAACCCCACCAACTGCATGCGTCTAGTCTCGAGCTACGGCATCCTTTTAGTGTCTCGGCCAACCTCCAACAACGCTCCTGCAGTGATTGGTAGCATGGCTGTGGGTGCGGCTGACACTCAAGTTTCAACTTGTAATTTAGAAGCAAAGGAAAAGCAAAAAATTTCAACTACTAGAACTTTCCCCAGCGTGTCACATATTCCCATGTCGCCGTAGTGTTTCGCTGTTGCAAAGACGACTGTCAACTCTCTGCTGATAAAGCATTGCAACTCGACTTGTCACCAGCCTGCCGATCGTACAACATGGCCAGCACTGAGAACCGCGGCGGTGAACCCATCTGCACGGACAATCCCTTGTACTACCTCATCCGCCACATCTTCCTACCTCCGAAGCTTCCCTGCTCCAGCACGGGAAGCACAGCCAAAAGCACAATGAACGAAGGGGAGCTGATGCGCACGGTCCATGGTACTCTGACAAGCTTTCGCCCCTTCCTTGACGCCGCGCAGTCCCTGGTGCTTGATCGCTGCATCCGGATGCTTGAATGCATGATAGACGCTCATCGCGGGGCATACATGCGCCTGGATACCGATGTGCTGAAGCAACAGATGGCGGTTCTGGGGGAACATGGTACGTCACTTCCTCCCTCCAAAGCGCAAACGCAGACAGACAATGCTGGTACGCGGCAGAGCACGCGTGTTGGGTTTTCAGGGTCTGAAATATCACGGCGTAGATTGCCTGGCGGTGCACGTTCCCCACCACAATGCCGGCCTTCTCCTTACCCGGATAGGTTCCGAGATGCGTTTTGAGGCCCTATCCCTCCTCGCTGCGGACGGCACGGTCGTGGGCTGCGAGGGGCGGCTCCGGCGCCACTTCCCCGCCCGCGCCGTCGCCGTGGACCATCACCACGTAGCCCACGCAGCGTTCCTGCAGCCGTTCTTGGATGTGCTTCGCCAGTTGAACCCCGACGCGGCGGGAAAAGGTACCGATGATGGTACTCAGCCGACGGACCCGAGACTGGTTACCGACATGGTCATGGGTGTGCTGCGCGGCATCGGGCGCGATCTGACGACGGATGAGGCCGTTGTCATTAGCAAGCACTGCAGAGAGGAGGTGCTCAAGGAGGTCTGGCCTGACACTGAGTTCTTCTGGCGCAGGACGCCGCTGTGGCTGCTCATCCGGGTGGTTCTGCAGCTTACGCTAGACCGCGCCGCCGCCAGGCAACGCGGCAGTGGGAACAACGGACAGCCGACGTCTCTCTACAAAGCGTTCATGATCTTCCTCATGGGCTCCGTGCTGGACAGGGCCGCATCTGAGCACGTGTCGCACGACCTTCTCTTCTTCATGAAGGCCAAGATCAGCCGGCGTGTCGTGAAGCTGGGACCCGCGGCCACGGAAGCGGCCTCCTGGTACAGCTTCCCCCGCGAGGTGCTTCGCCGCGTTGACACCACGCTCACCGAGGACTGGGATGCGATCCAGTCGCCCGAGGCACAGGCGCTGCCGCTCTCCCATCTTGCCAAGCTGGACATTGACCAAGACACGGTGCTGTCCTCCACAATGCTCAAACAGCACCTGGCGTTGACCAAGCAGAGAAAGCCGGCCGGGGAGACACCAGACGGCGCGGGCCAAGCTCTAGCCGCCCGCCATCAACCCTTTCATCGGTCCCGAGCGAGCGACGCGCCGAGGCCGCCTTTTGGTGATGTAGGCGGTGAAATGACCCATTTTGAGCTCGCGGACTTCGAAAGCTGGGTTGAAGCCCAGATCGAGCGCCACGTCCCACTAGAGGAGCAAGCGGAGGGAAAGGCAGCAGACGCGGCGCGCCATGACGGCGTCGATGCTTCCGGAACCAGCAATGCGAGACTGGGAGGCCCGGCCCACCGTCTGCTTGGCGGCGACCAGGCGGAGGAGAGCCAGTGGCAGCGATCCGTCGACAATCACTTCGCCCGGGACCTCTGGGCTAGGAGCGGGGGCAGTGTGCTGCCTCCTGACCCCCGCCTGGCAGGGCAGCGAGGGGCATCGTCCTCCCGGCTGTGCGGCGAGTGCGCAGAACTTCAGGTCCACGATCCACGCTTCGAGCGATTCATCAGCCCGGGCGACAAGTCCGAGGACTGCGAGCTGTGCAAAATGCTGCACCGAGCGCTCTGGCCGCACGGGGTTCAGTCGGTGCGGCTCGTTAGAGTGTTTAGGCAAGGGACGAATCTGTGGACCGATGGGCACAGCCGGCCCGTGCTGAGGCTGTGCGCTGACCCCGGCTGGCCCGGGGACGGCGAAATCCAGGTCGGGCTGCCACAACTTCTGGCGCGGTCAAGCCCCGAATATCACGAGCTTCTTCGAAGCTGGATCCGGCGCTGTGACGATAGCCACGAGAAATTTGGCTGCGCTGCGTTGTCCCAGACAGCCTTGCCAAGCAGGGTGATTGATGTGGGCAATGCGAGCGAGGACGAGAGTCTTGTACACCTCGTGTGCACCAATCCGTCACAATGTGGTCGGTACGTTGCCCTTTCCCACTGCTGGGGCAAACCTAGCGAAGAGGAGCGGGAGGCCAACTGCACCTTTACGTCCAACTTGGCCCAGCGCCGCCGGGGTATCCGCGTTGCCCAGCTCGGCAAAACATTCCAGGACGCCATCACGGTCACGCGTGGTCTAGGGGAGCGCTACCTTTGGATCGACTCGCTTTGCATCATCCAGGACGATAGGAGCGACTGGATGCGTGAGTCTGAGCGTATGGGGGCCGTTTTCTCGTTTGCGTACTGCGTAATCGCAGCAACGGCCGCCACCGGCACGCAAGCCGGCTTCCTGCGGTCACCGCCAGCCGACCGCTTTGTCGCGCTTCCGACGCCATTGAGCGCACCGCTGTACCTCTGCGAGACAGTCGACGACTTCCGTGGCGATGTCGAACACGCCGGCCTCAGTAGGCGCGGCTGGGTCCTGCAGGAGCGGGCGCTGGCGCGGCGGACGATCCATTTTAGTAGCGGCCAGACGTACTGGGAGTGCGGCCGCGGCATCCACTGCGAGACCTTAACCCTCTTAAACAAGTACTGTTCCCTCTACTTCACTTCCTCCCCCTTTCTCTAATACCTTACCTCTCCTCGCCGGCCAGCTAATAATTTTCGTCCAGCCAAGAAGCTAGCTTCCTCGGAGACCCGCAGTTCCCTACGCTCGCCATGGCGCAGGCGGCTACCAGCCACACACAGCATCGTGTTTTCCAATCTGTCTTCAAAAACTACTCACAGTTGGAGCTGACACGCGCTACCGATCGGCAAATCGCTGTGGCTGGCGTTAGCCACCGTCTAGCCAAGGGGATGAGGTCCTCCGTCGCGTTTGGCGTCTTTACTAGTTTTGAGCACCTACACCGCAGCCTCCTATGGCGACGAGCGGGTGATGTGTTCCTTCGTTGGATTAGGAATAACACCACAAGTGTGCCGACGTGGTCGTGGATGTCATTTATGGGACCTATCGATTATTTGGATATCACATCGACCGAGATCGAGTGGAATCGCGATATCTGCCTGTCGACTGCGGAGGAATCAGCGACAATAACGGCACCCGTTACGACATTTACAGCTGAGATGCTGCGAGACCCAGGTGTTCTTATCCTAGATTATCAGCCAAGAGCCGATGTTGAAAACCTTAAGTGCGTCGTAGTCGGCAAAGGCGTATCAGGGAACCAAGACGATGAGGTCTATTACGTCTTGGTTGTCTTGCCGGCGCAGACTAGTGGGACAGGTACCGAGTACGAAAGATTCGGCGTCGCTACCCTCCGCAAGACTCATCTAGCGCTGGAATATGGAACTGAGCGGGCTCGCATCATCTAGCATGTCGAAGGGCCTGGCGTTGTCGGTCAGGTTCTGTCAAGCTAAGTGGGGTAGTGATGGCTGTCAGAAAGAAAGGGGTTCAGGGGCCCCTGGGTATCTAGTCAGCGGAGCTGACTAGATGCTTGGCACTGCCAGAGCGCCAGTGAGCCTTAGCCACTATAGTGACAAAGCCTAAATCCTACAGAAAGATTTATAAAGAAGGAGGTTGTGGCTTCCAGTCAGAACCACAAGAGGGAATTCGACAAGCAATTTAATCAAGCAGTTGCAACCCCATTTAATTCCACCGAATCCAAGAGTACAGTGCATCTGACAATGGCCTCGCTCGGCTCTGTGGCGCCACCATTCTCCTTTATGGCACAAAAGGGAGCAATCACGGTGAGTTTTGTGTGTATAAACAAGTGCAATCGGCACCACCAGATCTCGGGGATCATGGGACAGCATGGGGGAGATATGCGCCACCTCCAGACCTCCATTGTTGCTCATATTGAGTGGATTTCCATCATAATCTGTAGCCGGAGGTCGCCTCAACCGTTGCATCGCCTCCGCGATGTCGAAGGTGTGCGTAATAACGCAGCAATGACGGTCGCGGGTAAGACAGGAGCCCCGCAGGGTTGACAAACGCTCAGGTGTTCCAACAAAGTCTTCTATACGCTGTTGATCCTCCTGCGTTTGGGCTTGCTGGACCGCAGCGTGGTAGACGGGGGATGGCTGAGGCGTCTTGTCGTAGATGCTCGTACTGTCCAAATTATCTGTTAGAGGTCAGTAGGCTAGGAGATGATGACATACGAGGGAGGAAGAAATTAGTCATAAGGAACTCGGCAAACCCAAACAGCGGTGAGCGGGAATCAGCTACTACGCTGTCGTCGCTGAGGTCGACACTGTCGTCGTCGAGCATCCCAAGGGCAAGAGGTCGGAAAAAGGCCCCAAGGAATCTGTCCTGCGACGTCTGCGAGTGCGCATATTCGAATGTGAGGCGAACGAGGGCTGGACGATTGTACCCGTCGCCGTATCTGGGAGCCGGCTGCTCAGCGGCTTCGAAGTAGTCGACGATACGGCGGAACCTGCCAACGGCCTGTGTGCGCTGCTGCTCGTTTGCGAAGAAGGTTGCGGCGGCGGAAAAGTCAATCAAGCCCTCCAGGGACGACTAGTGACGGCGTGGAGCCGCCATGATGGATTTGTTTCCCGAATACCGAAGTAAAAGGTTAAAACTTCTTGCAGGATAGAATAGAACCCAAGCTAGTGGAGAAGTTGAGGATCACACGAAAGGGAGCCGCCCCTAATCCAGAACTTCAGATGACTCATGATGACTGAAGTACAAAGTGTGCGCAGATATTAATACGCACTGTATGTCAGGATATGTGGGTCCAGAACTCAATGAAAGAGTGTAAAGTCGATAGGACACCAATTTCGCTCATAAGTGTAACTCTTTAGCCCTTTCGGGTTAGTCCCGCCGGGCGTTAATTGATTATGCGCGTGTGTGACTCTTTATGTAAGACAGGAGATGCAAATCGCAAGCGCTTTGCCTTAAGAGCCTTGAGGACCGAAATAGAAACGAAGCTTGATTCGGACTATGTAGATAGGCACCTTTGATAGCAACACTCCACCGTGCCTATTTTAAAACTGCATACTTCCTTGGAGGATGGCGGTTGTGTTGATACGGAACGATTGGCAAATCTGATTAGTCAAATAATGTACTAAGAGTTTTGCACTCCACCCTCCTGGCCATCACGCCCAAAACTCCCCACACCAAAGTCGTGGATCGATGACTAAAGTTATGTGGGCCCGTATGCCAAAATTGCCCCTTTGGGGTTAGAGGGCAGTCTCTAAATCCCGGGATGTGCTGTGGGCCCGGGTGGAGAAGCGCGGGGCATCAGAGCTCTTCGTCACTTCGTTCCTCAAGGCAAAGGGTGTGGGGGAAGCGCTTACTTATACTCGGTACCCTCTCAGATTTGCCACCTATAAGTCTTCGCGAATGTTCTATAATGACGTCACAGTATCCATGGTCATTACACCTAGACAGTCCGTAAAACCACATCATACTACAGGCCACTAGGCAACATCGCCAAATATCTCAGGAAGCCTGGCATCGGGGGGGTAAAGCAAGAGCAAGCAATAAAGAGGAACTAGTTGAGGAAGACCCAGGAGAAGATGACACAGAGTATGACAATGCCGCAGAGGACAATATAGCTACTCCGTAGCTCATTCTCCTAATGTTAAACGGAAACGCTTGTGTGGGCGCTGCACGTAAGGAGTTACCCTAGACTTGGCACTGGATTTTGTCTAAGTGCCCATGGGGCGTGCACGCCGGCAGATGAGTTTGGTGGCCGTGAGCCGATTTTTTGGGCTGTTTTAAGACCCTAACTTTGTACCTCTGCATTACCCTTATTTCTTACCCAAAAAAGCATGTAACCTAGTTTATTAGATAGCCTGATTTCTAAAGTTTATCTGTATTTAGTTTGGTTACTGTCAGGGTTAGGGTTGGCTGGCTGTTTAAAGCCAAAGATAGTGGGTCTGGGGGCCGAATTTTCCGGCCTCGCCATTCCTGCACCAGAGCCAACCCCAGCGTGCCCAGGGTTGAGACGATGTTAGAGGGTATGTGAGGAGGGCTGACAGAAGCCCACTCAAATTCAATGCAAAGTTGTCCAAACCATTCTCAAGCGTCCCACCAAGACCTCCAGTGCACCCTACTGCTACCTGACCATTTGATCCACTAACCTTCAGATAACTGCTTGGTTAGACTGAGTATAATAGATAAAAAGAGGCTGATAATTAATATTATGTTATTGAGGGAGGTATACAAGAAGAAAGAGATTTCTGAAATCTAATAGATTAATGGGAAGAACAATCCTATAGATATTTATACAAAGAAAACACTAAATAAAGCTCTTAAGAGACTAATCTCTATAAATACCTTAAGGATAAAGATTAAGGCATATGTAAATTACCTGGACCAAAAAGAATAGAAGAAAAAGATAGAGACTGTTTAGGTCTAGAGTTATACTAGGAATTAAACCTAGGCTTCTAGCTAAAAAGCTAGGATCCTTCTAACTAGACTATACAACTAAAATAAGACCCTTACCGTCTCTATTAAAAAGAAAAGGAAAAGACATACTTATAAAAAAAAGCAGAAGAGGAGGTAGCTAATTTAATTATATAAGAATAGACTAAAAAGAGTAAAAAAAAAAGACTACAAGACAGTTACATAAAAAATAAAGAAAAGACAAGCCCAGTATAAGGCCTAGAATATAGCCAGGACAACCTTAAGACATATAAAGGATACAGCCAGAATAACCTTAGGACGTACAAAAGATACAGCCAAGACAACCTTAAAACATACAAAGGACATAGCCAGGATACTTTAAAACGTATAAAGACAGAGCCAGGATACCTTAAAACAGGGTCAGGATACTTCAGGCTATACAAAAAATGACTAAAGGCAGATCCAGAGCAGGGTCAGGCTATATAAAAAATAGCCAAGAATTAGCCTAGGGGAGCTAAAATAGAAGACTATTAATTATACAACCAAATATTTTACAAGCAAGTAGGCAGCTCTTATACAAAAAAAAATAGTTAGAGGGGAGTTAATTTATAATAGTATATAAAAAGCTTAATACATAACTTAACCCAGCTTACAAAAAATCTACCACCCAAAGAAGCCCCTACTAAGCAAAAAAGGCCCTCTGTATAATCCTCCCCCCTACTTAATTACCTAAGCATTACACCAAAGATTAATTACTAGGTCCTCTATCTTAATACTAGCATTACTACAAGCATCATCTAAATCATCCTCCTTATTATTATTATCTAAATTATACAACTTATTATCCTCATGTTCTAAGTCAGACAGCTAATTACTATCATAGTAGCCATAACAATTACCATACAACTACTAGACACACTTAGTATAAGCACTACTATAGAATCTATTAATATACACACAGGCCTTGGTATGACAGGTAACTCAACGGTTACTACACTTCTAGAGACAGCAATTAGCCACATTACCGCGCAACTAGATAATAATCGCATAGAAGTAGCTCTCCCAACAAATAATCTTGGCCTAAGCCAGCTAAATTATATTACCGTCAGCTATCCAAATTAAGATATCGCGCAAAGAAAGACAGTAGACACTATGCTCCTTATTCTAATTTTTTTAGTTAGCAAGAGCATATTATGTAAAGGGGAGAAAGAATAGTATAAATACTAGTATATATCGCAAGAAGAAACCAGCAATTAACCACCTAGCTAGTCGAAAGATTCAGCCAGCACACTCTGTCTAGCTCATTAACAGTCATAACCCCAAAAGCATTAACCATTATACAAAAGATTTAGTAACAATAGGGAAGTAAGTTTTAAAGATGTTTTTAATTACACGATACATAAGGTATGTGTGTATATGTATATAGATGTATATATATGTAAGAGAGAGAGAAAAAGTATTGTGCGATAGAGAAAAAAAAAGAAAAGGTTAAAGCAAAAGGCAAAAGGCGTGAGGTTTTTATGCTGGCACCAAAAGAGCGCTATATATAGACCACCTCAACTAACTGGGAAAAAGGGTCACTCGTACAAATAAATCACAGGCAACAGTCCCTTCTAGCCTTCTAACTAGTATAATAAAAGTCGTAAGAAAAAGTAGTTAGAAAGCAGGTCAGAAAGAATACTAAAAAGAAGGTTAAAAAAGTTAGTACAATAAGTGCTTAATATAGACCATCAGTTAAAGGTTTACTTACAACACACAATTAAAAACCCAGGACAGCATAACCTGCCTAGCCAGAGTAATTTTATTTATTATAAAAAGGGCATACAAGTAATTCAACTTGCTCGACCGGCCCAAAAGAAGTATACAATCAGAAAACAAAAGACCCCCAGTATTAAAATAGCACTAAGGCTAATCGCACATAGCCATATTGGCTAGAGAGGATAACTAATCCAGCAAGAAAGTGTATGCAGACCTAAGAGGTCTACGTACAAACTTTCCCGCTTGTTTTATAGTTTAGATAGATCATCAACAAATTCAGAACTAATTGCATAAATACATACATACATACATTACGCCATATGGCAAAAGCCATTTAACATATTAACTATTTATATTTATTTAAGTTTCTCTATTTAGCTAGAAACCACAGTTAGTGTCTTAGAAAGACAAGATATAATTAAAAAAAAACAGTAATTTTTACCATATAAGACTTTTTACAGTAACTTTACAATTTTCTACAAACCTGTCTGTAGTTAGAAGCCACCCGCCATTCTACGCTAGAAGCCGTAGCATTAGGCCGTGCCTAGTCTGTTTACGCCGGTACTATTAACAAGCTATCAGCCCGTCAAGATTAAAGCTATCGCGGGCCGCAAGCAACCTAGTCTGACGCCGTCAAGCACTATGTAAAAGTGCCATTGCCGTGTGACTCAGGCACAAGTTGGCCAAAATGGGCGATGATAAAAGCAGCCATTGCCCCGACTGTCTCATGGGACACGTATAGGTTTTGGCTTTGCTTAAACACACCCATTACAACCTTGTTCCGCAAGACCACACAAAAGCAATCATTCAGCTGAAGTCGAGACGACTGCCAGTCAAGCTTAAACTAGTGTACACATCTAAGACCCAGGTAAGGCAACTACATTTTATTGTCTAGATGCGTAGACCTGACAGCTTACAAACAGCCACAGAAATAGACTTTAACTACAACAAGCAAGTCCGTACCGATATAAAGACATTATTTGCAAAGGCAAAAACACGCAACAACAAAAGACCTCGCATAACTAAATAGATTAATGTATTTATTACCACCTTAGAGAAGTTTAAAGACTATTCTAAACAAATAGACCAGCTTATTACTCTCAAAATAATAATTAAAAACAACAAGTTAAAGAGAGAAAAGAGGGCAGCCAAGGATAAAAAGCGTTTCTTTAACAAGATTTAACATTTAAAACCTTATTACAGAAATATCACACAGTTAAATACAAATTAGTTAAAAACATACAATTATAGGTCTTTTACCTTTATACCCAGGAGGGGTACTATTATATATATTAATATTAATAATAGCTTTACCTAAATATTTATTAAGCTAAAGACCTATACTAAAAAATAAGTTTAGTAGCTATAAGTTAATTCTTTAGACTATTTTAAAACCCTAACTTTATATCTCTACATTACCTTTATTTTTTACCTAAAAAGTATATAACCTAGTTTATTAAATAGCCTAATTTTTAAAGTCTATCTATATTTAGTTTAGTTACTATTAGAATTAAGGTTAGCTAGTTATTTAAAGCCAAAAATAATAGGTCTAAGGGCCAAATTTTCCGGCCTCTCTATTCCTATACCAAAGCCAACCTATATATACCAGCAGGTAAGACAATGTCAAAAGAACTATAAGGAGGGCTGACAGAAGCCTACTTAAATTTAATACAAAGTTGTCTAAACTATTCTCAAACATCTCAACAAGGCCTCCAGGCACCCTACTACTACCTAATACCTATTTAATCCATATAGATAGGGGTTAATAGGTCTATAGTAAATAAGTCTGTAAGTAAATAGTGGAGGGCCCGTGGCTAGCGCGGGGCCTACACTATAAAGGGTTGTCGCCCTACGGGCGTGGCTTCGCCACACCCTTCGAAGCAATAATTAGACCCTATAGACGTAATGAAATACCTATTCAGTCTACACTCTCCTTTTCTCTTTACTAATACTTCTTTCTATTATATACAATAAAGCCCAACCAATACTGATTAGTAATTGCTTAAGGCGATTATAGAGCAGTAAGGAAGGAAGAGGCAGATCGCTATTAACGACATTTAACGAGTTTCTGGATCTTTATTAAAACTCGTTAGTCAGTCGACAATATCTACGCTACAATTAAATGTACTATAGTTCCTGAATCCTATATCGAAACTACGATACAAGCGATTAGACCCTATTAGTATAGCTACTAGATCTCTATCAAAGCTATATTAAAGAGGTTATGTCTATTACAAATCCTGTCAAAAAACGATTACATTATGCAATAAAAACCAAGATTAGAAATACCGAGTTTCTAGATTTTATATTAAAATAAAAGTGTCGACAATTAGGTTATAATAATACAAAGCCGTATTAACGAGACCGCGTTTTATTAAATATAAAAATATAAAAGCATACGATCCCTTCATTAGGTACTTCAATACTAAGAAAAGCCGATTAGACCCTTGCGGTATAAAGAGAGCATTTCTACAAAAACATATAAAAAAAACATCCTTATAAACACCTAAACAACTAATTATACTAGAGAGAGCAACGATTTATATGTAAATTTTAGTAACGTTTGTTTGCCAACGCAGGGTTGTATACTTACTAGTTAGCTATGTACTACCTGGCAAAAATATTATAGAAGAGTTACAAAGAGAGTTACTCTAGACTTTTTATAAAAACAGACCATCCCAATTAAATTTACTTTAGAATGATAAATCTAAGTTACAGACCTAAATAATAAGTTTAAGTCATTAAGAGAGTTACTCTAGACTTTTTGTAAAAACAGGCTACTTTAAATTAAATTTACTTCGGCCCTAGCTATAAGTTTAAGTTACTGAACCTACTTTAACTTTAACTAACTGCTTACATAATTAACTACTATCTAGTATAAAAAGCACGGTCTGCTACGGATTATTATTTAGCACAAAAGCAATGTCTGCTATAAACTACTACCTAGTATCAAAAAACGTAGTCCGCCACAAACTATTATTAAAGGAAAGCCGTATTACGTGCTGTAAAGTTATATGCCTGTGACAACATAGCTGACATCGGCAGTACTAACGCCGGCGGTATTAATACCGACAGTACTAATACTGGCAGTATTGGCGCTAATAATGGTGACAAGGATAACAATTGCATTATTAAAATAAGCAACAACAAGGATCTACAACTTGTAAAGTTAATAGTATAGGACACCGAAGAATATACCTTTTGTAATAAATTTAAGGCAATAGCAGATGATATAAAGAATTGATTCCGGATTCTCTATAATCTTCGGCTTTATATAAACTAGACAGCTTGAGGTATATTTGTTCCAATTGTCTATTCTTTTGACGATACTGATAGGCAAGGCTATTTATATAATGCATATATGCTTAAGTTTATAGATAATAATAATTCTAACGACATTATTAACAAGAAGCTATTCTGGGAATTTAAAAAAGTGTTTAAAGACTAGACCGTTAATATATAGCTAACTACATTAGCCACCAAGAATCTTAAATAATTTCTTTGTATACAGGGAGTCTATACTGGTCTAATATACAATATATCGGCAGACTAGATAATTATACTTAACGAAGTTAAGTATTTACCAAAATAGCTAGACGCAGTCATTACTAATACCATCCTTATTCCTAAATCTAAGCTTTACAGCCTGTTAAAAGAAGGATGAAAACAAATACTATATATTGCCAAGTACCTATCTCTCTCTTTCTTATCTAATAAAAAGGCAAGCCTATTGCTAGGAAACACAGCTAAAACAGTAAGGCTGACGCTATTATAACCTATTTAACAAGCATCAATTTCATTACTATAAATTAACTTGTCCTTATACGGGCTGAGTAATTATATAAATAGTCCTGCGAGGGCTTTGCTATAGACGCTAGTAAAAATAACCAATAGAATTATATAAAAACTAGTGCTTGAACTAATTTCTTAGCCATAGCAGTAAAAGGTTCCTAATTCTCGGCAATAGAAGGTTCCTAAGTTACAACAATAAGAGAAGATTCCTGACTCTAAGATACATTTAAGCCGAGAACCGGAAGCCCTATAGAAGGGCGAGGTCCAAAAGATTCGGCCATAGCAACAAAAGGTTCATAATCATAACCCTTAAACACGCTCGAGCCAAAAACCGGAAGTTCTATAAAAGGACGAGATTTAAGAGACTATTAAGAAAGCTTTCTATTATTAAAAACTACCTATAAAGATAGAAACCCGGGCATAGAATATTTATATGTCTAGACCACCTCTTAGTTGGCGACTATTGAGATTGCTGGGAGTATTAGAAGTACCGAGACTGCTGGGAGCATTAGAATATAATAATTCAAGACCATACAGTATTCCACTACTTTACAGCTTAGTCTACAACAATAGTTTGTCTAAGCGGGTAAATAACTATACTATGTTACTGCTAAGATACTATATAAATAATCTAATAGATCCTAATAAGATTAATAAGTTTCTTAAGGTATAGGCTAATCAGAATAAGTAGATAGGTAAATAATACAACCTATTAGATAATAAGATACAAATAATACTAAACGTCTATTTTATATGCTAAATATAACCGGATTAGTTTTATATAGTATTTTTACTTATCTTAAAAGGCCATGCTAAGATCTACTTTATATATTATATTAGGCTATGGAAGATGTTTTAAAAAACATATATAATACTTAAGTAATATTTCAAGCACAATATAAACTACAGGCAATATTATGCTAATTTTGCCAACATTACATACGTGGGCTTATAAAACAACCTAGTAAATGTAAACAAAGACCTACAAGAGGTAGAGTTGTGACAGTTTAGTATACAAATTAGGTATACAGGTATACAACTTTTTAAACGCATTTTAAAATATAGAATAAAAATACTATATTTCTATAACCTATATCACGTGATAGATATTTTAAAGAAGTTTATAATAGTATATTCTTTTTCCGGGTTAGGGTATAGTAACAGGGGTATTGACAGGGGTTAAAGTTATAGAGTTTTTGTATACCTAGACCCAAATTTTAGCTGATTTTTACCCCCCTGTAATCTGGCCCTACTCAACCCCTAACCCTTAGAATAAAATATTACTAAATCTAGTATATTATTTTAACCCCTGTTCTCTATATTACTTAGTCTTTAAATTAATTATATAAAGAAATAAACGAGGTTAAAAAAGTTGTATACCTGTTGTATACTAAAGTTGTCACAACTCTGACAAGAGGTACTGTAAAAGCTGTTTGATATTTTGTAGTTAAGTTAACAAGCTTTCAGACCGGCGTTTTAAAATAAAGAGGTCCTTTATATAGCCGTAATACAAGCTTGTTTAGATATACCTAAGTTTAATTACACGTTATATATATTAGTAAAAGTATGTAAACGACTATTTTAGGACCTTTAATTATCACTAAATATGTCTATTTATAATACTTCTACACAGTAATTTTATACTAATAATAATAGCTATCTAGAGGAAGCCTATAATGAAGTAGATAGTAACGATAAAGATAGAGACATTTATTATACTAATTGCCAGTATACTAATAATTGGCGGGGTCGTAGATTTAGCCGCGGAGATTTTAACAAAAGACATAGTAACTTTCGTGGCAGATATAGATTCTGTAGCGAATTTTAAAGTAGAGGCAGAGGCAATAACTATTATACTTACGGCAGCTACCCATAGAGAGGTTATTTGCGTGAAAGTTCCCTTAAAACCAAGGGTTTAGTTATAGATATGGCTGTGATAATATATATTAATAGTCTAGAAAGTACTATATCTATTACAAGGAAGGCTACTAGTCTATACAATACTCTCCAGAGAAACAGAGACGTGCTAGAAGCAGCTTTATTATATACGCGAAGTAGTATGGCGAAGATATATCAGATAAAGCATACGCGGCATTTCTTGCTGATATTAAAGGCATTGGAATTGAAGATGAGGAGGATGCTTAAGATGATAATGACTTTGCTATAGTACAATATCTTATAGATACTTCCTTTATTTACAGTATATTTCCAGAGGAAGACGTAACTTTTAACAAGAATAACTGTGGCTCTATACTATTGTTATAATTTCTTTTAATAGGTTGTTATTTTTAATGATAATTTTAAGGCATTATGCTAGATACTGGAGCAGCTAAGATATTTACTGCCAAATATAATTAATTTCTTACTTTAAAGTATAAGGATCTATCTATGTCTCTAGGTACCTTACGAGCAAAAGAGGCTATAATTTAGTTTGGCAAGGCATAGAATCTTCGTCTATTGAAACAGTATATATAAAAACACCACTAGGAATCATTACTTTTTACGTAATATAAATAAATACACTATTCTTATTCTGTCTGGCGGATATAGACAAATTAGGTGTATATCTAAACAATACTATTAATAAACTTGTTTAAAAAAAAACAAATATTGCTGTTCCTATTATTTGTAAATAAGGATATACTTGGTTCTTTTTGTTCCGAAAAGAAGCCGAAATATACATTACAAAAGCCAAGCTACGGCAACTTTACAGACGCTTTGGTTATCTATCTATCAAACAACTTGGTTAACTACTAAGAAATACTAGATATGATAACATTAAAAACAGTACTTTAAAAGCTATTAGTAAATTCTATTATTATTATTAACTTCATAATTTAGCGCCAAGAAGATTTAAGTTCTCACTAAAAGACAATTATAATTTTAACTTTAAACTAATTATTGACGTTATATACTTAAACAGCAAGCCTATACTATATACAGTAAATACTGTTATATCTTTTCAAGCCGCATGGTTCCTGCATTCTCTTTCAGCAAAAGACATATAGGAAATACTACAAATAATGTAGATTAACACATATCTTAGACTACTAAACTGGCTGGTTTACAATACTGATACTAATTTTGCATCTATAGAGTTCTAATTAAAGGTAAGGATTATAGAAATTATATGTAAACAAGTCCCTACAGAAGTACATTAGGCTATAGGCAAAGTAGAGTAATACTACGGACTAATACAACGAGCCTTTAAGATACTAATAGATAAGCTTGCCGGGAAGTATTATAACGATACTATATTATAAATAGTAGTTAAAGCGGTTAACAATATCGCTGGGCCTAATAGACTGATTCCTACTCTCCTTATATTCAGGGTATATCTACGCGTTTATATAGATTCACCCCCTATACCGATAACACTCTAGCATGCCAAAGCTATTTAGAAGGCAATAAAAGTACTACACAAACTATTAGCTAAGCGCTAAGTAAACGATGCTCTAAATACACGGAACGGCCTAGCTATAGCAGACATTCTTGCTATGTTTATTTAGAGTAATGCTTGGATGTGGCGTAAAAAGAACGAATAGTAAGGCTTATATAAGGTTTTGTCTATTAACGGGTATAATGTTACTCTAGACCTTCTAAACGGTCCGGTTAAGTTTAGGTCTACTATGGTAAGACCGTACTATTGAGAGGAAACTATTCCTAATGTTAACAAGAATAGAAACGGAGATATAACCGAAATTGTTCCAGATAAGCCGAAACAATACAAAACTAAAAATACAAACCCGGAGATTATTCTAAATAAACCGGAACAACTACAACAATGACGAGGCTGTCCCCTGGGATCTAAGAACAAGTCTAATGTATATATGGCAGAAGCTTTTATAATATAAAAGGAGAAGGATAACCTTAAATTGTCTATAAAACTCCGCCGAGACAGAATAATCAACAGCCTGGGTAAACTATTTAAGGAGTCTAACAACACAAAAGTTACAAATCTTATCAGATATAGGATCTTTTCCTTTAAACTATTTAATCCTGACAAGTATAAGGGACAATTGTTCAAATCTCACATAGTACAAGAGATTAAGGAAAAGGGTAAGAATAAGAAACCCTACAAGAAGTCCCGCTTTATTATTTAAAGGTATAACAATAAGGAAAAGAAAGAAATCCTTATATAGTTATTAATAGTTTAGCGAGTCAGCCAACGACTTATGGCTTGCCTAACACCTATTCTAATAAAAATAGGCATAAAAGCTAAACTTCAAGACGTTACTTAAACATACCCACAGTTAAAGTTAAAGCTATAGCGGACGGTTCTAGCTACGCTTCCAATCAAGCTAAAGGTACAGTATCCTCTAGACACTATTATAAGGATTATAAAGCTATTGTACGGCATTACAGAAGTTAGAGTTCACTAGTAGGTAACTTATCACAAGCACCACCGCGAGAAACTCAACATAATCACCTCTACATACAATACATGTCTACTTATCACAAACAACAAGGACACCGCCAAAAAGAAGGCCTTCAGCATCACTGCCATACAGACTGACGATACATACGGCATTAATACCGACAAATTCTCTGCTAAAGAAAAGCGTGTCATTAAAGAGGCCCAGATTCTGTGTAAACTAAAAAATGAGCTCCCGTTTTCTTTTAACGGCGCCATATATATAGTTACTGAGGACAAGAACAACATCCTTATATAATAGAAAGGTCAAGGTGCTAAACTTAAACTAATTAACTCAGTCAAGCCGGATACCGCACAGTAGTATATTAAACAACGAGCACGAGAAGTATATCTTGCCTCTATCTATTAGCCGGAAGCTGCCTTCAATTTGTCGGCAGCCGTACAAATATAGGCACCGGAGAAATCCAACTATAAGAAGCTTAACAAGCAAATTTATTGGTAAAGGAAGTACGGCGACTAAGGGCTATACTTTATTCCTATAGACCTCTTAAGAGCAAAGTTAGTTATATTTATTAACGACTCTTTCGCCAATAACCGTAATCTTAGTTTACAAATCGGCTTTATAATTACTCTAGTTAACAAGGAGAGGGATTTTAACGCTATAAAGTATAAAATGCGTGGAAATATATTATACTGGTCCTCCGTCAAGTACAAGCATATTACTCAAAGTATGCTAGCTTCGAAGATCTACAGTATAGTTAATAGATTTGATTTTAGTATTATGTTATCGATAATTCTACAAATTATTACCGATTAACTTAATCTACTACTAGTGCCGCTGGTAATCTGTACAGACTTATACTTATTATATAAGTGTTTCATTAAGCTGGGATCAACTAATAAAAAGAGACTAATAATCGACACTATGTCTTTCCGCCAAGTATACAAACGCCGTGAGATTTACAAACTAAGGTAGATTAATGGTACTAATAATCTAGTAGACACTATAATAAAAGATTTACTTAATAAAGCCTTACAATACTTAGTTAACTACAACGAATTAACTATACATATTAATGGTTTTATTAATCGTGACGGTTTCTAACAATTGTGATCATTTAAAGGCCTAAGGCGATATATTAAAAGTTAAAAGATTGCCAGAAGTTTAGTTGGCAAAAGTTTAGATTTTTATTATAATAGTTATTTGTGTCTTATCTTAAAGAACTACGCAATTAGCCTTTAATTAGATTCAAATCTCCCCTAAGGGTGTACCTTGTATACCTTATAGTTAATGTTTTGACTAGTAATTTACGCCAGTAGGGTTGGAAAGTACATATATTATCTACTATTATATAGGCACTTAAGATACTAGCTGGTGTATAATGGGCGTCTCTAGTTAGAATTCGCGGTTTAATATCTATATACCAAGAGTTTAAGAATAGTACTATAGACTATATTCTATTATATACAATAATATCAATTTACTTAACAAATAACTGGTATTAGTATTGTTACGGGGTGCAGTGTTTTACGTAGCTAGTGCGATGAATTTTTCTTGGCCGTCCGTACTATAAGTACCGGACATGCTTCTGTCCCTCTCGAGGGCCGAAGTAACAATTCAACTCATTCTTCTATTATTATTATTTGATAACCTGTGACATTGTCTGATCAGAACCCAATCACTGCTTTTATCGCCTTCGTGGCCCTTCCGGCCCTTTTTCATTATCTCTTCTTTCTTCGCGTTGGAGCCCTCTAGTAGTTTCCTCTCTCTCGCTCAGAGGGGCCAGCAGAACTTGGGCACATATGCTCGGCTTGTTGTCCACGTTTTTAGTATATTAGATTATTATTTACTATATTCCTTCCCTTTCTATCTTATGTGCCTAGGTCTTGTGGCTTTAGCAAAGAGGGCTTAGGGTTTAGAATCTATTAATCTGTATGTAGGTCAATTAGTAAGGTTAGGTGGGCTAGCTAGCGCCGGCCCGATCCGGTCTGTCTAGGTCTAATCCAGGTATTTGTTTAGTGCTATAAATGGTGGGCTGGCGCTCTACGAAATGCATTAAAAATAATTTACTTATAAGGCAGAAGCAACTTTCAAAAGTTTCTGCCTTAAGTAAACTGGGACAATTATATAGCCAATTGGGTGTATTTACCTTAACGCTAGCAAAACGCCAGCCACTAGAAACATACAGACCAAGAGACCAGGATAACGGAGAGCGAATGCAAATAGTGCAGTCATTCTGGGCCGATGGCGCAATGGAATACTTTGCAATAACTAACTAAGGGGCTGAGGGTTCGATTTGCTATAGGGGTAATTTTTGTTTCTTTTATTTTCTTTCTTTTTCAACTTTTAGAGCAACCATCCGCATAAATAAAAGACTGCCAGTATGGATAGGGGTTAATAGGTCTATAGTAAATAGGTCTGTAAGTAAATAGTAGAGGGCCCGTGGCTAGCGCGGGGCCTGCACTATAAAGAGTTGTCGCCCTACGGGCGTGGCTTCGCCACACCCTTCGAAGCGACAACCAGACCCCATAGACGTAATGGAATACCTATTCGGTCTGCACTCTCCTTTTCTCTTCGCTAACACTTCTTTCTATCGTATACAATAAAGCCCAACCAACAATCCACTACCCTTTAGAATATTAAATACTAACCTAAGTTTATTATAATCTATGGCCCGCCTAAGTACTCTAAGATTTAAATTAACTTCTCCTAGGCCTTTAATGGCATTAATATAGTCGTGGCTCCCATTCTAGGGTCTTACATCTTTTTTAATTTTAATAATAAAAAGGCCTTGTAGAAAATATAATGGGTTTACCTTATTATTACCGTCTTTATCTTTATCTTTGCCTTTATTTTCTTTGTTTTAGACATCCCTAAGATTATAGATACTAACATGGCCTTTTAAGTAAAAGAGTCCCGCGCCTTAAAAGACAGTAATAAGCTATTTAGGAAGTAGTACTGTTAAACGGAAACGCTCATTTAGGTGTGGGCGCTGCACGTAGGGAGTTACCCTAGACTTCACGGAAGGAGTTACCCTAGACTTTTTGCTAGTGGCGTGCGCGCTGACAGATGAGTTTGGTGGCCGTGAGCCGATTTTTTGGGCTGTTTTAAGACCCTAACTTCGAACCTCTGCATTCCCCTTATTTCTTACCCAAAAAGCATGTAACCTAGTTTGTTAGATAGCCTGATTTCTGAAGTTTATCTGTATTTAGTTTTGTTACTGTAAGGGTTAGGGTTGGCTGGCTGTTTGAAGCCAAAGATGGTGGGTCTGAGGGCCGAATTTTCCGGCCCCTCCATTCCTGCACCAGAGCCAACCGCAGCGTGCCCAGGGTTGAGGTCATGTCGGAGGGACTGTGAGGAGGGCTGACAGAAGCCCACTCAAATTCAATGCAAAGTTGTCCGAACCATTCTCAATCGTCCCAACAAGACCTCAGTGCACCCTACTGCTACCTGACTCCCATTCGATCCACCAACCTTCAGAAGTACTATCTCTTCTATGCTTTATTTGCCTAGTTCTACTATATTAAAACCCAAATTACTATTGCCAGGTATGTCTAAGCCTGTAAATGTACAGAATGACAGTCTATAATAGCTCTTGACGCCTACAAGACGTGCTGCTGATAAATATGCCCTAGTTCCTTTATTAACTACGTAACTAAGTCTTGCCTTAATACTGACTCTGCCCTTGGCTTGTAGTTTCTAGCTGGCACCTAGGGCGCCTTTACCGTTGGCTGTTTTATAGGCGTAGGCCTGATAAATTTCGTTAAGCCCCGTATTGTTTTTGGCATCTTTCTAAAGGCCTATATTATCTTTATTAGGCCCTCTATTACCTAGGGCAAAAATACTAGTATATTGATACCCTATATTACCTTCTTTTTTAAGTCTATCTGCTTCTCGATTATTATGGCCCTCGGTATATACGGGCTTGGCTGCTACATTAAGCGCGGCTTCGGGTTTATTGTGGATAGTATCCTTAGCGGCGCCGTTATCCTGCTGCTGACGGGCGCCGTGGCCGATATATACGACATGTTGATTGCTATGGTTGTGCCCATGGCCTTCTTTATTGCCGCGTGGACTTACGAGCTTGCCGTTAACTTTGTCCCTAAGTATTGCAATACGGCGGATGCTTTTACCGAGACCGAGGTCGGGCTGTACGGGCACTATGAGGGCGTCGCTGAGGACGGCAGCTTGGGGGCCGATGAGGAGAAGGCTGTTGTGACGGAGCAGAAGGAGGCATCATAGCCCACTTCTCCGCGGTGGTTCTTCGAGGCTGTCTAAAGGACTACGTCATGGAGATGGTCTTTTGGAAGTCTGGATGTTAGTGCTCGATAATAAGTCCCGCTTGTGCGTGAGGACCCGCTGCAAGTGTTTAAAGATACCAATCATTATTACGTTGAGATTCTATCATGTCGGATCATTTGCGTCCAGCGTAGAAACCTTCTGAAGTCGTGACATTACGGATGTTTGTGTAACCGATGAGGGAGCGTCTTTGAATGATAGGTGCAACATTAATCACTTCTCAGTTGTACAATGCCAGTCCCTGTTTGCTCCAATGCAACTCGGCTTTGAACCTTCTTGATCGGCCATATGGCTTTCCACAACGCAAGACCTTTCCAACACCTTCAACCAAATCTAAAGCTCGCGCAGGCACAGAGCCTCCCTAGGGCTACTAAAGAGCGGCTAGGCAAGGTGCCAATTCTCCAAGACCTCCCCCTTATCACCATCTATAGTGTCAAGGCTTCTTCTAGCTTCTTTGTCGAGGTTCGTAGAGGACCTCGAACTTTCCGCCCTGTAATCAAGACTGTTAGAATTCCGCTTTGCCGCTCGTGCTTTGGAGTGTTTCTTACCACCAACGCTCCCACGAAATATTCCAGCTGAACCAGTTCCTTTCCAGGCTCCACCTCGCCTTTCACGGAGAGGCGCATAACTATGGATGATAACGCAAGGTAAAGCTCCATCCACGCGAGGTTGATGCCACCACACTGTCGCGTCCCTTTGGAGAAGGGGACAAGGTACCGATCCAGCTCCTTCGAAGCACCGTCTGGGCCCAACCAGCGAGATGGTCTGAATGCGAACGGCTCTGGAAATAGGTCTTCATCATAATGCTGTATCGCTGCCGACATACCGACGGAAGTGCCGGGCGGAAGCGTGAGAGCTTTTCCATTCACGTCAAGAGTATACCCATCTCCTGGAACAACCCGCCACAGATAGCACGGGACAGGTGCTGCAAGCCGCAGACCTGAATCGCTTGTTAGCAATCAAGACACCCCTCTTGTAGATCACCGATCCCGAACATACTCTCTTTGAGACAGGCTGTAAGAAAAGGAAGCTGTTCAAGCACGTTGACTGGCGGGGTGGTGTACATGTCCTCGAAGACAGGCTGGACTTCTTGATACAGTTTTTCCCACAGTTCGGGTTGTCGCGCGAGATGAACACAGGCGTAGAGCAGTGTTGTTGCCGTTGTATCAGAGCCCGCGATCAGGAGCTCTTGCGCCTCCCCCTGCACTTCTTCGATACTCAGGGCCGTCGAAGCATTCTGGGTCATCAGTGTATCGAACATGTGGTGCGTATTCTGATCGGCTTTGTAGTCCCTGACACACTCGAAGGTCCACTAGTTACCTCCATGTTAGCTGAGTAGAGAGCTGACTATGTAGACTTTTTGTCAGTACCTTCTGAAATTCAATGAGGCTTTTCGACACTGGAGACAATTTGTCCATCATTAGAATACGAGACAGAGTAAAGAAACCTGGAATACGCGTAAACTACATCTTGCGGTTAGACCCGAAATTCAGTTGTGGACTGGGAATAAAACAGTACTTGCCCGATAGAAACCAGGTATCGTTGCTTCTAGGACTTTCACCATGGTGGAATCGAATCCGGGTTCGTCAAGACTGTTGAGGCAGGTCCCAAAGGCGAAATCCGAGATGATGTCCATCGTCATGCACCTCCAGGCAGCGAACATGTCAACTGCTTTTCCCGCTTTGGATGCAGCCTCCATCTGAGCGAGGGTTTTATGCAATTTCTCCTCAACCAGTGGGCGGAGACCACCCACATTCTGGCGCGAGAGCAGGGTCATGGTGTCCTTGCGGCGCGAGGCGTGGAATTTCTTGTTCCTGCGGTCCCAAGTCAGACAAACAGCGCCCCATCAGTCGCTTTGCTGGGAATCCCGAACTCACACCGAAGTCGTGGTCGTCTGTCCGCTGTAAGTGTTTGGGAAGGATTCGTAAAAGGACGGGTCTTTCAAAAACTTGGAGCCCACGCGGTAGATGACATCGTACTGCCTGGGGTCGTGGATAACGACGCGGTTAGGCCCCACGCGGATCACGGCTGGCCAGCCATGTTTTTTCTGCAATGCTTTGACCTTTTCCGGCAGCACCCCTCTGAGTTCATAATAATAAGCCCACCAGTTGGTGATAGCAGCAAGACGTGGTCCCGGGACACCAGCCAGAGGGTGAAACCAAAGTCTATAAAAGATTGTGCCAATCGAAATAAGTAAGGCACCTAGGAGTACGCTCTGAACAAGCGGTCCACGTTCTTGTGGCACAAGCCTCAGTTTGTCAAAGTTGTTGAACGCCATTTTAGTGTGTCGTAATTATTATTGAGTCAATGAGGAATAGAGGATAACTAATACAACAACTCAAAGCTTATATGTCCAGACAGGATCATGTATAAAGTTCGCTCTCTAGGTAGCGGGATTCTCATTGGCCCCTTATCCCCGTGCTTCCCCGACCCCTGCAGCCGCTCCGCCGACGTGCCTACGTCCCGCGTCGGAACGCGGGAGGATTGAGGTTATCTCCCCGTCCTCCCGTGATGCGAGCCTGGCTTTGAGCATTTATGACTTCTACACCAGATACTTGACTGGATTGGATCAAGATATTGTCGAGAATCCCCTTTACCTCCTTCCAAGGGGCTCCCAGCTAAATCGTGCGTGAGCGTGCATTGTCTCAGTAAAAGAGGAGTTGTGCACGGCTCTATGCTAACGTCCACTTGAGCGACTTCTCTAGTAGTTACGCGGACCCCAGTACAACCTCATCGTCGTGCTCCTAAGTCTGTACACTCCTCTTTGCATTTATCAAGATACCGGTACATACTGCCACTACTAGTGCAAATATGACGTCCACTGCCTAACTTAGTATATGCTGAAGGCAGAGTAGGTAGTGGTAAAGATAAAAGTTAAGGGTTCAATGTGTATCTAGGTGATCTCCAAACTCCCCATTAGACCCACAATTGCCAAGAGGCTAGGACCACTTCTGCAAAGCTGTCAACCGGACTGGCAACTTTGGAGTCTGAAAGAGGGGAGCTGGAACGTGAATACCACTTCGAGCATTTGCCCTTTCGACACACATAGTCATGAGACGCAGCCATTCAGTCGAAGCTGATTTCCAAACCTCTGTGCCCTTTTGCTCGAACTAGCGCGTGTCCGAGACACCCGAGACCCTGGACAGTGAGGTGCGACCTGCCAAAGACGCAGTCGTCTTCACGTGCTATTGCTTGTGCGGCTCGAGATGAATCGTTCATCAGAGGATCATCACCCGAGAAAGAGGCTTCGTGTGCCTGTTGCCTGTCGGAGCTGTCGGGGACGGAAATCAAGGGTACGTCGAGAGATGGCGTCGTTCTCTTGATCACCTGCGTAGCTAATCCTCCCCATCTCCGATACCACAGTGTGATGGCGGCCGCCCCAGCTGCGAGCGATGCGCCACTTTGGGAGACACTTGTGTCTACGAACAACCTCCGGGCCGCAGTGTCGGTTCCTTGTAATGGCTGTCCAATGCTTTTTCACAGAGCTAGAATTGATATCTGACGGCTGGCAGGCGTCCACACTCCGATTTGTTCGACCGACTAAACGCCATCGAGGAGAAATTGGAGTCCGCCTCATTCGCCTCCAGCAGCGACCGCCTCCCATTTAATGGCCCGTCTGCAGAGGCTGAACATCTCGGTCAGGGCTTTTCCACTACAGAGTCACCATCATCCGGGGTCGAAATTCAGTCCTCCAGCACTCCCCAGGACAGTGTCGACGGTATGGGGACCATTCGGCTAGCCGACGGCAGTGAAGACGAGGCATATTTCGGCAAGAGTTTAACACATCCCGCACCTGTAAGTCTGCATGCTGACTTGCTCGTGTCAGGCCCTACGTCCAATATTGCTCTCTTACGGCGCATCACCAAAGCCTCGGCCTTGTTGCCAGGGGTACGGGCTTCAATGGACACCCGGAGAAGATTCCACGGACACACGTCCCAGGGCCTTGATTCTGAACACCAGCCTCAGTTCACAGGTCACCAATTCTGGCCACTGACCAACCACTTGACGAAAGTGGTTCCCGTCCCTGACGCAGTGAGCATCGACACCATCCATGAGTACTTCAGCACCGTAGGGCTTTGTTTGCCCTTCTTACACGAAGACTCGTTTATTGCTACCTACGAACAAGCGCGGAGGGACGACTTCAGAAACGTGCGAAGATCATGGCTCGCCCAGCTATACATGGTACTTGCTCTGGTGAAGCAGTCCAGCAATTCCATTTCTCCGTGTGACAATGCCGCCGTCATCTCAGAGAGATACTTCCAAAGGGCCATGACCCTGGCAGTGCCAGAAGCCATTGTGGGCGCGAGCCTAGAAATTGGTAGGAGAGATATTTCTGTGATGGGTTTCTTTCGCTTACGCCGACGCAAACAGTGCAGCTGCTTTGTTCCATATGCGGTTACCTGCAAGGGTCATCAAACTCGTCGCAGGTGTGGACGTTCCACAGCTTAGCTGTCAAGGCGGCTGTGCAAATCGGCTTGCACTCGGGCCACGCCCCCAGTAAATCGTCACCGCTGCAGTACGAGATGCGCAGAAGGACTTGGTACGGTTGTGTGATACAGGATGCGTTAGTGGCCCCCCGTCATTCTCGCGCGTTGTGGATAATGCTGAAACAGATATGTAGTTTGCTCAGTGTTACCTTTGGCCGCCCACCCTTGATCGGGAGTTCCACGTTGAAGCGGTATTCACCGTTTGAGGTCAACAACGTTCTGCCTCCCGCCAACAGAAGCCATGCCGCGATGTCGGCGAGTCTGTCTAGCCACCAGGCCTTGATGTAATGTCCCTCATTGCTGCTCCAGAAGATTCAGGGTAATGCTGACACTATAGATCGCTATCTGACATCATCTATGACGTCGTGTCCCGACTCTACAACGACAATACCGGCTCACCAAAGACTCTCAGCCTGACCGAGACCCTAGGCCAGAGTTTCAGTCTATCTTGCAGGCTCTGCGAGTGGTGCGATGCGGTGCCACTCAATCTACGTCCAGGGAATGCATTTGAAAAGCGATTCGATAGTTCCCCCAACTTGGACTCACGACGGCTACGGAATCTTCTTGGCTTTCGATATTTCAGTACCCGAATCCTCGTCTACCGCCCGTTGCTCTTCCGGTTCCTCGATTTTGACGCTGAGGACCCTCACGCTGAGAGAAACCTGACACTTTTGAAAGGTCCCGGGGTCCTGTATCTGAAAGACAGCTTAGATATGTGCTGCCAGGTTATCTCTCTTGGCAGACTCATAGTTGACGAGTCCGCTAATGAGACGAACTTGTGGGGAGCATGGTGGTATACCACGTATTACAGTGGGCATCCCAATCCTGGTTCCCCTTGCTATGACTAACGGTACATCGCATAGCATTTAATGCGTCCCTGATGCTATTTGGCGCGCTTCTCATATCGAAACGTCCACAATTAGAGGGGTTGTGTCCTTCGGAGAATGCCATGATCTGGCGCTCCCATCTAGAAGACGCAATCGAGGTGCTATCTCGCGTTGACAACGGCTTGAAAATGATCACGCGCTGCCGCAATTGCATACAAGGCCTCCTCGACCTTTATGACCGGTCTACAGTATTCTCAGGCAGCCTTGGGAGCCAGTCGGACATTGCCCAATTGGACCTTACGTCTCCTTGGTCAGGCATGCTGGCCGAATGGAATGAACTACAGAATTCATTTAGCGATGGAGGCTTTCTGAATGAAAGCCAGGACTATCTCTCCGGGGCCGAACCTAGTGCTGATCCTCTTGGTGCATTTCTGGTTGGGTCCGACTTTTCATCACTGAATGGGCTGTGAATGATTTGGCGTATGTAGGAGGTTTTTGTACATCTCACTGGGAGTTCAGATGCCAATGCTCTGAAGGTGGATATATCTGAAAAGTTTGTATCTTTGTGACGTGATTTTTGATATACCTTGAGCAAGAAGGATATACCAGGGCCACATTTGTTTCCTTTGCCTGGAAGTAGAACTATTCTCAACATGGTAGCCTCAAGAAGCGCGCAGCGATCCCGGATGCCCGTCTTCGTCACTGCTGTCCACCCAATTGCCGTGAAGCCCGGCGCGCAGAGTGAAAGGGAGCCTTACCAACGCCACCTCCTTCAAGAAATCCCTGGTGTCCAAGACCACAAGCTCACTCACCATTTCATCATAATTGTTCAGCAGCGCCATTACGAAGCCGTCGCCCTCAGGAGCTTCCGCATTCCGTGGTGCGAAGACGACTTCTTGTGCAGCCTTGCGCGGGCCGACAAAATACTTCTTATATTCCTTGGTATGGACGTTGAGGGCGCCGATGGCGTTGAATGGAGGAGCACCTAGCATCAGGGCAGCGCGCGCGATCAGCAGCCAAGACCAGATGAAAGAGAATGTTGGTTGTGTCGAAGGTCACTCACCGCCCATGCGAGGTCCGATAAATGCAAAATCTGTCCCTGCATTCATGTCCTCCAAGCTGAGGAATACCCACGAATGACGCGTCAAGGCCACACGATCGTCGATCCTGGGGAATTCACTGCTTTCGGTTGACAAGAGCATTTCAGGTTCTCCCAGGTCGAGGTCATCGCTGTGATAATTGACCTTGAAATTAACAAACCGTGACGGAGCTTCACCTGGCTTCGGCGCAACCCCGTTCTTGTCCGGCCACCAGAAGAAGGCATTGCCCTTTGCATAGGCCATATGCAGGTTAATAGTACCGTCAGCGTCTTCGTATGCGTTTGCAACGTGTCCTGCGAAACCGTGAGGTGCACGGAACCACTATGCCGGCGTCAGCTCGGGCGGCCTTGCCCACGACTCCAAACCCGCGTGGCGACTGGACCATACCTTGACGTCAGAGCCTTTTGCGCCCCTGCGTGGCAGAACTCCTATATACATCGGGATGTCATTTTCCCACTGCCAGTGGTCTCCCCCAGCCTTGAGTCGATCGAGGTCGGCCAGGAGGGGGATGATGGGGAAGAGAACCTGACAGAATTGTCAGTTGCTAGATCAGTGACGGAAAGTTGGGCGTTTGCTGACATAGTTTTCCGTGACTGCAAAGTCATGGATCATGCCGCAAACGGGCGCAACCAGCCAGACCTCCTCTTGTAAACGGCCTTGCTTATTGAAAGTGTAATAGCACACGTCGTTGGTGGCGTCACCCTTGGCCTCGTATCCGAAGCATATCATCTCACGGGTGACTGGGTCAAACTTGGGATGGGCTGTGAAGGTTAGGGACGGGAGTTGACCGTCGAAGTTGTACAGGCCCAGCGTTTCCAGTGTGTTCGGATCCATGGCATACGGGGGCGAGTCTTCCTTGAGTGCCAGAAGCTTGCCGTCCCAATACACAATGTTGGTGTTCGCAGTGGACCGAATCTCGAATTGGACCAAGTCCGTATATTTGTTGCGATACTTGCCTAGCTCTGTTGCGTTAGCTGGGGCCACATATTGGACATGAAATCGTGTACACTGACCTAGGAGGGCCCTCCGGGCTTCAGCCTCGCGCACGAACTTTTCGGTGCGAACATAGCGCTGCTTGAAGTCCACGTGGCCATTGGAAATCCGAAAGGCACTGATGTTGCCATCGCCATTGAACCACTGTGCCCCGTCAGCGTTCGAGAACAGTTGGATCTGGCTCAGACAGGTAGCGAGACTCACCACGTTCTTATCCGTGTAAGAAGGGAATTGCGGCTCGGGCATTACTCGGTAGAAGGTGCCGTCTATCTCCTTCGGGATCTCGCCGTAAATCTCGAGGTTATTGACTGAGCCCTCGAACCGCACGGGCCTGTGGAAACCAGCTTCCCAGGGCGGCTGGGAGGAGAAGTGGCGTTCGACCTTGGGCCAATCCTCTTCGTTCGTAGGGTAAAGGCTACTCCAGCCGTTTTGGACGCTACGGCCCAGACCATTTCGAAAGTGACCAGCCATTGTTGGTGAAAAAAAGGGCTGCAAGTGTATCTGAGCGGTGGAATCGATATGTTAAGACGGCCCTGCACTACTGACATGTCCAGACGAGCTCCGGGCTGCTCGTCTGTTTAATATTAGGCAGTGAAGGGGCAAAGCACGGACCCGCCAGCCTGCGTCTCAGTCTACGTTCGTTATAAATGCCTACCCTAGGGTACGTTTACATAGTCGGAGTTAGGGTATGCTGCCGTGTGGCGGGCCGGAGCGGGCCGGAGCGCGGCATCTCCAATGTGACTGAGCCCGAAAGCGAGCAAAAGGAGCTCGCTATCGGGCCAGTAAAGAAGCGGTCCGAGTGGATGTAATTCCTAAGTCCGCTCACTCTATGCAAAATTGTCGGATATAAATGTACAACTATACAAAGCCTGTGTATGACTCTATGCGCTGCTTTCCTGGCACATAGCAGCCAACAATCCCGTCCCATCGCGTCTTTCGTTTCAAGAAACGTCAAACTCATCTAGTGCACAATGGCTGACCAGAAGTCCACTCTTGTTTCTCATGGCGGTCCGCGAGTTTTGCCTCCATCATTTACCGAGGAGCGCTTTGACAAGGTTCTGGACGACATTGTCAAAGTCATTGGCCCTGAGAATGTGTCTCGTGATGGTTGGGATGGTAACCTGGAAGGTCCTAAAGGCCAGGTCAACTACGGCGACATATGGCCCTTGGCCGCACCTGATGAGCACCAGCCCAGCGCCGCCATCAGACCCGCCACTCTTGAGGAGCTGCAGCAAGTCGTGAGAATTGCAAACGAACACAAACTTCCGCTGTGGACAGTTTCGCGAGGCAAGAACTTGGGGTAAGGTAACCTGGAGTGGATTCAGTAAGCAGCGAATGCGGATCAGACTTGACCATTTATAGCTACGGCGGCTCAGCTCCAGTTGCTAGAGGAACGGTAATTCTTGACTTGCATCGCATGAACAAGATCATCGATGTCAGCGAGGAGTACGCCTATGCAATTGTGGAGCCTGGGGTTTCCTTCTTTGATCTCTACGATCACATCCAGGCAAAGGGCTACGACTTGTGGCCTTCTTGTGCCGCTATTGGATGGGGTTCTGTCCTAGGTAACACTCTTGAGCGAGGTATGGGCTACACTCCTTATGGAGAGCACTCTCAGCAGCAGTGCGGCATGGAAGTACTTCTTCCAACCGGCGAAATTATTAGGACTGGGATGGGAGCTCTGCCAAACAGTCCGATGTGGCCTCTGTTCAAAGGGTACGTGAACCCAGTACCTGCTTGGTGGTAGTTTCTGACATTTCAAAAGAGGCTATGGACCCGGTATTGATGGTCTTTTCTACCAATCAAACCTAGGTAAGTAATCTATCCAGCCTTGCTGACGTTGATACTAATACTGCTGCATAGGAATTGTGACCAAGCTGGGCATCCACCTCACGCCAGCCCCGACTCATTTGCTCAGCTGTGAGGCCAGTGTCCCGAGAGAAGATGATCTCGAGGCTTTCGTTCCAATATTGGCAGGACTTCAGCGTGAGGGCATCGTCCAAAACCACGCGTCGCTCTGGAACCACTGGCGCCAAGCTTTTGCCAGCGGTGACAGCGAGGCGTTCCAAGCCGTAACTACCGCTGGCCTAAAAGGTGGATGTACCCCCGAGTCCGAGCTCCTGGAGCTCCAGAAACGAAAGGGCTGGGGCTACTGGACGGCAGGATTTGCAATCTATGGGGCCTCCGAAGAATCGGTCAACGCCCACCGAGCCTTAGTCGAGCAACGGTTAGCCAAAGTACCGGGAGCGCGTCTCGAAGTCACCACCTTTCGAGGCAACGAGAACGAACCCATCAAAGCTCGCGATATGCCACCGATCCCGATTCCATACGACGGAAAGCCTCACCTGGAAGCACTGCCGTTGATGGATATCCGCGGCGACGGAGGTGGGCACTTTTCATTCGCACCCTTATTTCCCCCGGGCGGACCTTCTTTGCAGAAGTGGTTCACGACGGCGCGGCAACAAATTGCAGCAGCCGGTTTTGATGCATTTGTCGACTTCCATGTGTACGGGCGGTACGTTATCGGCATCGTGCTGGTTGTATATGCACCTGGTGAGGGGCAGCGAGCGCGAGACTTGTTTACTGAACTCGTAGAAGAGGCGAAGGCAGTCCACGGGGTTGCCGAGTACCGCAGTCATGTCTCATATATGGATCATGTCAGAGGTCGGTTTGATTTTGGCGATGATGCTCTGGGACGGTTCGTGACTCGCTTGAAGAACGAGCTTGACCCCAACGCCATCTTGTCACAGGGAAAGTCTGGCATTTGGGGTGAACCAAAAATCTAGGTTCTAGAAATATAGAGAGATTCTTTTCAGTAGTATACCGCCCTACCGTTGATACACTATCTCGCATATGCCGGGAATCCATAGATGCCCACCTGGGTGATTTGTGTGAGTTCGAAGTCATCCCAAGCAAGCACAGCTTGCTCATTTTGCTTCATGGTCTACACTGGTTCACTGGGAAGCCGGGCAGAGCCGACCGGTCTCTCGCTGATGCTCGTCTCCTCGGCCCAGTCGTCCCTTTTTTTGATCCAAGTTGAGAGCTTCCATGAAGGTGAAAGTTGGCTGCTTCTGAGTTGGGGTAGAAACCAGGTCACCTATTCCGGACTGGGGCGCTACATTCTGTCATGCAGGGAGATCTAAGATTCCCTTTCCCACTGGTTCCAAGTCTCCTCACGTGCAACAACAATGCTCCAATACATTCATCTTTTGAGCCTCCAACTCGAGCACCACTAGTCCATTTCTGAACTACTCATGTACAACGACATGCAGTCAGCACTCAGTCCGCCCAGGGCTGCTATATCAGTAGAGCCTGCCTCACAAGGCATACACATGGGCATTTTAGTAGCACGTATAAGAGGCACGGTCAGTGGGGATGTCGCCTCGGTCGGGTTTCATACATCCCACACACTTGTGTCTGTGTCAAACATATACCATGATTCCCACTGAGCTCTCAAGGCTTGATCCGGCAGAAAGGGGCGATTCGCATGGGAGCCTTGCGAAAGAAGCCTCCAGACAGGTTGATGGGATAGAGGCCCAGCGTAACTCAGACTCGATAGTTCAGCCACAGACTCTCGGCGCCAAAGCGCAGAATGAAGGGCTCGGTGAGTAATCTCTTCTATGAAATAGGTAAGAAGCTGACCCCTTCTGGCTTAGAGCAGGTCTCCTGCCCTAAGGGCCTTGCGCGAGTAAAAGATTACGACCGCCGCTTTGCCTTCTATCCGAGTTTCTCGGTTAAACGATCCCTCGCCCTTGAATATCGGGCGCAGAGTATTTTAAGGCTAAGCTTGGAAATACAGGCCCTCCAAAGCGATTTAAAGGCTGGCAATATAAGCGACTCATCAAATCTAGATAAACCAGGCATGCTAGGTAAAAGATTGGAGGGAATAATATTATATCTAATAGAAAGCCTAGTATAATACAGTAAGCAATCTTTCCTATATCAAGTTCCAGTCTAAAGCTTGTAATTAATACCAAAGTAATTGACGCTGCCTGGGTAAACGTAAAGATAGTTGAGAATGCCGAGACTCTAGAGGAGTTAACTCTTAATCAATTGCGCCTATGGCTTGAGCAATGGTCAAGTGGTCAGCTTGAAATGTATAGGAACAAAAAATAGTACAAGTTTCGGTTGTTTGCATTGCCTAAAGGCCCTATAGATAAACTCGTCAAAGCCTTAATGCTACTCTTAAAACTCGGCTGTATCTTCCTCGTTAGTATTGATCTTATAACTCCCACCTCTCTCTCCTGCTGAATGCACTAGTAACATAATTAGCGCCCGTTCTAATCTTACAGTGTCTAATCTGACAACCTCTAATTTCTGTGCTATAAAGACGCAGACCTTTCTTGGGTCGTCAACGTTTTGCTACTCTTTGGAATATGTTTCTTCTTTGGCTCTCCTCTTATACTTTAACACCAACTCTAACGTTAGATTGGCTCTGGTATTGGTTATGTGCTTTTTGATTAGTGTGTTTGCTCGGGTCATCGAGGCAGATGAGGCGCGCCAGGTCGTCTTTGTATGCGTATACAGCGCCGTCATGAGTGGATTTCTCTCTCAAATGCCGTGAGAGTGATTTATATCGTTCTTGTCGCCTACTTTATGGGATTCAAAGTCTGCAATTAATTTTATATTTATATTAGCTAATAAGAAACCTAATAATAATAATATCTTATATTAAATCTTAATTAAGTATAAAAGAATAATCTAAAGTATATTAATATTAAAAATATATAGTATAGTTAGTAACTTTAATAGTGCTACTATAGTATTTACTATATTTTATATTATTATTAATTAGCTAAAGCTTTTTTAGATATTTTTTATTATCTATATTAACTTATATTTACTATATAAGTATCTAGTTAAGCTTAAAACTATTAAAGAAAAAAAGCTATAGTAGATATTTTTATCTTCTATTAATTATATAAAAAAAAGATTAGTAAGATTTAGTAGATTTATAATAATAATAACGTGGTTCACCAGTCAGTGGGTCATACCAGTCAGTGGGACACTTTTGCTAACTTAACCAACTTTTGCCAACCCCAGCACCCACCAGGTACCAAAGGGTCAGTTAAAATTGGCACCAATTGGTGCCAACTGCTTCAAATTCCTTATTTTCAATTAATTCGGTCAATTTAGAAATATAATAGTATTGCAGTGCCAGTCTAAAAGTTTAAAGTTTTAGTAGGCGGCTTTGTTTTTAATGCAGATCGCGTCTCCATTTTTCGCGTCAATCTCGCATCACTCTACCTACTTAAATATCTAACACGCTAAAAATCAACAACTACTATGCCAATCTACCCAAAAGAACAGAAAGTCTAACTAATACTTTAGGCAATTGAGAACTCCAAAAAAAATCAAAAGAAACCCTTAAGTATACACCAGGCTGCATATATCTTTAACGTCCCTAGAAGTACGCTCTTTAGGAGGATAAACAACCAACACAACCGCGATAAATTACGCATTAACTACTATAAACTTAACTAAATCAAAGAGTAAACACTTGTCTGATATATTATTAAGCAAAATATACGAGGATTTCCAATGCAACTTTCTGGTATAGAAGATATGGCCAACCTCCTGCTAGTATCGCGTAATAATAAGCCGGTTGGCAAGAACTAGGCACGACGCTTTGTAGATATACAACCAAGCTTAAAAACAAGATTTTCTTGGCCTTATAACTACCAGAGGGCCCTCTGCGAAGATCCAGAGATTATTAAAAACTAGTTTCGGCTACTCTATAACATAATGGCCAAGTATAGGATTATAGATAACGACTTATACAACTTTGATAAGATAGGCTTTATAATAGGCGTAATAACTACAGCAATGGTTATTATATGTGCTGATAGACAGGGAAAGGCCAAATCTATACAGCCTGGAAACCAAGAATGGGCAACAGCTATTGAGTATATTAATGCAAAGGGCTGGTATATCCCGCTATTTGTAATTGTTTAAGGCGCCTACCACCTTGCTAACTAGACCATAGAGTCTGGCTTTCTACTAAGCTAGATTATTAAGCCTACTCTTAATAGGTAGATAGATAACGAGACTAATCTAGAATAGATTTAGTATTTTAACAAGCACACAATTAAGCAGACAAAAGGCAAATACTAGATACTTGTCCTAGATAGATACAAGAGCCATGTATTAGCGAAATTTAAGCAATATTGTAATAACAATAATATTATCCTTATTAGCATATCCCCGCACTTATCTTATCTGCTTTAGCTATTAGACATTACATTATTTTCGCCATTAAAGCGTATATATAGTAATAAAATCAATCTCTTTATCCGGGCGTCTATTAACTACATTACTAAGTCTGAGTTCTTTATTATATTTAAGGCAGCCCACGACAAGGTCTTTACAGAAAAAAACATAAAATCTAGGTTTAGAGGGGCTAATATTTCTCCATAGAACCCAGATTCTATGATTTCCAAACTAGATATCTACCTACAAACTCTAATACAATCCCTCCCTGTATTACCAATAAAATAGAAATCACAAACACCATCTAACGCCAACCAAACTATCCAGCAGTCAAGTTTTATTAAGGGCAGGATATCTACACACCAGGGCAGCTCTCCTACACCAATTATCCAGGCAGTTAAGAAATTTACAAAGGGCACACAAGCAATGGCGCATCAGATTACTCTTTTAAATAATTAGGTCCGTACCCTTAAAAAGGCTAATATTGGGCTTGCCAAGCGCCAGAGGGCCAAAAGAAGTCGGGTCTAGCTTAAAGGGGCACTTAATATTAAGGATTCCCAGGCAATAATTAAAGAAAAACAAAAGGGGAAGCAGCCAGCTAGTAAAATGGCTGGTAATAGCGAGGAGGCGGTCCGCGGCAGACCGTCTAAACGACAATATAGCAACTGCGGCAAGACTAGGCATAATGTAAGAACTTGTAAGAAAGATGTAGAAGAGTCTAGTCATTTAGATTCCGAGTAAATAATAGCACATTTTCAAGCAATCCGCGGCAGACCGCCCAAATAGTTAGTCTGGCTAGTATAGATTAAGGTTGATCCTACATAGCTGAAATGCTCCATTTTGGTGGGGAAGCCGATTTTCCCACCAAAAGTCGTCCACTTTAGACTAGCACTACAGTAACACCAACCTCTCCAAATTGACCGAATCAATTAGAAATAAGGAATTTAAAGCAGTTGGCACCAATTGGTGCCAATTTTAACTAACTCTTTAGCACCTAGTGGGTGCTGGGGTTAGCAAAAGTTGGTTAAGTTAGCAAAAGTATCCCACTAACTGGTATAACCCACTGACTGGTAAACCACGTTAACCTAATAAATACTTTAATAAAGTTATTATTAAATAAAGTACTAAAATACTTTATATTAATAAATAAGCTAATAGTATATATTAAAGAATTATAGACTGCCCTTATCTGCCCGGCTAAGATAGCTAATAAGAGGATATCTATAGAATTATTAAAGCACGATAAAAAAGCCTAGTATTTATTTAAGTATTTAAGGCTTAGTAGGCCCTTTTTAACCATTATAGTATTTTTTTAGATATATTTTCTTTTAAATATTTAAAAGACTGCTAATATAGGTTTAAGGGCCATTAAAGAGGCTGCATGCCTGGCCCGGCTATGGCTAATTAGAAGGGCCGGTCTGGCTTAGTTAGCAGAAGGGCTGGCTACTATACTAAGTGCTTTGGCGCCTATAATGGCGATGGCTTCCTTTCTTCCTTCCGTAGCAAGAATCAAACTCGTACCCAGACAGTATGGCTTTTGCTTGCCTATTTGCACGTGCAAAGACCCCTGACCTACGGCATCAGGGCCGTACCAATACTTTCTTCCCCTTAGCCTACAACCTCCCAATTTACTTTCAGGTGGTAAACGGGTCTCTCCACTGGAAAGTGGCATCCGGTTGCTCCCAACCATATTGCCTATGAGTAGGGTCGGCCTCGGTAAATTTGCAAAAGATATGACCGGCTGCTGACGCAAACCTCTTGTTCAGCCCTGTTCAGCCTGGTCTCCGCCCCAGGTATCGTGTTGGTCAGTTGGTATCAGCCATGGTTGATGACGGGCGCCGCAATCACCACCGTCGGTTGCGGTTTGATTTACCTGCTGGATGTCGGCTCGACCAATGGCCAGTGGATTGGCTACCAGATCGTCGCGGGCATCGGGGTCGGCCTCTCGATGCAGCCCCCGGTCATCATCGCTAACGCCATCACCCCCAATGAGGATAACAGCATGGCCATGTCGGACGTCCTCTTCTTCCAGTTCATTGGCGGTACCATCGGCATCGGAATGGCCCAGGCTATCTTCAATAACTTCCTAATTTCAGCCCTTCCCACGTACGCCCCTAACGTGCCCGTGCTCCAGGTCCTGAGCGTCGGCGCGTACGACCTCCAGAACGTCTTCTCGGATGATGACCTCCTCGGGGTGCTGAGGGCCTACATGTCCGGGCTTCACAGTGCCTGGATCTTGAGCATCGTCGGCGCGGCCGTCGCCTTCTTCCTCCCCCTGATCGGGAGCTACGTAAGGCTACCCAAGACTCCGCCTAAGAGCTGGAACGAGTACTATAGAGCCGATGCATGTAGGGGACAAGTTGGATAGACTTGTGGTACGAGAAAAGAGCATCCGGTTCGATTGTAAGGCAGTTTACCAGCAACACTGTGTTTACCTCAGATATACATTTCTTCAGCGTCAATGAACCAGTGTCTGGACAATGCTGCATGCCACTATGGGAAGGCAACAGCTGTGGACAAACCTGGACTACTAGTAGATAGAGATCTAGACTTGATACATTTCGGGGACATTGTTCCTTGTCCTTATAGGACACTCATTGCCGTTCCAGCTTAGTAGAGGAACTCAAAGAATACAAATAGTCCATACATTTCGGGGAAAGACTCTTTACTTCCAACTTTCTTGTACATCGAGGCATTGATTAGCAGGATGGAAACGCTATGCTGCGTGACCTGGTCCCCCGAGACGCAGTCATTGCCATAGCAGAGAGCCCGCCAAGAATGGCGACTATGGATACATATGACCAGTGAAATTCAATCCGTACCCTTCGCGGGCTCTCGGAGTGATACTCAAGTCCGGTCCAGCTGTCGCGTTGAGACCATGAATTGCATTGTGTCCGGCATAGGCGAACATCAATAAGCCTTCATCTTGTATGCATTGAATGCAGCGCAACATCGCGAATATAGAAAAACTCCGCGTAGCAAAAGGCGTGCGGCTCTTTCGGTAGTAAAGTGCTAAATTTAAGGACATGAAACGTCCTGGCTGAAGCTTAATAGACGCGATGCCAAGCTTGTCGGTCCTGCCGCCAGTTCCTTGACTCGGGCATGATGGCTAGGCCTCTCTTTTCTGCCTAGGCAGCTTTTTTAAGCTCTATGCAACTCCACAGCCGGCCCCTATTTCGAGAAACACTGCCTCAGCCGAAATTGTATGCTTGAAATCTCATCGTGTATATAGCGTCGAGGTGGGATGGAGTTGTGGATAGGAAATATTCCACCATCATCTTCACTACTGCACATTCAAAGGCCTCATTCCTTACCCGAGTCAGAAACACAAACATACATTCGTTTTCTAAGAACTAGTCATTCACTCACATAGAACAAGATGCATTCCACACAAGTCATGAGCCTGCTTGCTGCAGTCGGTTTCTCAACCGCAGTCGACGCACTGGCGATCCGACAAACAACCGCGGCCTGGCAGACCCTGCCACCCACACCAGCCCTGCCCACACCAATCAACACAACTCTGAGCACCATCAACGGCGTCGACCTATGGCTGCAGAAGTACAACGAGCAGGCCGGCGGCACACCAATTGTCTTTGACCACGGCGGACTCGGATACAGCGCTTATTTTGGCGACGTCATCAAGCAACTCGTGGCCAACAATCACTACGTTGTTGCGGTGGATCGCCGGGGCCATGGGCGCAGCACATATGGCGCCAACGACGTCTTCACCTTTGACATGTTCGCCAACGACATCTTTGCCCAGCTCAACGAGCAGGGAATCAAGTCGTACAACGTGGTAGGGTGGTCCGACGGCGCAGCCACGACGCTGGCCATGCTGCAGAACACGACGATCGCCCCGGGGATCAACAAGGCATTCGTCTTCGCCGGCTTCATGGTCCCCGAGGACACCAACGCGACCTTTACGGACACGGCCATCTACACCGAGTTCGTAACGCGGTGTGCCACCGAGTACGCGACGCTCCAGCCCAACGCCAACTTCACCGACTTCGCGACCAAGGTCGGCACGCTCGAGGCGACGCTGCCGCAGTTCACCACGGCGGGGCTGGGCGCCATCGACGGCAAGAAGGTTGCAATCGTCGGTGCCGACCACGACGAGGCCGTCAACCTCGACGTCCCCGCCAAGCTGGTCGCCGCCATCCCCGGCAGCACGTCCGTGACGCTTACCGATGTGAGCCACTTCGCGCCTGCGCAGGATCCGGACCAGTTTACCAAGGCAGTTGAGAGCTTCTTTGCTGCCGCTTAGAGTTGTATTAGAGCAACTGCATGTACCATTACTAGCTTGATAGAATCATTGCAGCGGATTATAGACCATGAATCAGATGAAGATACCCCCCAGACTATGGATCTACCAGTGCTTTCAAACTTGTGGATATCAAGAAGTGACATATAGCCACTATTTGCGATATAGGCGATACGTAAGACGAGCAGACTGATCTCAATCAATTTGTTGTGTTCTGACATTCCCTTCTGAAATAAATGGGAAACAGGAAGAGTCATACTGTGACGGTGGGCTAATCCTAATATGAAATACGAGCTTTGCTCGAGTGTCAGCACTTGAGCTAATTACGTGGCCACAGCATCTATGTGCCTGGGTAGTAAACCACCTGGGCAGTGCTCACTGCACAGTCTCCTGTAGGATCATGAAATAGCCTCCTATAGACAAGATCCCAAAGAACAACCTCCTACAGAATAGTCTCCCACAGAATAATGTCCTATAGAATAGTCTTTCGTGGGATAACCTCTCATGGAATCACGTCTTGAAGAAACAACTCTTATGAAACCGTCTTTCATGATATAACCTCTTTTATCATCTCCACTGTAACAATCTCCTATGGAATGATCTCCTGTAGAATGATTCCCTATAGAGCAATCCTGTGGGATAGCCTCCTGAGTAAGAAACCTCTTACAGCAAAACAGTCCATGGAAAACCTCCTGTGGGATAACCTCTTATAGTATAAACGGCCGAGGTAAGCAAGCCATAGGGCCTTCGGGATAAGGTTCTCGAATATTTGTAGAATGTGGCTGTGCTACTATAATCATGTGTGTGGAGATGGCATAACCGGCCAATAAATTGAACTGCCTGTGCTGACAAAGTAGAGGTAAATTTATACAAAGTGCAGATTTCATCGGCCAGTCTGCCGTCACTGGCGCTAATCCTGTTCGTTATACTGTAATCATTTGGTCACTATCTATTTCACCTGACTACCAACAACTCGTTGAGTCCTGACATGGTCCCGACAGGGGCATAACACAAGCTACGAAAGGAGAGAATGCTAGGATTTTGAGCCCGGGCCCAGGCAATTGATTGTATTGAGCGAGCGACTGGCACAGAATGTGCCGTGAAGATACAAGACGAAAATCGAAATTTCAAGCATGTACAAGAGTCAACTCCCAAGGCTCACTCGAACAGTTGATCGATGTCTTAGAACCCCCGAATTGTGCCCTCTACAGTCCAGATCGCTTCCAAACAAGCCAAAACGCCCACAAAGGTTCCTTATGCTCGTCTGAACTGATTTTCTGTTAGAAACCAGCAGCGGACCGATCACGGGAGGGAAGGGACCTGGGAAAATCAGACAACTTACAGATATTTTCCTGGGGCAGCGGGCATGGAGAAGGCTCTATTACTCAATTGATCCAAGAGCATCCGCTTCCCTGAGAGCCGCAGTTCAACTGCATCAGAGTGAGTATGCTGTTAGCATTGGTAAGTGAGAAAACATGCTCAACCGTATAGACGCTCCCAGGGGGGCTACGACCCAAATATTGAGGGGAAAGCACGGATATTTCCCATCGCTGAGTACATACGATCGAGTGCGCGCCATCCCAACCGCACTTCCAGTTGCCACAAGGGGCCTTCTGGCCGCTGCAGCGGCAATTTTCATCGCCAATGTACGTGCTGCCGGCGCAGTTGGGCTGGTTAGCAACGCACGCTGGGGCGGCAGCCGCCTCTTGGGCAGGCTCCGGTAGGGCGAGAGCGCCGGCGGCGAAGATGGTGAAGAGGACGGAGGCGGAGAACTTCATTGTGGTGATGGTCTGTGGCACTCTTGTAGTCTTAAGGTTTGTCTCGATGAACGAGCTGATGAGCAACGTGGATCGAGCAGGTTCAGAGAGCGGCGAGTTGAAGTGATATTTATACTCGACAGGTCTCTCTCTTCACACCTCGTCTCCCCAGCGAAAGTCATTGTTGAGTCTCTGATAAACTTGCAACTCCCTTCCCAGTATGGACCGAGACTGACATTCTTTGGACTGGTATCATACTGCTAATGGATATTATTTCTCGGACTTCAGTGTTTCATATGGGGACAGAGTCCGAGGTCCTCATGGCTAGCACTGACGAGCGATATCTTGTCTCTCATTGCTATTCCCTAAGATAGACGGAGACTTCCGGCCGGAGCCTGACATCCACCTCTCGGCACCTGGATTCAGATATCTAAGGACTAGTATAATGTCTCCCGTTGCAATTTGCTTCTGAGATGGACTTAGTAACCAAGCCCAAATCTAACATCCTCCCGAGGTCCTCTCTGGCATCAAACTTCAAATGGCCTTCAGGCCTGTAGTAACAACTTGTTATTTTCCAACATTCAACGCGTCTGTCATTCTCCTCTCCGGTAGTACACTTGAAGAGTGATCGTGTCTGCCATCACAACTTGTTCCCCAAGATGGCGGAGTTCGATATCCTTCTGCCCAGCATCAGGCTGGAAATGGCTGCTGTGTCTCATGGTGCAACTGTCTTTGAGTTGTCACAAGAGCTTCAGAGACATAAGCATGTAGATCTGTAGATGGATCTTACGTACATGTGAATGGATGTGCGAACGCATAAGCAGCCAGATCGTCACGGCCGGCACCGCGCCCCATTCAAGACAAGACAAGCCAATTGCCAATAATTCATCTACGTCTTGCTGCTGGAACAGCCATACTTTGAAAGTGCCTGGCTAGCGAACAAGTCTGTCGAGTGAGGTTATTTGTAATTACTCCTTCTGCTGACAGCTGGCAGACAGAGGGCATACGGCCCCATCGCGCGGCATAGCAAGTATCTTCTGCCGAAATGCTTCAAGTAATTAATTGTGAAAATCAATGCAGCACGACAAAGTGCGTTTTGTCATCTCGCTGCAACGTCCGGTGCCATACATGACAGCTGAACAGGTGATCCGATCGGTCGTTGACCGAGCGATCCAAGCGGGACATGTGGCTGACGTGAGGTGTCACAAGCTGGGGTCCTGCATTCTGCCTCCCTTTATTGATGGGGGCGCCCAGCCAGCCAGCCCCCAGCCGTGCTCTCTTCTTTGTCAAATACACTATTTCGGTGCGCGCATATGCAGTAGCACCTTCCTTGCAGAATATAGACAATACAACGTAAAAATGTGCGCTTTCTCAGAAAGAAAATTCTTTCTAGTCTTTTGGGCGTGGTGCGTCTCAGCGAACTGCAAAAGATTGGGTCAGGGGTCCTCACCAGCTGTGCCGTGCGGTGCGGGCTTGCAGACTGGGGCCAGCGTTCCATCGGAATTCCGTACTTCCGAGAGCCACTCGCGGCCGAGCGCGCATGGGTGCCCAGGCTCGTTTTGACATATCAAGTGCATTGCACATCCTTAGCTACAGTAGGTAATCAACTCGTCGCAAAAACTGGAGGCTTTCGTTCACGGTCGGGCGGGTTATAGCGGGCCTCTCTTCTCGAGGGCGGCATGATCGGCGTGCATATACACAATACGCTCTTTTCATAAAGTAAGAGGGAGGATTGGGGGCGGGGGCCCATGAACGCTTGATCCGTCCGACCAGAATGAATCGCCATCCCGTTCGCATGAAGGCTTGTGCCCTCCGTCGGTCCCGAGAACTGTCCAAGCCTGGAGTAGTGCTTATTATGTATGTGACCCTTCTTTGGCTGTGCATTTCATGCCGTGTATCGCCAGCAGTTCTGCCGCGTGCAACACTGCCATTCCCGAAACGCATCCTTCAGCATTGCCAATCAAGCAGATCTCCCTCCCCATGTCTCTTTGCTGCTCACATTCGAGGCAGTATGTTGCGGACAGCACTGCGACTTTTCAAACCCTGGATTCGGCATTATGCTTCGCGGGGTCCGTCGTGGTGGAGTTACAAACCATCGACGTGCTGTGCCTTCTACGTCCGGAATTCAAGTATAATGGTATGTCTATCACTGTCGCCAAGAAAGGTAGAGAAATGAGGCCAAATGTGTTGCGTTGACAGGGGCAGGGGTTCAGACGAGACATCATCCAAACTTTAAATCGCGATCAGCAACAAGCTCCTCTCAATGTGGGTTCCCTCCGCCGCCCATTTGTGAACTCTGTTTTCCGCCGCGGAAACCGTTACTGGGCTTAAATTTAAGATTCCTGTGCGCACAGAGGACCGAGTATATATGTTCGGAGCCGTGCCGAAACTCGTTAGATCCGAGCACCTCCGGCAGCCGTATGCGTAGGAGGGATCTGTCTTCTAGACACCTGGGCGGGCGGAACAAATATGTTACATTGAATAGAGGACGATGTCTTATTCCATCCAGCTGATTCCTTTTTTTCGATCGGGGTAAATTAATATCCTTTTCTGGGCAGAATGTAACAAGCATATTACATCAGCCACATATTTGGCCACAATGCTGACGCATCAATAGCTTGGAACGGCAATTATATGCTCAGCACGACAAGCACTTGCATTCATCATACTCGGGTTACATGGGAGCGGGATCATTCGAGCAGGGAAGGTTGTTCCGATATCTCCCCGACGTACATGCGAGTGATTACACGTGTAAGAGACTGTAAGAGACGTAGTATCGTTGACTCAGGGACCATGTCCGGGGAGATATGCTCCAACCAGCTCGGACTGAATCAGATAATAGCCTTGACAGATCTAGGGCTTGAAGGTAACTCCCCACTGAGAATAATAACACTCGCATGGCCCGGCCGTCCTGGCGTATATGACAACTTCTTGGCGGCGAGAAAGTCCTCACTGCAAGAGAAGAAACCCAATGCTGATGATATAATGATGACGAAGACAGCGATGTATCACGTTGAGCAAGGACTCGGATCACTCCGGTCGTCTTCTTGGCCAGATACTCGCTGGAGGTTTGCTTTCTTCCAAGGTGTATGGATTCGCGAGCGCTCCATGGATGATGCCACAGATCTTTCTGTTTTGAGTTCATACTATAGCAACCCAGTCTCAATGTTTTGCCGCATGACAACCCACGGACTGAAGAACAAGGCCGGAAGAACTTCTTTCCCTTCGACTCGTAGGCAATTGTTGGCGATGAGATTACTTGGAAATGAGACTTGTGCGTCGCATTGATCCTATATGGGTGTCAAGTATGTACGCCGTGTTAAGTATGTACGCGGTGGTAAGCTCTGGGACAAACCTTGGTAGAAGCTTACTCGACTGTCATTGTATTGATTAGAGTTGAATGATCTACATGCTAGTCCACTGCCGCCAAAGCACCTGCAAAGTCTCTGCTTACCTTTGCGGGAATATCAGAGTTAGCCTGGGGAATACGCATGCATAGTTTGTGCATCGGAACCGCGGCTTCTTGGCAGGCACACGCCGTCTCAACAAAATATTAGTGATCTCGTCGTATTCCGTATCTGGACCATATCAATCCCTGGGGCTGCGATTGGCTACAGTGCATCGCAATGCGGGGAGCGAAAAGATAGCACAAGGTCTGCGTATGACTCGATTTGCCGCTTTATGGAGATTCGGAAACCCAAGCAAGCTTGGGGATTGCGTCACTTCGGTATCACTCTTCCCACTGTAGTTGTGTAAATTGACTTTGGGATCTTCGCCTGTGACATGGAAAAGCCGGCCCAATAGGCAGCAGCAGATGCTACGCGGCCGTTGGAGGTTGCAGTGAGCCGACGCGGACTGATTGGTATGGGACTGCGACCAGAATTGTGGCCGATCCCATAAAGTTTGATGCGACTAACGCGTGTTTCGTTGTCATGACAAGCCAAGGTACCTATATAATTGGCGTACTTTTCAGATGGTTCGAGTGCTGGCGTCGTGAGACACGAGAAGTCAAAACGCCGCGTAGTCATGGAACATTTTTGCAGGCATGGCAGAAACAAGAAGAAGCAGAGGGAATAAAGAGGCCTTTCTCCTCTAAAGTGGTGTCAGATATGCGTCGTGTTCATTACGGATTGGTCCGGAAATGACAGACCGCCCTTCGGAATGGCTGAAACCCTGCATACGGCGACGATGGTGATTGGGCCGGTCGCACGTATACGGTCTCAAACCTGTCAGCCATTGCTGCCAGGATTCCATGCTAGCCGTTAGTGGATGCTAGTGTGTGTGGGCATGTGAGCACTCGTAATCGACAGGATTAGCCGCTTATTGATTATGGCAAATGCAGGAAATTCGATCAGCATGATAGCGGCTGGCTGGATATTACACATTACCGTCGGTATTCGCATCCGACAGAACCACAAAGCGGAGCCAGAGAACCCTGGGCAGCAAAACCGGTGGACAATAAGTGACTCGCGTGGTCATTGGTGGGTAGGAAACGTGACCGACTAGTTTTTTACTTGGTTTTTTCTTCTTCCTGCGCTTCCACCCCGTGTGGCAGCAAAAAGATAAATGTTCCGTGGGCGGCACCCACTTTTATCATGACGAGTGACTGAAACAGCGTTCGGCGAAAAGTCAGGCAGAGATTAACGGACTGGAAAGGAACACGGAACAAATGTTTCAGATAACGGTTTCGGGAGTAACGCGAGAGCGATCTCTATGCCCGAGTACTTCGGCCATCTGCGTTCCATTCTACACGCTCAGACTACGGTGGTTTGAGGCGACGAGATCTGTGTTGCAACTCTCGTATGTCATAACGTGCTCTAGTTAAGGAGGGTGCTCGATATCGCAGGTGGTAGGCTAAGCAAAAGGCTCGGCGTATGACAAATATCGCCGCCACCCGAGGCCCCCAGATATGTGGGCACACATGGCCAAGACCCGCTAGGTACCTATACGTGCACTAGTAAGCAAAAGGGAAGTATTTTCCCGCCCAGTCCTCGTGCTCCAAATTCCCAAGTGCCAGTCCCAGCCAGCAAATTATAAGTAGGGGAAACTTTGCTCGACAGAGCTAGAGCAAGGACGCGTGCGGGCGAGCGACTGAGCGAGATTGATGGGCCGCAGGTATGCGCATGTGCACATGCACATGCTCATGTGCGTTGTGTGTCTGCACAGTGGGAAATTGGCCGGAGCCACCAACATGGCCAGCGCTAGCAAGCCAACCAAGCCAATACATGCAGACGCGAGATGCAGGTGTTGGTAGCAGCCACAGCCATGGCTGAATATTAAGTCGCTGTGCCCCGGGTTTATTAAGAGGCCACGGCACCGGCCCCATCTGACTCTGTCAGGCCGTGTCATACAGCTCAACAGCTGTGCAGGGATCAGTGCCAGTGGCGAGCTGGAGCAGTGCCGTGCAGGTACTTGAGACCCCAAGGTTACATAGAAAGTGTGCATCGAGGAAGGCCTTGGTGCAGATGTAGAGATTGGCGTTGACAGATCATACTACCAGATAAGTGAGGTTCATTTGGGGGTAGGTAAATCCCATCAGTCAGCTTTCCTATCGGGGACTGTTACACTGCAAGGGTATGACGGCTCGAGTTACACACGGACTTTGAAATGACTTGTCTGTAAGTAATCGCACCGGAGTGCCCGCCCATCGGTGGGAAAGTCGTTTTGTCACTTGTTTAGAGTGGACATTTTACTAGGGCGTGCACTGGCACATCATGGAATTAGTTAACATGAAAATGGCAACGTTGGTTGGCACCAACCGGTCCCGAGAGTCGGCCGGAACCCCCAACCGAGGGATTTTAGAACCAACTGCCAAGTCGCATCGGATGTTGGAAGGATTAGAATGAGGGACAACTCCCACAGAAGGAGGAAAGGCGGGATCCGGGTCGAGCAGCCAGAGCAAGGAAGACATGGCCAGATCTGGAGTAGCAGACCAAGTGAGCGGACCAACAGTACAGTGTCAGATTGTGACTAACAGGGGTGGCTGTTATTTATGATACGATCATAGTCCTTGGTGCTCACAAAATTCTTTTTTTAGCGGGCCGTATCACCCGCTTTCCCATTAATCTTACTTAGCGCGTGCATATAAGAGACGGATCCCATAAGTAAACGTTCCTACCCACCCAAACTAGGTCAATGCCTTCTTAGATTTCTTATTGTCCCGCCTCCATCCCTGCGCGACCGCCGGTCACCCCCTGTTTTGGCCTGTAGATTGATGCATACGGTACAATAAGGACGGGAAAAGGAGGAAACTTCCCACATAGGCCTTAGCATTAAAGCTGCCCAGCTATAGCCGACGTTCTTAAGGTGAAGAGTGAGTGCCATCCCTTATTCATGAACCACCCCCCGGTTCCACTTTCCCTTCTCAGGTGTTCACCCGTACAACATCTCACACCCACCACACCACACCCTTTGCTGCAAAGAGTCACCGAGCTGTTGGGTCATTGCCCATACTTGGTGTTTTAAACATCATCCACGACCAGTCTTGTTAAGAGTGCAGGAGCAAAGGGGGAAAAAGAGCAGGTGCATGTGAAAGTGAAGCAGGGGGCCAAACTCAAAACAACCCTGTAAAAGCTTTGTTCTTTCTTGTCGACTTACAACTTACAAGAACTTTGGCAAGGTCAATCGCATACAGCGTCTGAGGGGCTAGAGAAGGAGGAAGGTACGACAAACCTGACAGGCCATTGCTGCTACTGCCTCTTCTGCTCTGCTGCCGCTTCTGCCGCTTCTGCTGCTTCTACTGGGTGATGCCTGCCATTCATACTCAAACTGACGTCAGGACCAGATACGTTCAATGTCCGCAGCAGCTGAGAGACTCGTTCTCATAGCTCTCTGCTCCGTTGACCAAGATGGACCATAAACGGGTCAACGAGTTTCTGCCACCGGCGCCGTCGGCGGCCACGGCGAACCCTGCCGACCGGATGGACGCCCCGATGGAGGACGATTTCGACGTGGCGCAGTACCGAGCGTTGAAGAAGGACAAGCAGGAGGAACAGAAGCGCCTCGATCACGAGCACGACCATCGTCACCGGCAGCTGGAGGAGCAGGTCCACCTCGAGAACAGTCGCCTGTACGCGCAGCTGCAGCAGAGGGTCAACGACAGCATCCAGCGGGCCTTCATAGATCTCCAACCCGCAATCGCCGCCACCATCAACAGCCAGGTCAGCCTCCGGCTGGAGCAGCAACGCTTGCGGGACGAACATGCGGCGAGCAAGAACACAATCGAGCAGCGTTATCATAATAAGATCACCGGCCTCATGGCGATGCCCTCCGCCGCCCGCACTGCAATTCCAAGGGTGAACAGTAACAGCAGCACGCCGTCGCACCCCCAAACTAATAACATTCGAGTTAGTATGACAGGTCCCCAAGATCGAAAACATCACTAACCTCGTGTGCAGATTGCAAGCACGGGTGGGACTCCTGCGACTCCAGCTTTCGCAGGCAACTCACCTGCGCACCAGCACGCAAACACACCAACGCCGTCGCGTGGGCCACCACCGCTTCAGGAAGCCCCTCGTCCCGAGCCTATGGTCCACCCGGCGCAGCAGCAGCAGCAACAGCAGCAACAGCAGCAACAACAGCAACAACAGCAGCAGCAGCAGCAGCAGCAGCGCATGCCTCCTCGCGCCGAGGTCCCGCCACATCACCACCAACAGCCGGTGGCGCCACAACGCATCCTTCCATCCGAGCCCTTGACTCGACAGCCTGTGGCCACTCCTCAGCGGATGCCTCTTCCGGAAGTTATGCCACACCAGCCCATGATTCAGCAGCGCATGCCTCCGGATACGGTACATCAGCGACCTCTGCCGCACCATCACGTGGCCCCCGAGCCTCATCCCCGCGAAACCCGTCATCAATTGCCCAGCATGGCCCAGCCTCTGGTTAGCGATATCAAACCCGAGACTGTGCTGCGACAGAACGTTCCGCCTCTTCCGAGCTCTAATCCCGTCCTGACAAGCCGTGGCTCTCAGGATTCGGTTCCGACCCCACGCCAAGATGTGAAAAGGAAAGCCGCTGACTCGCCAGCCATGGATGCCGCGAACAGCGCCTTGAAGCGGCCACGCACCAGGGATCGGCCATTCGAGCAGGGTCAGGACAGTCCCTTGCCAGTCAAACGTAGTCCTCGCGCCCACCGACCGGCACCGGCACAGGTGCCACCTGTTGGCATGGAAAAGCGGGTTCAGCGCACAATTAGCTTCGCGGAGGTCTACCAAGACGGCAAGGCCCAATTCAAACACCAGATTTTCGAGTACAAGGCCGGCTCAGGAAACTGGTACATCGTCAAATGCGACGAGCACGGCGTTCATTTTAAGTTTGGCAACCCGGTCCACGGTGCAGCCAAGCACGTGCACAGCCCTCAACATGACATGCAACCCAAGACGCACGATCTGGCTATCGAGATCTGCGGCTATCTTGTCACCGATTGCAATGCCGATCTTGCCAAGCTCAACAACGACGAGTACCAGCGCGCAGTGGCCGAGGACGGGTACGAGCCGTACAACCGGAATCTCCTCACGAAGGAGGGAAGGCAGCGTACGGACAACCACAAGAAGCAGCCCAAGACCGGGGGAGAGGGAGGCGAGATCCATGTCAATGGCGACGGAGCTACTCCCAGGCAGTACAAGGCCCGAGAGCCGAAGCCGGCGGCAGGAGTTGCCATGCCTAAGGATTGCCATTTCTACCAAGGACTATGGCAGTCAAATAAGAAGTGGTACTCTCTCGTTGTGTTGCCGATACGACCGGACGGCAGCCTGCGCGAGGTTGGCTTAAAAGAAAGGTTCCAGGAGCTGCCACTCATGCAGACCGTCCCAAAATGTTACCGCGTCGACCGGGTCAGCCTGCAGATTAAGGGATGGCAGCCTGCTTATGAGGACGGCGAGGCAAAAGCCAAGAAGCGTGAATACCCTGTCATGTTCTTCGACAGGACGCCATGGTCCCTGGGCTGGCTGCCCGCCCAGAAGCTTCAGGAGCTTGACCTGGACAACCCACCTCAAGGCGTAGATCTCAGTGGTCTGAGGAAGGCTCGGGAGTGGTTCGCGGTGAAGATGAACAACCGTGCCGGTTGGGACGAGCTGAAGCAACTTGGACCTGGCGAGCCTCTCTCGGCAACACCGGACGGCGAGGCAGACTGGATTGGCGACCAAGGGCTATCCCTCCGATCTGCAGACAAGCCTGATGATAGGAGTCCGACCTTTTTCGACAAGCATCACGGAAAGAGCCCCGGCTGTCGCGATTCTCCCGGCAGTGGCGATGATGACTCGGATGTCGACAGTGAGGATGAAGATCCGATGAAGATGGATATCGGGCCTGTTCCAGACCCCGGCGCCGGAGACTCTAACTGGGTAGAAGGCTCGGATTCGGATTCTCACTCAAACATGGATATCGACGACGATCAGCCGGCCAAAAACGGCAGTCGCGGGGTAGCCTCCGACGAACCTACCGTCGTCGCAGAGACTAATGGGACTAAGCCGTCGGAGGAATCCCACAAGGAGGCAGCCCAGAGGGAGGCAACCCATAGGGAGGACCTCCACAGGGAGGTATCCCACAGGGAGGAACCCCACAGGGAGGTATCCCATAGGGGGGAGCCCCGTTTTGAGGCTGATCTATCCAGCATCCTGTCGGAACACGAACGTGTGAGGAAGAGTGCGCAAACGGCGCAGGCCAAAGCGGCAGCGGCGGTCAGGGAAGCTGCGAGCCGCAGCAGGGCGACGTCAGAGGTGGCTGACGACGCAGTCCCGGAGAAGCCTCCTGCACCAGTACGGGCAGACACCGATGCGGGCCCAAGACCACCGCAGCGCCCAGCCCTCGCTGACCACCAGCGCTCGAGGTCGGATGGCACGTTCCCTGAGACTGGGCTCGCGGCACCGGGCATGGGCATGGGCATGGGCAAGGTCGAGGGGCGGAAGCACTCGAATCTTCAGAATATCCTCAACCCGGCTGGTTAGTGCAGATTGAATCCCAACCCCTTCAACAAGAAACTTCTGGCGTCTCTCGCTATATATGCTACGTCGTGGCCTACCCCTCCCTGCCTGTGATTGTATAAACACACTGCCGTCATTCCTTGATAGCTGACTCTTAATGATACAGGAATGCGATCTGATGCGCCAAACGAGAATGGGCTCGACAGCTATAAGCGATTCGATGCCCTTATGGCGCAGATGAGCAACAACGAAGCGGCGCCTATGCGGCCTGCGTCGGTGCCGGTGCAGACGAACGGCCACCACTTCCAACCCCCAGCCCAGCAGACCAGACAGATGGATGCCGTGCATCACTCCCCGTCCCTCTCGCACATCCTGTCGCCGCCGATGCAGTCACCGTTGATGGGGCCGCCTAGGAGTGCATCCACAACGCCGGTGCCTGACGGCTCGGGGCGTAGCACCCCGACGATCATGATACCCAATAACGGCGACCACCGGTGGCAAGCGGTTCGGACCTCCCTCGGCCCAGCGCCACACGCGCCTCGGACATCATCATTCACGCCTCACGGCGCCGACGGTCAGAAGCCAACACCGCGGCCCGCCACACCGACAATGCGAGCCGAGACACCCGGTTACGCGGACAGGAAGGAGATTTTCGACGTGAGCCAGTTCCGCGATTCAGGCCGTGGGGTGCGGTGGTCACGGAGCAGCAGTCCCACGGCGGCCTACCTGCGGCTGGCGACAGATCCCGTCCGGGGGGTGGCAGAGGCGGTGGATGCGCCCGAAACGGAATCCGTACCCGCTGGGATCGAGCCTGCCAAGGTGTCGCGGATCGAACTGGAGACGGAACGGGACCGCCAGTGGGTACAGCTAGTACTCAAGGACCGCAGCGAGCAGGCGCTGGCCTTCGAGACCAACTCGGCAAGCGGTCGGCTCCTGAACGCCAAAATCCAGGGCAGGCGCTTCGTCAGCTGGGTTAAGAAATGGAACCCTGAGGCGGAGCTCAGCAGCGGGTAGGTCGTGGTTTCCTTTTACTTGATGGACAGTCAGGCTAACGGGGGCTTGTTTCTTTTGTGCAGGGAAGGATCCAGTCGACGTTCGAGCGTCACAGACGACCGCCGGTCTACCACGGCTGAAGCCCATTGAGGGATTCAGTATTCGCCTCTCCATCGTCGTCCTTGTCGGATTTGATTCCTTTCTCATTCACGGAAGGAAATACCAGGGTTGCGGTGCTTTTCCTTTCTTGGGGTATCTGCCTCTCCTTTCCTTTTCCCAACACAAGGATTGCTAATTGGCTTGAAAATTTGCTTACTTTGCGGGTTCTTTTTTCGAGCTCATCCTCACGGACAGGCAGCTTATCTCATGCATCTCGTTTTCTGGCTTGGTTGTGTGGAGGGAACCGCATGTCTCATTCGTTTGTACAGCATACTAGGGGCGAGTGTAATAAGGAGGGGCCGAAAAGAAGCTGCCAGGTACATAATTGCGGTGGTGGATGTGGGTGAATATCAAATGGCAGCAAGGGCTCGACATAGCATGGCATGGAACTTTTTTTTTTCGGGGAGGCATTTGATCGATACCCACTGCTGGAATTTACTTACTGGCTGATTGACTGACTGATGGGCGGGAGAAAAGCAAACCGTCCGAGAATAAAAAGCTCGATGATTTACTATTGATTGAGAAGTTCCTGACTAGTTCTGGTGATACATGGGCTGCTTGGATTAACTTCTGTGGAGCACTTGTTGTGGATAAGCTGCTGTGGGACACCATCCTGTGTGAGACCATCCTGTAGTATGGTTTTCTTTGGGATGAATTCTGGCAGGATAGCCTCTGGTGGGATGTTCTCGACTTTGACACTTCAAGGGGAGCTCAGCTTCTCCAGCTTGCTGTGCTCTCGAGGCAAACATCATGCCTTTGCTATCCCTGCCCTTGGTGGCAGGCCTGGCCATCTTCCTGCCGTGGGGTGACCTGCTGAGAGATGACCTTCTGCCTGCAGCTAGGCAGTATCAACTGGGTGTGGAATTGTGGAGTCGCAGTCGCTCGTGACGAAGGTCTCCAAGCCACCTGCCAGGCGATCTGTTGGGGGTCGGGGTTGTCGTCGTCAGGTGAGACGATGTGGAAACTGCGATACAGTGTCCACATTTTGACATTTCGGGCAATGGTTGTACACTTTGCATCTCGGACTGTGATGGCAAAATGCCACGAAGTGGGTACAAAATGTTATCTCGGTCGTCGGGCTGCTGCCCCTGGTTGGACGTGGGGGATGCTACGCTGTCAAGTTAGGCGGGACGGATTGCTGGAATTTGCATGTGATGGTGCCCAGGATGGAGCACAAGTCGGACCAGGCTCACAGTTTCGGCGGCTCACGTGGCCACCGTCTGCGCTTGGTTCCTTGTGCAGCCGGAATGGCCGACGGTGGACGAAATGGGATCGCGTTCGAATTCGCTTGTAATACACACTCATTCTCACCTCTTCCTCGCATATCCTGACATTAGATCACTTTTGCACAACTCCCCTCCCCCGACATTTCGACACGATCGCTGTTGTCGCTGGCCCTGCACAACCGATGACGTCGTAGCCCACAGTTTCCCGTTCAGGCACCGGCAGAGACGGAACGGAGCAGTCTGCAGCGGCTGGCAGGCTGGCAGACCGGAGCGCAAAAGAGCGGTGTTTGCAAGGGCAAGCAAGGCAAGCAGTGCTGGGCGGTGGATCTGGCAGGTGCGACGTGCAGCTTTGCTTGCCGCGCAGGAGGGGCAACAGACCAGGGGAGCTGCGACTGACTTAGATGGCTGCGATCGTGAGTCCATATTGATTGTTTTCCCTTCCTTTTCCATCGCAAACCTCATCCCATCTGCACCTGCACCCCCAATGCTGCCTCACTCCGCGACAAATGTTGCCCTGGCTGGGGCAGGCGCAGGCGGCTGCTCATGCCACCAGCTCGCCTGGCCTTGGCGCACGCCAGTGTGACCAGTGCGCAAGTGCAGCCAGGCAGGCACCTGGGAGCTTCCTCCCCGGAGCACCACGGCCATCGGAGGTGGCAACGTCACTCGCTGTTTGCTATTGGCGTCACTCCTCTTCATGCTCTCCTCGACTCGACTGCCTCCGCCCGCTGCACCTGCATAGCGACGACATCTTGTTCCCCTCCTGCTCCTCATCCAGCCTATCCGGTCTTGACTCCTCCAATGCAACCAACAGTCATGCCCCGGATCCCCCGATCCTGCCCAAGCGCATGAGCTTGCCAGCGCCTCATTTTCAACCCAACCAGCCTCCCTCCCGTTGAAATAGCATATTCAACACCCGGCGCTTCCATACGCCACACATCAGCCTCGCTAACAATCAGCCCTCTTCCCTCTGACACAGGAAATCCCCTGGCTAACCCACATGTCCACCCCTCGTCGCCAACGAGGCGACACCCTCGACAGCTCCTCCTCCACCCAATCGCCAAGCCGCAACGATGACGGCCCGGCCTCCTACCTAGGCGCCGCCGCCGCCGAGCCAAAGCCGACCTATGCCTCCTTCTCCCCCGCCACTCTGTCCTCCTCCCAGCCCGTCTCAGCCGCCAAGCGACTCTCAACCATCCTCGTCCACCAGAAGTCCCCGCTGCTCCTGGCCACCCCTCCCCAGGTCACCCGCGCCCTCGCATACAGCCACCCCTTCCTCCTGCCCTTGAACAAGCTCGTTGGGCTGTTCAGCTGGACCACGAGCGATCCTTGGGAGAGCTTCCTGCTGGTCGCTGTCTTCTGGGCCACAGTGCTGTACGGAGATGTCGCGGTGCGCTTTGCAGGGCCTGTGGTGCTGGTCCTGATCGTGATATCGGGCATGTATGGTAGGCGGTTCAGCCCTCTGAGCAGCAGTGGCTGGAATGAGGACGGCGGTGCGGGAGGCGGTAGTGCCCCAAAGAGTTCCAAGGGCAAGGGCAAGAAGGCGTCGACCGAGAACTCGGGTCCGGCAGCTGCAAATGTGGCCGCGGGAGCCGCGGGAGGACAGCATTCGAGGGCCGGGTCGGAGGCGACAAACACAAAACACCAAAAGACGCTCGACGAGATCGTGGAGACACTGAAGGAGCTCACTGCGAGGTGTAATATTCTCATGGAGCCCCTGTTGGAGTTGACAGACTTTCTCAGCACCCAGCGCACGGCGACCAGTGCAACGACGAGGCCCGCCTTGACAACGCTGTTCGTACGGATATTGATGTGCACTCCCTTCTGGGTCGCCCTGACCTTCCCTCCCTTCAGGGTCATCTCGACGCGGAGGGTCGTCCTCGTCTTCGGAACCATAATACTCACATGGCATGCCCGGGTGGTGAAGGCGGGGAGGACGATACTGTGGCGCAGCGCGAGCGTAAGAAAGTTCGTGGCACTCATTACGGGCTTGGATGTTGCTATGCCGGAGAAGGCCAACAAGGCCAAGATCAATGGGGTTGAGCACCCTACGTTCGAAAAGGAGCCGTCCAAATCCAAGGAGCCATCGTCAACCGCCAGAGCCCAAGCACAATCCGAGCTGACGAAGGCGATACGCCGGGCCCGTGGGGCAAACGATGCCGGCGTCAGGTTCACTTTCATCATATACGAGAACCAGCGCCGGTGGGTTGGGCTCGGTTGGACAAATAGTCTGTTCGCCTACGAGAGAGCAGCCTGGACTGACGAGCACAATAATCCTGTGCCGCCCAAGGAAAAGTTTGAGCTACCTGGAGTCGACGACGACAGCAGCATGCGGTGGCGGTGGGTTCGTGGAAGCAGGTGGAGGGTGGATGGCGTGTCTGACGAGTCGGCGAATGGTGGGGCTGCTGAGGCCGAGTGGAATTACGATGGCGATGGCGGTAAGAATGGCTGGATATTCTATGACAACAAGGTACGCCCAACGGAACAAGTCGTCATGCACTGATCAGCAACTGACAACCTCGCGTAGTGGCAAAATGGCAAACGCGGCCAAGATGGCTGGGGTAGATGGACGCGAAGGCGGAAGTGGTACCGTGACGCCGAGCTGGTAGAGGTAGACAGCGACGATGAGACGGAACAAGCAAAAGAGCCTCCCCAGGAAACCTCACCAACACAAACCTTAGAACCACGATCATCCTTCCCACCCCAGCCGAGGACGCCTACCCTAGCGCCGCCTATCACTACATTCTCGCCGAACAACGAGACTATGAGCATGCCTGACCTCCATCGGACGAATGACTCTCTCAAAGAGATAAAGGAGGAAGACGTGGGGAGCCCAGACAGTAACAAAGAAAAGGAAAAGGACGACGCGTCATCGGTGCTGTCGACATCGTCCCGGTCAATGAGGCTCATTCCCTCGCTGCGGCGCCGGGTGACTGACAATACCGCGGCCGCAGCCGCGGGCATCAAGCAGCACAGACGCGACGAAAGCGTCACCAGCAGCCCGCGGTCGGCCGTGGTGTCGCCGTACTCGGTGGGCGGACGGGCCCGGCGCACTAGCGAGGTGCAGAGCGAGGATGACCAGGCGAGCCTGGGGCCCGGGCTGGGGCTGGAGATCTCCAAGGACCGGCGGGGTGGGTCCTGGGGCATTGGTGATGAGGCTGTCATGGGTCTGGAATAGACGCATCAATCACTACATGGATGGATGGTTTGGTGTTTTTGAGAGGGGGGGGGCGAATAGCATATGTGTTATAATGTTAAAGGTTTTTTTTTTTTTTCATTGATGATGATGCATACTGCGTGCGGTGAGTCTTGTGATCTGTACTTGATTCCGTTTTAGGAGTGTGGGTGGTGTAGATCACTTTTCCTCCAACCGCCCTCTTCTCTCTCCCCATCACCAAGTCGACGCAATGGAGGGCAGCCTCGTCAGAGTCGAGGCAAGGTTAGCATAGAGATCATGAGATTGGAGCGGGGGCGAGGTGGTGGACCCGGAGCCCACGATAGCCAGAGCCAACTAGGCATCAACCAACAACTCTATGTCCCCACTGTTCTGGCTCTTTAAATGCAATCAAACAACTACCAAGTCTGCAAGACCTGAACATGTCAAATCAACCAGTCTGAATTCCAATCTTTTAAACATGACATCCTTTTCCACAGAAGAGGCTTCAGCCTCACCCAGGCCAGCCGCCCACCGGGCATCAGTCGAGTATCTGGGACACCGCCATCGCGACATCTTCAGCCGCGCACTTTCCCGCGTCCTGTCCACTCCCGCTGCGGAGCTTGCCCTCGCGGAGATTGTTGACGGCGCACCGCTCAGCCGGACGGCGAACGAGGTGCGAAACCGGATACTGCCGGAGGACCACCCCGTCCGGAGTGAGCACCTTGAACTCTGTCCTGGGGTGTTGGAGAAGACCAAGGAGATCCGTGCCACGTTTGATATAGAAGTGTTGCAATTCGATTTTAAGGTATCTATCTCTATCATAATCAAATTCCCGAATCACCACGAGCATGGTTCTTTTAGCTGATGCGGGATAAAGCTCCTACATGATTACCATGCCGCTTCCCCGGGATCGGCGGCGTTCAAGACCCGTCTGATCGAGATGGTTGCCGTCGCCACTCATCAGGTTGCGGTATACCTGTACAACCTCGCCCTGAACCTGGGTGGGCACCAGGACTGGGCCACTTGGGAGGTGCCTGAAGATGACACGGTCTTCTACCAGTATTATCCTGATGGCAAGCCCCCGAGCATGTTCTTCCACAAGCAGTACATGGATTACGACCAGTACCCGGACGGGGTAGCTGACATCGTGGGCTACTGGGCTGAAGCACGGATTTTCGGCGATGTTGTCCTATTTGACCGTCGCGAACCTCATCAGAGGGAGGCGCATGAAGATGTAAGTTCTCATCCGCATTTAACGCAGAGATATGTCCATACTCGTCTCCTAGACATACTAAGTACAAAATAATCTAGCCCAACGCGATTTTCTTTCATTCCTTTGCCGAGAACATAACATACCGAATCTGGCAGCTGCTCGACACACAGAAAAAGTGTCTGCTGGACTTTCTCCTATCAGAAGACGATATCAATGAGCAGACAAACAGGGCTCTGAATCCCCTCCAGATCCTACCAGGCCAGACCAACCTGACTCGGATCGACCCAGAGGAACCTATTCACAAGACTGGTATCTACCGCGACCTCTGGGAGCGCAAACCCCTCCGCGATTCGGCCGGAGATCCTCGGCTGCACTGCTGCGCGTATAATAACATGGATTATCCTACCTTTGCCGACTACGAGAGGTCCTTGGAGAGAGCACAGCATCGAAGGTACAAAATCCTTGACAGACGGGAAAAAGAGGTTGAGGCGGAGATCGAGGCAGAGGCGCTGGCTGAACGGCAAGAAGAGGATGAGGGGGAAGTCGCGAGGGTCTTGAAGGCAGACAAGTGACAAGGGCTCCGCTGGCAATCAGTCTCAATGATTGATTCATTTAATCCAAGTGTAATGCCTACGGGTTATGCTACCCCCCCCCCCATACGTATCTGAAACCCACGGCCACTAAACGTACGGGATGACCTGCAACCAAGCCGACACGGGCTTCCCGTCCTCTCCTCCTCCCCCGCCAGCAGACACGCTCTCGCTGATGGTGACCTCGCCGCCGCGCTCGCACGTGTCGATCGCGGCCATTCCCAGGTAGACGCAGCTGGCGCGGGAGAGGTAGACGCCCTCGCCGCCGCCGCAGGGCCCGGTGCCCGGGATGCTCTGTTCCACGTGGTGGAGGCTTGCGAAGTGGAAGACGAAGGTGCGGGAGGCGTTGTTTGGCATGGGGACGTTGAGGGCTTTCTGCGCGCGGCGGGAAGGAGGGTGGGCGTTCATGTTAGTCAAAAGGGACGTTGTGAGGTTCTAACTGACTAGCAGGTAGGGTCCTTCTACACTTCCCCCCGGGTTGGATTTCATGGGAAACATACCGCCGCGTTACAGGCATACGTGTGGTCGCCGATAGGGGTGCCACACGTCTCGTTGAGGGCCTGGGTGATCTCCAGCCTGCTTCCCAGGTCGGAGAACTTGACTGCGTGTTGCTCCGCGTCGTAGCAGAAGCCGTCTTCCTGGGCGAGGACAGTGCGCATGGACAAGGCCCAGGCCGCCGACGTAATGAGGACGAGCTTCAGCTGCATTGTGAATGATCTTGCATCAGAGTATTGTTCTTTGAGCTTGAATTGCGGAGGCTGCGTGTGTCGAAAGTCCTCAAGTAAAGTTAAAGTTCTCTAGTGACGCACCTGCTGTGTAACATTGGATTTTGATGGCAGAGTATGAAGTCCAGAGGCTAAATCTGCAGGGTAATTTCATATTGGACCACATTAACTCGGTTCATATTAGCAGAGTTCAAAGTGAGGGGTCAGACCCTTACTCATTCTCTGCAATGGACTCACTTTCTGAAATTGCGTCAACCATACAGAGCAAGCATCATACAAAAAAAGGGCAATACTTACATAGTTGTGGTCATTGTCAAGCCATGGTAATGCCTCATCCACAATACAAGTTTTCACGCGCAGGAGAACATTTCCAATTACAAGAAAAAAAAGTATATATTGAGCATGTTAGCTACATATTTATGTCGTGAATTGAATTCTTTTCCTCAACATCCCGTCGAACCCCCTAAGCAAATCCAGTGGCAACCACGAAGCTCACATCGTTGTTGAACGACGAGGCCGCATCAAACGTGTGAACACCACCGTTGCTCGCGGCATAGCCAAGGTTGTTGTAGTGGCGGATGTAACGCGTCGGGTACCCCCACGCGCGGATCGACGAGCCCTGGCCGTTGAGCCCGGCCTGCGTGCAGAAGGTGGCGTCCTCCTTGAACTGCTTGCTGCCGTCGGACGCGCCGACCTGCAGCTCAAAGTTGTAGTGCCGGATGTAGGACCCGGCCGTGTCCCGGCTCTCGAACGAGAAGCAGTCGCTGTTGCCCAGCCCCGCGCGGACTGTCCAGCTCGCCTGCTGCTTGAGGGCCGTGGCGCTGCTCGAGGTGACGACCTGCGTGTTGACGGCGGACCCCGTGTGTGCGATGTATCGTGTCGTGTAGCCCGGGGTGGTGGCCTGCAGCGAGATGGAGTTGCCGACGGTGAGCGCCGGCCCGCCCGTCAGCGAGGTCGTCGCGTACTTGGCGGCGACGATGTTGGCCTGGACCGAGTTCTCGGTGGCGTCCGAGGGGAAACCCGAGGTCATGACGCCCTCGTAGAAGGTGCCCTGGGCGCTGATGCTGTTGTCACCGCCGATACCCAGGATGATAGCGCCCTCCTTCTTCATCGGGTTGTAACCCGAAGGCCGCACGCCGTTGTAGTATGTCGACAGCGAGCCGGACGCCGCGTTGCCGCCGCGGAGCGCCCAGTTGGCCGGCTGGCCCTTGACGACCGCGGTGAAGAAGCGGTTAGTGATGGTCGGGTCCGCCGTGTTCTGGCCGGCGCTCTGGCCGGAGAAGAGGCCGTTCTCGAGATCCGCCATGAGCCAGGGCCCGCTGCCGGAACCTGTGCCCCAGATGGTGCAGGTGCCGTAGTAGATGGCCTCCATGTGACCGTTGCCGGTGTCTGTGCTGCTCGTCTCCGCGTTGCCGTAGTCGAAGCAGCAGCCGTTGTTGTAGTGGGTGCCGTCGAGGACGGCGTACATGCCCTCGGCCGCGTCAGCTGTAGCCGTGCCGCTGACGGCGTTGTTTCGGTAGCCAGTTCCGGGAGACACGAAGACACCGTACGCCTTCTGGCCATTGAGCGTCACAGGTGCGCCGATGGCGCTGGCCAGGTTGTCGTAGCCGTTGGCCTCCGGGCCCTGGAAACCACCGGGCGGAGCCTGGGTGAGATGGTTCCCGCGGCCCGACTGGTCGTAGATGATGGTGATCAGGCAGGTCGTGCCGGAGCAGAAGGAGTCCTGGGCGGCGGCGTTGGCGACACCACCGGCAGACAGCGGGGCAATGTTGGACGTGGCGCTGTCGGAGCCGCGGCGCACCTGGTAGAGCGAGCCCGAGAAGGAACTGTACAGGGCGCGGGTCGTGCTGTGCGCGGCGACGCAGGGCGTGCCTCCGGACGCGTAGATGTCGCAGGGCCCGGCTGAGACGAGCGAGCCCATGGCAGCAAGGGCCAGGGCGGCGAGGCTTGACCGTGAGAACATCTTGTCTGATTCGCTTTTGGCAGAGAGAACGAAGGGCAACGGTGTGATGGGCTTGTCCACGAGCGTGTTCAACTCATGGGTGAAGACCTCCCGAGTGCCATCAGCGAATAACAGCAAGATTGTGGGCTTTTAAACCGCGCCATGTGTAAGGCCTGCTCAGTTATCATTTTTTCGTTTCCCCATGGGGTCGACCGTTGTCGCGACGACATGATACTATTCACGGGGGTTCCCCAAACCCAAAAGAGGCCCCACGTCCGATTCCAGGTCAATGGTGGCATGGGATATGCTAAATTAGTCGAAATTTCCGCCAATGCCGACAGAAGCTTGTCTGCGGATGCTACGTCGCAAGGCCCCACGGGCTGTGTACATGGTGACTGCCACTCTCTAGCGTTACACGGATAGGCCTCGTGACAGTCGTAAAGTTACTTCTCGGGGCTATTCAGCGCGGGATAGATGTTCCGTATAAGCGGGAGTCTCCAAATATTGCAGGGTGGGGAGCGCTTGAGGGCCATTCCCCTGGATCGAGAGCATGGCATAGCACACGCGTCGCGCATAGCCACGCAGGCCCCTGGCCTTAAGAGGTGCGGCTCTAAGTATTCAGGAAACTACGGCAGGGGCCCGGCTGAGTTTAGGAAGCTGTTCGCAGATCATTCGGCCGAAGTGTCGGCCTGCAACCCATAGGTCATGTTAGTTTCCGTCGCGCTTCTAGCCGATCGAATAAACGGGATGAACTACATCTTACTGTTCGAGTGAACTCAATGATGAGTCATCTATTATGATTCGGTATGGTTTACTGTCTCGATGTGGGACGCATGAATGTTGCTGTAGAGTTAATGTCCGGCGGGCTCCATCACATTCCGTTGAAACCCACAGCCTGGTTGCCGAACATGGCGAACTCGTGTTGACAGAAAAGGATAAAGAAGCCCTGATAGTCTTAATTATGGTCTAAATATCAAAATATCATACGTATATCTTTGAAAGGTTCCTGAGACAATGACACGATAAGTTTCAGAATTTCGCGGGAGAAACGAAGTCCCACCGAGGTGAATATTTGTTTGTCAAGGATCTTTGACCGAGTTCGCACTGTTCCCCGCAGCCATTTCTTCCCCAAGACTCACAGCAGTGTAATAGATAGTCTCGTTTACCCGCCGCATTAAAGTGTTCGAGCTGACTCGAGTGGGCTTCCCTTGGGTCACGTAGGCTCAGCTTTCCCCGACGTGCGCTTATACCCGCTCTGGATCCAATCCCCTGTCGGCCACAAATGTAGCGAGGGCGATCAAGCGCAGGCTCATCATAACATCTCATAGTTTTCATTACAGAGCCGTCTCCAACTTCCCAAACAACACTAAGCTGGTACCATTGCTACTCATATCGGAGTAGATGCAGCTCCTGAGTCAATGTGCATCGTATATTCTCTGTTGTTTTCGACGTCGAAATATCGATCTTGAGCTAAATTCTTGGCCTTGGCCTTGGCGATTGGCCAAGTCCGAATAATTGTTGCCCAGGTGCTAAAACACTGGAGACATCCACTGACTATAAAGCTTGTTTGAACTTGGAAATTACTGGTGCGCCTCTTTTGTTTCCCATCCACGATCCCACAATGCCTATAAAAATCCCGTCAAACCGTGTGTAGCCGAATCTCAGCTGCCCATCGCGTTGCGCCATACCTAGGTAGGCGCTCCAACCAGCAGTAATCTATCTGACGATCTTCGGTGTGAAACTCCAGGCGTCCAGCTCATGGACACGAAGTTTGAATTGATGGTAGCAGACGAGCGACATTAACTAAAGTGCGAGATGCGATTCGATGCTCACTAATGTGCTCGGCACATTCACTGGTTGCTTGGCTGAGGATCACTCCGGGACGCGATCCATCCCCTTCAGCCCCTGTCCATGGACTTTCCCCTCGTTCATTCGTTTTCTGGGGTTGGGGGGGGGGATGTCATTGAGATGATGAATTCAGTCATCGAAAGGCTGACAGTGCTTGAGTGAAAGCCGATCTTGGCGATGGAGAGCTTGAAGAGACGACTTGACGAGGTCCTACGTGCCAGGAGACTTTACACTTCCGCAGCTTCCTTCCTGCCATGCGATCCAATACAGGTCCCATGGAAACACTGAGGCTGTATATGAGTACTCTACCACAAGGTTTCCCCAGGGTTGACTATTTTGGGACTATTAGATCCTTGCATATACAGGTAAGACATTAGTACACTTTTTAAGAAGAGGGCTGAAGGTGCGTATTGTCAGAAAAGACACAAGACGTCTCAACCAAGCTGGATTGGCCACCAATGACCATGGGTAAGTTCCTTCAATTGATACTGCTATTCAAGGACAAATAAGGGCAGGATTTATACTCGACACCATAACTAGAAGGAAACATCCACATGCTACATTTGACTTTCAAGCAAGCGAAATAATTCAATTATTAATTCAAAACGAACAACTCATTATCTCAACCATCACCATCCTCATTCGTGTGTCGTCGCAAAATATGTGTCGGACAAGGAAGATTGCCGAGTCCGCTCAGCTCCAGACCCTTGCTTGACCAAGGAATTAGTCTGCGCCACGTCGATCCTCAAACCAACAGCACCGTTGGCGCTAACAATCAACCCACTCCAGCGTCTCCAGATCTCGGATCCTACTCATGATCAAGCCCTCCTTTAGTGCTTACCATCTTTTGGCGTCTCATGCAAAAGCTGGGCGCCATTTCATGTTTGCCTGTATGCAATGTAGTTGATTATTCTGTGTTACACAAGGCAAGTTGGAGCAGCAGATTATGGGCTCGGTTGCAAGAACAATGGGGAAACAGACCGTGGCTGTGATCGGTGCAGGTAAGCGCTCAACAGCGTGAACGTAGCTCTCGTCGGGATGGAAGGCTGTACGCAAGGACACAACACGCTGACACGCCGTCGCAGGCCCTTCTGGGCTTTCCATGCTCAAGCAGCTCCGCGACGATGGCTTCGCTGTCTCAGGCTTCGAGAGGCGGGACAGGGTCGGCGGGCTGTGGGCCTACTCGGACAACACGTCCTACACCACCGCGCTGCCGCGGACCATGGCCAACATCAGCAAGTTCACGTGCGGCTTCAGCGACTTCCCCATGCCGGACAAGTACCCGATCTACATGAAGACGGAGCACTTCCAGGACTTCATGGAGGGCTACGCCCGGCACTTTGACACCCTCAAGGACTGGAACCTGAACGCGACGGTCCGCGGGGCGTCGCGCAACGCGGACGACACCAAGTGGGCGCTCGAGGTCGAGACGGCCGCCGAGGGAACCAGGACGCTCGAGTTCGACAAGGTCGTCTTCTGCCACGGCTACCAGACCAGGCCTGTCGTGCCCACCTTCGAGGGCCAGGACCAGTTCGAGGGGGTCATCATGCACTCACAGCAGTACCGCAGCCCGGAGCCCTTCAAGGGCAAGCGCGTCCTCGTGCTGGGCCTCTCCTCGACCACGGGGGACATCGCCCCGGACCTGATGCCCCACGCCGCCCATCCGGTCTACCTGTCCCACCGTCGCGGTGCCCTGCCCTTCCGGCGATTTCGCAAGGGCGTGCCCAACGACACGCAGGTCACCTGGCGGCGCCGGCAAATGTCCCACTTCCTGCAGCGGTATTTTCCCGGGGTGGCAAAGTTCCTCGCCGACGCCTTCCTCACCTGGTTCGCAAAGATCATGTTCCCGAACCTCAAGCCCGAGTGGAGGCTCCTGCCCATCCCCAGCATCCTGCTCAGGCTCCCGGGGAGCTTCGAGAACATCATGCCGTTCCTCGAGGACGGCAGCCTGCAGTCCGTGCACGGGCTGAAGCGGTTCCTGGGGCCGAAGAAGGTCGAGCTGCTGGACGGCACGGTGCTGGATGACATCGACGCCGTGCTTCTCTGCACGGGCTACAGGGCGGACTGGACGATCGGGGACTCCTTCATGGAGACCAGCACCCCAAAGGGCCACGGGTTCGCCGGGGACCCCATCTACAGGATGTGGATGAACCTCTTCCCGCCCAAGTACGCAGACTCGTGCGTGTTCCTGTGCTACTCGGCCTTCGGCAAGTCCAACGGCTTCTCCTTCGCCGACGTGACCTCCATGGCGATATCAAACGTCTTCCGCGGCGTCGACCCCCTCCCGTCCCAATCCGAGATGAACGCCTGGATAGACAGGAACCAGGAGTGGGTCGCCTCGCGGTGGGCGAAGGACAACAGCGCCGACACGAGCATGGTCAAGCAGTGGGAGTTCCAAGGGTGGCTGCACCGCGCCGCGGGGACGGGCATGGAGAACCTGAACCCCTTCAGCTGGAAGGGGTGGAAGTTCTGGTGGAAGGACCGCAAGATGTACAACCTTATGAACGACGGCGTCGAGACGGCGCACATGTACAAGTATTTCGAGACGGGGAAGAGGAAGACGTGGGACGGGGCCACGGAGGCGATCTTGCATGCAAATGAGGTTATCAAGACGGTTTTGCCCATCACTGAGGAGCAGGAGAAGGAGATACTAGCGGGTAACCCGGGCGTTCGCAAATAGGGTAGAACTTGTTGTTTTGAATTGTGCATTTCTGTCTAGACTATAGTTTACTCATATTTCATATTAATCTGCCCGGCTGCATGAATCTACGACAAACACGCTCAGATTAGCCCCTTGATTGTTGCTTCCATGTCAAAGGATATCTAGCAAATACGTGTGATCTCAGACTCACACCTGCTTATTTTCTCAAGCGGGAGGTTAACAAACTTCCAATGCTCTCCAGATCCCAGGAAGGTCCAGCCCCGGCAGCTGCAACCCACTGGGTTCTCAAATACGTTCCAAAAACGCAAATGCTGAAAGGAACTACCAACCGCAATGTCTTTGACGGTGTTGTCGATACTCCCCCAACACCATCCCAGATTCGGCACCTGGTCACGGCATCCCAACAAAGGGGGGGAGCATACATGTTTATACCGACGCGCCGGACTCGTCCGATTTTGCAGGGACATCCATATTAGCATCTCAATATTTCACGGGCCGAGGAAGAAGGTGAAGATCAAGCAGCAAGCAGCAAGCAGCAAGGAGAAACAGAGCAAGAATGACAACAAGTCAAGCCCGATGACGCTGCCCAAGAAACCAGACCTGGACAGGATCCTCAAGTTCTGCGCGACAACGTCAAAATCAGCCCCCTCGCCGCCGCTCCGCAGGCGAGAGGTCTACTGCCTGTCGAGCTTCACGAGGAGGGCAGAGCAGTGGTACAAGGAGGAAGCAGGCCGGCAGCTCACACAGCGGAGCCGCGAGGCCGCGGCCGTGGGGAGGCGGCGGCAGCCGTCCCGGGCGGCGAAGGGGACGTTCGAGCCGGGCGATTATGTCCTACGTGAAGACGAGGTGAATTCGCTCTTGTGTCCCCCATCAGCGATCCCACAGGCACCAGACAGCAAGGGAAACGGCCACAAGACCAAGGCGCATGAGACTCGACGACTCCCCACGTCTCCATCCAACGAAGACGAGGACGCGGACGCGGAAAGCCCACAACGCGAGAAACTTGACCATGCCGAAGCGCAGGGCCCGGAGGCCCGATTCAACAACTTCCGAGCGCGGCTGGGGAGGGCACTCCACACCAAAGACCAAGAGCTCCGGGCACAGCACGACAGGGATGGCGGCGTGCGGCACACGTGCGCGGTGGGCGGGGGTACGTGGGACTGCGTGGACGAGGAGTACTGCGGGCACGGGCTGGTGGACCGGTGCGTGCGGTGGGTTCCTAAGGTGAAGGCGCACCTCCGGCCGCGGGTGCGGTTCGAGATGGAAGGGTTCTTCTCCTCTGGTGGTGGTGGTGGTGGTGGTGGTGGTGGCAGCAATAATAACCACTACGGCATCATCAGCAGCAGCATCGACAACAACAACAGCCCGGCCCGCCTCGCCGAGCTGAAGAAGGGTAGGGCCGCGGCGCTCAAGGCCGAGACGATGCGGCGGATGGCGGATATCGAGGCACGGCTGGAGTCTGCCGGAGGGGCGGCGGCGGCGGAGGCGCAGATGCTCGAGAGCCCGACGCTGGGGCGGTGGCCTGCGGGATCGCAGGGGTTCCCGAGGGAGGACGCTGGTGCGCAGAGGGTTGAGCTGGCCGGGCTGGCGTTCGCGGTGGACGTGTGTATCAGGGAGACGAGGGTCTTGATGCTGTAGTGTACCCGAGGAAAAGGAATGGGCTTTGCCAGCAGCGAGGCAGGCAGCACAACCGGCCGGCCAGCCAGTCGATCCACAGGCAGGCACTATATCGACTTCACAAAGAACGTGGCACTCCCCAGCCGCCCGTCCGCAAACATCGCATAGTCCGGGCAGGTTCCCCATTCAGCCCAGCCGATGCGGCCGTAGAAGGCGCGCGCGGGCGTGTCCGTCTCAGTGTCGAGGGTGAGCACCTTCAGTCCCAGCACGTCCCGCGCGAAGCACTCGACATGCGCCATCAAGACCCTCCCCAGGCCGGAGCGCCGGCACGACGGCCGCACCAGCAGCTTCGCCACCTCGCCGCGGTGGGCATGCGTTGCCTTGGGGATGGTGAAGAGCTGCGCCGTGGCCGCGACCTCCCCGGTGCCGCTGTCGTCCTTGCTGGTCGGCTTGTCCAGCAGGATGAACAGGTAGCACGTGCTGCCCAGGCTGCTGGTGGCCAGGGACCGCCAGTACCGGTCCGCGTCCGCGTCTGACAGCGGGGCGAGGAAGCCGATGGAGGATATCGACGGGTCGGTGTCAACGCATGACTGCAGCAGGGTCCGGAGGGACGGCAGGTGGGCCTCGACGTCCTCTGGGCCTGAGAGGCGCGAGATGGCGTGTCTGAGCCTGGTTGTGCCCGTCTCGTCACACGTGGGGGTTTTGCCGTGTTCGGCTTCCGAGCGGGGGATCGTCTTCGAAGTCATGCCATGCTCCGTCTGGTGGTGCCCGCATTTGTGCATGGGAATGTTTCGATGGCCAAAGGTTACGTCCACGTTGCAAGGGCTTGCTGTGCCGCTGTGCCGCTGTGTGACAAGGCGTTGGAGGGATATTGAAAGTCGTTAGCTCTCAGATGACAGCCATCGTTTGGGTGGTGTGCAGGTTGTGTATGGGCGGCTAACCAGGCTTGGCCAGCAAATAAGAGGTACTATCTTAGCCATCCCACAGCTGTGGAATCTGCCATGTGCCGGAGACCATGTGTGAGGCGATCCTATGGTAGATTTTCGTTGACGATCACAGAGATAGTGGGCTGCGAGGCGACGTCGCATCGAGCTTGGTGGCATCGTTCTGGAAACTTGACCGACTCCCGCAAAAAGCCCGTAGTCCTGGCAATCCCAATTCTTTCGAGATCATGCGGGTGACGACAATCGCAGATTCGCCACTCGCAAGGACTGTTCCATAAGCTCGACACCCCGCTGAAAGGTGTTACATGGCTGTCCACATATGAGTAGCTTGGTGAGACAAGACTTGACCTATCGTCCTTCATAGCCTCAATTCGTGGGTGATCTGCCAGTCTGCATATCGCGAGCACTTGACCAAAGGCCCCACTTAAGAAGGTTACGGAGATCCTGGGGCATATGTTGAGGACGTCCAGAGAGCAGGTTTCTATTTGGTGAAAATGGCGACTTAGAAGGGATAGGCGTGGGGTTGCTCGGCTGTCGCTGTCGCTCGGCCTAACGGCCCATACGAGTAACACACTTACAGCACGCACTGCACATAGCATGTTATTGGCGTTGGACGAGCACATAGGAAGGACGAGGTATTGTCCCGCTCATCACTGCCACCGTCCGCGGTCCACGGTCAACGGGTGCCACGGTTGGAGACTGTCTGCATCCGTACGGTATATCCCGTTGGCCTATTGCCGCAACGTTCCAAATGCGAAAGGGGTCTGATGCATTCTCGTATAGCACTGTCCCGGGCCAACCCAAGTGGCCTGGACGAGGTATGTACAGTGAGTACTGCATAGATGCCCCGATAAGACGATCCAGATATGCTAGTGATACGATGCTACCCGCGGAGTGGCCCTCGATCCACGGAGAAAGCCATGCCTTTGCCCGCCCGCATGGTGCTTCTCGGTTGGTCGGTCGGACAAGAACTCATGTGGGCGGCGAAGGCAAAAGCAGAGCTGCTTGGCCGGGGGCAGCCGGCCAGAGCAGACACACCTGCTGCCTCTGTCCCTTCTGCTGACCACCCCGAGTCAGTGAGGCACCTGGTGTTCCGACCTATTGGGGACGTCTAAGTCTAACGGCCGCGATAACGAAACAGTCGGATAACGTAAAACCAGCGTGGGATAACCACAATACGACCAGCGTGTAAGCTGGTTCCCAGTTGAAACAGCCCGGTGCTTTGGGAAGTGACCGATGCGTCCAGTCATCTGTCCATCCCGCCGAAAGCGGGCATCAGAACAGGGAGATGGGGATCGAGGGGGACGTAAGGACCCCACGCCACTAACGGTGACGTTTCGGCAGCTTTGGTGGCTTGTGGTCCGTCCTAGATACACTACACATGTTCGTGGTTTGACACTGCTGGATTCGAGAGGGGGGCACTGGGGGAAGGGGGGCAATCCCGCACAAACCACGCACCGGGTGCGTGTGTGTGGCCGAATGACGTCTAGGCCCATGTGATGGTCGGACGGACGCAGGATTTGTCCTTTGTAGCATTGCACACTCGGTAGGAATGAATGCTATGCATAGACCCGGCGCAGCCTCAAAGCGGACTGGCTCAGGATCAAGCACAAATATCGCACCGCAGGCAAGCCACGGTACGCGATAGTGACTTTCTGCTTTGACGCTGAGCATCATCTGGACCCTTGCCGGCGCCGAGCCTAGCAGGCAGGCTGGGCGGCCTGGCCGGCCTGGCAGAGACGAAAAGAGGCGTCGGGGGGCAAAAGCATCGCCGCGGGAGTCGAGAGCCGAGAGGCCTCGAGGATCGAGCTCGAGGGCCTGGCAGCGGCTGGGCGAGCATGGACCCTGGGCGGTGATCCTGCCAGTCGGCTCGGATGGTGATTCTTATTGGCCCAGAGGGCGTCCAGATCGAAGATGGTGGGTCGCATGAGAAGAGATGCAAAGAATACTTGCGGCGTCGTGGGCGTGTACGTCTGTACTGCTGGTGTATTTGGTGGGGCTGCCGGGCTGACGCTTGCGAATCTGCATCATTGTGACAGGGATTAGGACCCAGGTGGGTGACCCCTCCTCTGCAGGCAGACAGGCCCCTGCTTCTGGAATCCCGCACAATTGACGCAGCCTCGGATATATAAGACCACTTACTCTCCCTCATCCCACCCCTCACAATTGAATCTGACATCCATCAACAACCATAAAGCACACACACACACACACATCTTCACCAAACAAACCAACACCAAACAATCATCATGTCTGGCTGCCAATGCTCCGGTGCCGCTGGCACTTCCTGCAACTGCGGTGAGAACTGTGAGTAACCACATACATACTCGTTGCCGTCGTCGGTCCCGGAAGACACATGGCTAATAGATTTCATCAGGCTCCTGCAAGTAAATCAACAACACCTCATCTTCGACCTGCATGGCAATCAGATTGGCGAAGGAATAATTGGGTCAGATTGGAACGCGGCTCTGCATTGCGACCAAGAATGTATAGATACTCGCTGAATTACTTGACAATCAATCATTCATAAACCCATGTTGACTAAGAGTCTTGCGCACTTCGTGACTGTCATTTACATTCGTGTGATTGGGAATTCTTCCGTTACTAAGCTCGTTGTATTTTTTGTCAACATTATGCCGTTGATGCGAGATCCATCCCGACATCCGGGCTGCGAGCTATACCTAGGCTCTAGTTTCATGACCTCGTTTCCCACCTCAGGACGTCGTCAGAAATTCCGAGGCTACACAGACATCGCGGTGAATGTACACCCGCACCCTCTACAGCTCACGGTCAGCTCACGGTCAGCTCATGTATGTCGCAGTCACCCACGCCGATAAGGTGAATGTAGACAGGGCTGGAACAAGTTTACATGTTGCCAGCCGCCGTGGCAATTCCATTTACATTGTGTTTTACAACCCTCTGCCCAACACTTTGGCAAATGCGCACCGCATTCAACGCCCATATACCAATATCCATCATAGGCGCCCCTTGTCTCGATCACCTCCTCTTCTTCCTCTCGCTCTTGGGCAGCCTCGGCCCCCTCAGCCACTTGTCCTCCACGAACTTTCCGATCCCCCCGTCGCCCGTAGCCGGCATCTTCCTCTTCTCGAGCTCCTCGACGATCACCTTCCACCGGCCCACCTCCTGGTGCTTGTGAACAGGGGTGCGCCGCGTCGCGTGCACCCGCACGTTGGGCAGGCTGGCCAGCTCGCCCTGCTGCTCGAGGGCGTCGGCCACCTTGGTCGGCGGCTCCGGCTTCACCAGGAGCGCCACGAGGTTGCCGGCCGTGTGGATGGACGGCAGCTTGGAGTCGGGGATCGGGTGGCCTGTGAGCTGGAGGATGCGCTTTGTTACCTGTAGAGAAGGGCGAGGAATAGTATTAGCGATCAATCAATCAGTCAACAAGCACCGATGTCACCCGACACAAAATGTGCCCCCGTGATTATCAACCAGGCGGACTTACAGCAAACTTGAGCCGGGCGTCGCGCAGCGAGATGTTCTTCCAGCCCTGGTCCCACGACTGCACAATCTCCCTCGCCTCGTCGGCCGAGAACTGCTGCCTGCCAACCTCCTCGCCTTCAGCCGCAACCGACGACCCAGCCGCCTCAGGGTCCCACCGCAGCGCCCGGACAACCCCCTCAGCCTCGGCAGCGACAACGCCCACGGCGCCGTCCTCGCGGACCTCAAGCCGCAGTCCAAGCGCCCTCTCGGCGTCCTCCCTCCCGCCGCGCTCCCACAGCCCCGTCAGCAGCGGCGCCTTGTCCTTGCCACCTCTTCCCGCAGCCGCAGCCGCAGCGGCAACCGCCAGCGCCTCGGCCACCGCCCTTCGGACATTGAGCTCCAGCAGGGCCGGGTCGGCCACGCGCACAGTGGGCGCGAACCCGGCGTACCGCCTCGTCGCGGCCCAGTGCTCGTCGCGCTCGAACCAGCCCCGCAGCCCGCCCACGACCTCGAGCCCGCGCGCCGACTCGGCAGGCTTGTACCTCACGCCGTCGGCCGCGAGCTCGTCCTTGCGCTGGGCGACTTCTACCTCCTTGGGCGGGAGGACGAAGCTCGTCTCGACCTCCTGCGGGACCTCGGCGTCGGCGGCGTCCGGGTCGTAGGCCTCGAGGAGGTGCTCGGCTGCTTGGTGTCGCTTTCGCCGCCTCAGCTGCTTGGCGTCGGTCGCGGGTGTTGCTTCCTCTGCCCTGGATGCTTTCTCTTCTTCGGTGGTCGGCTTTTCTGCTAGCCTCCCTGAGCTGTGGAATGGCCTCTGCGGTGTCGTCGAGAAGTCGCGTGTTCGCTTGGCTGCTGCTGTTGTCGCTGCTGTTGCCCGGCAAGCAGCCGTGTGCTGGGGTGATGAGGCCGGTGCGTGCAGGCACTGGGCCAGAGCCGCAGAGGGCCTTTGTATCCTTGCTATCCTCCGCATTGTGTGTGTGTGTGTCGAATTCGAGGGTGGTTGGAAGGCCCGAATTGACTCCTGGCGCGCGCAACCCTCGAAGAAAGTCGTGGTGCTGCGAGTTCGAAATTTCGCCGGGTGCTGCAGCTCCCCCAGATTCCCCGGCAGGGATCTGGGGCGCCGCGGCAGGCAAGGCCACGACGTCGCGGCTGCTTTGAACCTCAAGTGACGGACAATATTCATTCGGCATTGCTCGACTCTCTCGACACTGTAGGTCCGCGATGTAGTCTGGCCTACTACGAGAAACATGAATCGGCTCAGCTTTCTCATCCTCCTGCTCGGCGCCTTCGCCTCCCTGGCGGTCGCAACGTGTAAGTCAATCCACGCCTCGATCCATCAATCCACCGCGGGAGTTGGCTTCGCCCCTTGGACGAGACCGTCGAACTGACATTGTATTAACATCACACAGCGGCGCCAACATTCTGCAAATGCACCTGCTTCACAAACAGCACGATCATAGAAATCAAACCCAAGTCCTCCACAGGCGGCTCGTCCTCCAAACCCCCCTCGCAGCACCAACCCCCATCCGCAGTAGAAACCACCAAACCAGACGACAGCAGCCAAGATCAAGATGACCAAGACGCCCTGAGCCTCGCCGGCCTAGACGACATCATCGCCGCAGCCGAAGACGACGACGACATCAAGAGCATCATCGACGACAACGACCGGCGACGGGAGGAGAAGAGGATGTCCCGCCGCGCGAAGGGCAGCTCCTCCTCGCCGTCCTGCAGCCAGTGCAACCGGAGCTTCTGCCTGTCGCAGTCGCTCCCCATCTGCAAGGGCGCGGCGGACAAGGACGTCTCGACCATGTGCTTCCAGCGCGACAGCCGCAAGGACCAGGTCATCGTCTGGGGGTTCATACTCGGCACCGCGGGCCTGCTGGGCTGGGCCGTCGTGCAAAAGGCTGTTGATATGCGGCAGGGCGGCTGGATGTCTGGGATCGGGGGAGGGGCTGGTCTTCGTGCTGGTGGTGGTGGTGGTGTTGGTGGTCCGCCTAGGGGACGGCGGGAGGGAGGAGGAGGCGGTGGTATATTGCCTCTTGGTCGGGGGGGACTGGGTTCGACTGGCAGGGATGGCGGGCGTGGTGCGTATGCGGCTGTTGCTGGGCATAGTCGGGAGAGTAGTCTGCAGACGAACTAGGGGGGAGTTCACTGCCACAGTTTGGGATGGAATAGACTACAATGCTACATATTTTGGCTGTCTTCTTCGATCTCTGTGCTCACTGGCCGGTTTTTCTGCCACAGTGACAGTAAACGTACGCATGAGTGCGCCACTCCGTGAACATCGCCATCGTGCCTAGCGTGGCTGCTGTGAAATGACACGTCCCACATACGAGGTCATGAGTCAACGAGGCATGTGCAGCAAAATTCGTGCCCGCGGCATCATGCCACGCAGCAATACATGAGAGCATGAGATACAACAGCTACAACATGTCAGTCGAGAGTTAAGTGACTTTACCTAGTAGCATGTAGCCATTGCAGTATGAGGTTAGATGGAAGCGAAGTGTCGTCTGGAAGTCTCCGAACTGTTGTGTTGAGTACTCTGGCCTAGGGATGAAGCAAAGGTACGGCATCACACATCCTGGGGCCGGCCCAAGACTCGTTGTGCTGCATGAAATGATTGCCAGTGCAAGTCAATCAACTCAACAGGGTGACAAAGTCACTAGAAGACGGTACAGCCTGAGGGACTGGCTGGCCACTGGATCATCTTCAACAATCACCGTCTTCGACCATACCAAGACACCAAAGCACACATGCAGAGTCATGTCAAGAAATTGAAGATAATTGAATCCCATGAAATACCAATTTTCAAAAACGCCCCCTTTTCTGACCCATGGACTGACTTTGTTTCTGGCTCCCAAATCCTGCGCGAGAAAGACTGGGGAGTACCCATGAAACAACCTCGTTGTCCCGCTCATCTCCAGGTATCTTCAGCGATGTCTCACGCATAACACCCAACAAGCTCGAATTACATCACCCAATCGCACCACAATTGCCAGATGCTAAACTTTTCTTTCTTTTGTTCCTGCTACAAACCCCACGGGGCAGCATGCTAATTTAATCCTCCTCGAGGGGCGTGGCCTTGGCGTGGCCGTTGCCGCTGCCGTTGGCATGCCCCTTGTTCTTCTCCCTGCGCTCGCGGACCGCCGCGGCGAGGTCCTCGAGCACGGTGACGGTTGAGTCCCAGTCGATGCAGGCGTCCGTGATGCTGACGCCCTTCTTGAGGGCGGCGGGGCCCTCGGCGGGGACCTTCTGGTTGCCCTCGCCGATGTTGGACTCGATCATGACACCGATGATGGACTTCTCACCCTCGCGCAGCTGGTCGCCGATCACCTTGGCAACCTTGGGCTGGTTGCGGTGGTCCTTGTTGGAGTTGCCTGTGCTTGGGTCAGCTTATGTGATCATGGTAATGCCGTTTCTACAGCTGCGTGGGTTACTCACCGTGCGAGCAGTCAATCATAATCGCCTGCTTCTGTCCCTTCTTGGTCAGCGTGTCCTTGGCCTTTTGGACGTTCTCCTTGTCGAAGTTGGGGCCGTAGCTGCCTCCGCGCAGGATCACGAATCCGTACGGGTTGCCCTTGGTCCGGGTGATGGCAGCCAGACCCTGCTTCGTAACACCGAGGAAGTGGTGCTTAGCCGCAGCGGCACCAATGGCGTCGATCGCGACGCCCAGGTTGCCGTCCGTGCCGTTCTTGAACCCCACGGGGAAGGACAGGCCGGAGGCGAGCTCTCTGTGCAGCTGGGACTCGGTGGTGCGCGCGCCGACGGCGCCGACCGAGATGAAGTCGGCCAGGAACTGAGGGGAGATGGTGTCGAGCATCTCGGAGGCGATGGGCATGCCCTTGCTCGTCAGGTCCCTGTACATCTGGCGCGAGACGCGCAGGCCCTTGTTGATCTTGAAGCTGTTGTCGACGTCCGGGTCGTTGATCAGGCCCTTCCAGCCGACGGTGGTGCGGGGCTTCTCGAGGTAGGCGCGCATGATGACGCAGAGGTCGCCGGACAGCTTGTCGGACAGCTCCTTGAGCCTGTCGGCGTACTCGAGGGCGGTGGCGGGGTCGTGGATGGAGCAGGGGCCAACGACGACGAGCAGGCGGTCGTTCTGGCCCATGATGATGCTCTCGGCCTCACGGCGGCCCTTGACGATGGTCTCCAGAGCGGTCTCGGTGGCGGGGAGCTCGGAGATGAGCAGGGCAGGGGGGATCAGAGGGTCCTGGCCCTCGACTGCGAAGGAAGAAGAGGGGCATGTCAGCCAGCTGCGATGTATACGTGTGGCTCCTTGCCTGCTGGAGGGGGCCTCGGGCTTGCGCTCTGGGGATGTGGACATTGCAAGGCCATGACCAGGTGGTCTATCTGGTACAGAGAGCATGGCAGATGGGATATTGGGAAGATTGGGTGCGTACCTCTGACATCGTCCGCCAGTTGCGGTGTGAATTCTACTCCAGGCATTGTGAGGGGTGGTTTTCCTAATTCGAGGCGAGCAGGATGTGTGTTGCGATCAAGAGTCGCAAAAATGTCCAAATGAAAAGGACAAGACCGTGTTTAACAGGCACGGGTGCAACGACAGACGAGTGTTGGTGCAAGGCTGGAGAGTTTGTGGTTGTGTTGGTCGTGGAAGTGGTGGAGTCGGGGCCAGGGTGGGATGCTCGTCAGGAAAAGGAAAAAATTTGGAGCTTTGGGGTGCGCGAGGCCGGAGTTTGTCAGACCACAGAAGCAAACGTTGTACTCCCCGAAATTCTTGAGTTGTCTGTCGATGAAGAGTTGACACCGGCAGAGGAGTTGAGGATTGTCGCGGGATTTAAAGAAAGCAACACAGATGTCAATTCGTGATGGTGTTGCTGGTGGTGACTCAGATGGCGGCCCACGAGACTTTGCAAGGGGGCCTTGATGTAATTCTAATTTCCACGCCTTGACACGAGTAACGGGTGCAATGGAGGGGCATCTCCAAAGTTACCCATCAAGAGAGAGTCATTAAATTCCTACGGTCACACCAATTGACCGCCCCCTGATGGTATTCTGGTCACACAATTGCCCATGCTCAATTGCGCAGATACACACTCAAACAGTGGTGGTAGCACAGGGTTGTGTTGTCTTGGGTTCCTACATCGTCGCCCAGCTTCCTCTGCTGCGGCCGGGAGTAGAGTCAGTCACAGAAAGAATGGCTTGCCCCACAATGAGGGACGGGAACATCGTCTGAGGCGGGTGGGCGGGAGGAGAAAGGAGCGGAACCGGTCCCCGAGTTCCTAATGTGGTAGGTGGGGGTGGGGCACCACGGGAGACTTGCATCATCACCCTGACCAGCTTCTGGTCTCAGGGCCTTTCCATGCCTTCTCTGCCCAATAGCGCTGCCCTCATTATACAACCACCAACCCAGTCCCAGTCTGTTGGGTCTCGGAAGCTTAAACCTGCTGCTTTCGACTCGTTCGCGATGAGCAGCGTCGGCCGCACGACAAGCACATGCCAGATCTGATGCACGTTTCTTGGCCAATCTTGATTTCGACCAAACTCAACCGATTCAACCTCCTGGCTCGAGCACTCGAGGCATGCTGTTTATCTGACCTGGCATATCTAAGGCTTCATTGGGGGGCAACACACAGTTTGAGAAAATCTAATATTCCGGGCGAATGAAATGTGCTCGAGACTCCCGGCTCAACTCCGGATAGGTATCTGATGGGACAACATCGAGGCGACTCAGCATGCTGCAGCTTTCATTGAGAAATCACGTAGATATCGAGTCGTGGGTGTGATGCGCGGGAGGAGGCAGTTCGCGAAATAGAAGGAAGAAAAATGTAATAAACATGATGTTCAATCACACTTGGGTAGGTCATCTTGCTTGATGCCAATGGCAGTCTGGCACAAGACATGGAAGTCATTACGCGAACCGGCTGGCAATGTAAGGTACGGCTGTGTTCGTCTGAAGACAGACTCGGTGCTTTTTATCTTGGCCATCATCTAAACGCACCACTGGTTACATGAGCAGTTTAATATTGCTGCATAGGAAGATAAGAGCACATCCTACCTAGGTGCATACTGTAGTGTGCACACAACATTCGGTGAACAGTTATCCACCGAACCACACCGTCTGGACCGCATACGGTGACTTGAATTTTACCACTTAATTTGGTCTACCCAACTGCGTGGGGTTGTGCAATGCGCATCAGGCAAGTCAGAGCCATTATTGTATCTCGACTAGTCTGGTGAAACTGCTCGATTTCTGCAGGAGAGTTGTTGTCCTGAGTCATAATTGCGTCTATCCGGAGCCTCTCTACACGCGCCTACCGTCAGCACAAAAGCTAAAATGATGACCACTATCATTTGTGTTCACACAGGCTTTGAAGAGCGGTTCAAAATCTTCATCAGGAAGATAAACGAGTAATTCTTAATAGATAGACGAGTAAGGAAAAAAATTCAACGAGTAAGTCTGTAATTGGGTATCTTGCCTTCCCAAGTAGATAGTCTCACGGATCGAGTCCAGAGGATCAAGTTCGGCGTGGGGGGCTCATATTACCTTGGAATTCGGGACAGAACCGGAGAAAACATTGGATACATCTATGGGGACGCCACTTGTGGTTGATAATTACAGGAACGGTGTTCTCTCTTTTATCAAGCCAAGACAATCCAGCTCTATTACTGGCCGATGTCATTCACGCAGTAGGTCAGTTTGCCACGCCGTGGCCTACACTGGATGACGATTCCTATGACAAACTCCATTCGATCTTTTTCGATCCTCCACATTCTCCAGGTACTTTCGGGTGTTTAAGCGTTTACCACTGTATGAAGGGACCGCCTACATACTGCTTAAGAAGCGTACGTACACGGATTAAAAACGAAACCACCCAGGTACTTTCAAACGGAGAGGATTGTCTACAGTCTCAATCTCGAGCACAAGACGTTGTGCCTCTCGCGAACGATGTGGCCTGCTGTGGTGGTTCCGTTCTTTCCCGGCTCAACACCCCCCCCCCACCTGGTCCGCGGGAGAACTGTGGCAAAATCCTTACTTGAAGATAGCATAGAATGGATCGATTCAGTCAACCTATATCCCCAACTGCGATGACGGGAAACACACCCCTTGGAACTTTCAATACAGAATTATGCTAATTCCACTTTGTTACCATTAACAACAGCCGCAAAACTCACACTGCAGAAAGCATTTCCCTTGTAAGAAAGAAGTTCATTTGTTTTTCAAGGCTTTGTTACTAACCGTATTACCAAAAGAGCATTCTATGAAGTATCCGACTACAGAGTAAAAACCCATAGTATGTGGGAGACTGGCCTCTTCACAGAAAGACAACGACAATGCACATCTACTAGGACATATCCATTGGTTTCTATGAGCAGTACAGACAGCTCGGGGTAACATCTGTTGTCTTGGTAATGTTACACTTGATCGCGTGCTAGACTTCAGTCGCATTGTGGGCACATTGGCGGTGAACCCATGCGTGGATCAAAGCATTGAGCGGCACCGGCAAGTGGCCCAACTTCCAAGTTGGAACCGTTACGGAGCCCACGGGTATGGTCTGTGAGCTCAGAGCACTTCACCGCAACCTGACCAGCGCCCCATCCCAGCCGCAACATCTTTCACCGTTGCAACACTAGCGTTAAAGTTTAAACCTTGATGCTCTTAAGCTTGATTCACGTTACAGGCCGATTACGCCAACGGCAGATGGCCCGGGTTTATTCCCGAACCTTAAAAGTAAAGCATTAAGCTGCGCATGGAGCCTCATTAAATTTATCACTGCCGGCATCCGACATTTTTATCTGAAGAAACACATATGGTACCTCCAAAACTCGCTGCAATATTCTCGGGCGGTACCAAACACACAGCCAGACCGCCTTCGCTCCAACCATCAGTGCTATTTGTTCAGCAATGGCGAACTCGATCCCCCACGCCTTCGCAGCCATAATATTGCTACTAGAAGCGGTTTGTCCCCCCTAACTTTTATTAATTTCTTTGACCAAATCCAACGCCGTTGTCATGCTAACCAAATACTGCAGCTGATCGTCTCGATAGCTCTGCGGTGGCTCTACAACCTCTTCTTGCACCCCTTGCGCAAGTTCCCCGGGCCCCTTGCTCACCGCGCCTCTGTTCTCCCCGTCGCGTTCAAAGTCGCACGTGGCAGATGGACCACCGGAATCCTGCCACTCTCCGATAAATTCGGCCCCGTAGTCCGCGTCGCGCCGAACGAGTTGGTCTTTACGGACCCGGATGCATGGTTCGTATTTCTCACCCTGCCTCCTGGTGCTTCATACATTCTCTCGGTTGGTTGGGCCTCGGAGCAAGAGTAAAGTCTCGCTAACAAACCATCAAGGAAGGATATCTACGGCTACCAGAACGGCGCCCTAGCCAAGGGCGAGGAATTCCCAAAGGCAGCGTGCTTCTATCGCAACCGCGGGGTCCCGCCGTCGATCGTGTCCGAGACCCGGGAGAACCATGCCCTGCTGAGGCGCCAGATGAGCCCGGGTTTCAGCGACAGGAGCCTCAGGGAGCAGGAGAAGATCGTCAGGGGGTACGTGGACCTTTTGATCGAGCGGCTTCGAGAACGATGCGTGCCGGCCCATGGTGACGAGGACGGGGCCAAGGCAGAAGGCAGGCCCCTCTGTTCAGCCTCCAGGACAGCTATTGACATGCGTCTCTGGTTTAACTACGCGACATTTGACATCATCGGGGACCTAGCATTCGGGGAGAGCTTCGGCTGCCTGGAGCATGGTCGAGCCACCGATCGCGTCAGCAGTATTGAGAAGGGCCTCCAGGCACAGGGGATGAACTACGCTCTGAAGCTGGTAGGCCTGGAGAGGCTCGTCAAGTGGCTGGTGCGGAGCAGGGCCAAGTTCCGGCGGGAGAATGACAAGCTGACGACGGCGGTGCTGAAGAGGAGGATGGCGCTGAAGGTTGAACGTCATGACCTGATCGAGGGACTGTTGAAGAAGCAAGATGAGTGGGTGAGTTGGTTGTTTGACTGCCGGGAAGGGCAATGGGAGAATGAGGGAAAGTTTCTAACAAGTTTGCGCGTAGGAACTACCAATGAAGACGCTGATGATCAATTCCATGGTACTCATCGTAGCAGGCTCCGACACAGCGGCAACCTTGCTCTCGGGGCTCATGTACCTGCTTCTCAAGAACCCGGGGTGCTTACAGAAAATTGCTCACGAGGTCCGGTCTGCCTTCAAGTCAGAAGATGAGATAAGCTTCTCGTCCGTCCAGAACCTCCCTTACAGTACGTTTTCTTAAGCTCCTCCCATCTGTTCAGAGGCTCCGTCTCCGGGTCTGCGCAATCTACCCGATCAGGAGACTAACTCGTAACTGTACGCAGTGCTCGCCTGTATCAAAGAGACCTTCCGACGCTATCCGCCGGTGCCAGGCAGCACCCCCCGCGTAGTGCCAAAAGGCGGGGCGAACATCGCCGGCCGCTTTGTGCCAGAAGGAACCGTCGTGAGCGTTGCGCAGCTCCCTACATATCACAGCACAAGGAACTTCAGCCAGCCCTTCAGCTTCCAACCGGAGCGATTCCTCCGGCCCGAGCAGTACCCGGACGACAAGCCAGGGGCAATACAGCCCTTCGGCATAGGTTCGTCTGTCCCAGATACTTCGTGGGTCCGTGACTGACATAAGGGCATAACACAAATTATAGGACCTCGAGATTGCATTGGCAAGAAGTAGGTTCCCCTTTCCCGTTGACCCTCTTTCCCCAGGACCGTCCCCCAAGTCGGTGGGCTGGGTGTTGGATGGACTACTTGCTGACCTATTCGACAGTCTTGCGTACGCTGAAGTGAAAATGATCCTGGCTAGGATACTCCATAATTTCGACATGGAATTGGTTAATCCTGACGAGGACTGGATGGACCAAAAGGCCTTTTTCATCTGGACAAAGCCGCCTTTGAACATTTACCTGACACCTGTAAGGTAATGAACCTTACTCGGACAATACTAACAGGTGTGAGCGAGTTCTATGTGCTCTGTCCGATAGGTAAGCACCTGAAGAAAAATGAACCCAGAACCGGCCGTATTAACGGGCCTGAAGTACCTTTACACTGCTCGTCTTATACACCATCCATGATTCAGGCACAGTCTAAGATGAAAGTTTCTCCAAGCGTAGAGAAGTGCGTTATATAGACAGGAGCGATAGATTAGTAAAAAGGGGGCCCTTCGAAAGCTAGTTTAAGTATAAGCTTTCAAACACCCCCCTCCCCAACCCTTTCGCAATATATTGATATTACATCTTTACTGTTCATTTCGATAGTATATTCTTTAGCGTGATGATAGGGCTTATCCATGATCGGCCCTAGCACCTAGCGTACCTACAGTATATCGACTTTATAATCTAGAAAAGCCTCCGGAAATCTAAATGTTTAGTCAAGAACACGAACCCCAAATTGTGACTCTGCTTCTTTCCACCTCTGCAAAATACCCTTGCCCAACCCTAGGCGGCGATGCCCGTTACCAAGCTCTTCAACGACCATAATATTCAACAAAATGACCGGTGGCCTTCCATATCCAGAGATTCCTCCCCCTATCAAGTTCCCCTGATAAGCATGAGCGTCTTGTTTCCGATCAAAGATGACTCATCCTAGCAGGATATTGCCTTTTGAAAGCAGTGCAAAAGGTCCACGGCCCGGAGAAGTCTCTGTTGTATCAAGTTGAAGACTCGAAACTTGAGTATAGACCAACAAAGAGCCTTGACTCTGCTCGCTAGAACCTTCCAAGCGTCTGCGAGAATGTTCCTGCTCGAATATTCGACGCAAGTCTTTATTCCGGGAGGCCTTCCAGAATTTCTGATAGCCGCGTCATTTAGAGTAAACTAACAGAGTGCACTGATCCCAACTCATGAGAGAGTTGAACTCGGTCGGCATCGGTGCGTTGAAGAAGCCTAGCTTCCATGCAAGAACGATGGATGCTTGTAAGACCCGTCCTCGCCTTTCCTAGTCATCGTTACCGCGGATAGATAACGAGGTGGTGGAAGATAAATCCCGGGGCCAGTAATTTGAAGTGAGCTTGCAGGTATGCTCAAGAATGTGCACGTCGCCGTGTCCTCCAGCGCCTGTGCCCGGCAAAGCCCACGAGGCGACAGGGACCCCGAGATATTTATGGGCATGTCGATCGTATTCGATTGAGCGAACCGAACACCACGACCACGAAGGTAATGAATTGCTGAAGTCTTCGCTGTCGATATTTGAGTTCGGAGTCCAGAGGAGCGCATATTCGAAGTTTTCCAAGGGTAGGCCAAAGTAATGGCCCTCTTGGCAATTGACGGTCAACATACCCTCAATAGCTCTCAATTTGTCTTTCGAGTACGTGAGTTCTCGGTGACTGTAACTTTCTATCTCGGAGAAAATATTTTCGTCAAGTTTTCTTCTGTCTTTGCCGAAGAAAGGTCCGTACTTTCTAAAATACAGGTTGCGCAGCGAAAAGACTTCCTCTTGATATGTCCAGCCCCGGGTGGACCACTTGGACCCATGACTGCTCTCTTTTTCAACATGTTGTCGAAAGCACCAACCAGGGATTCTTGTCTCAAGTGGCAGCAAGATAGGCCTGGATATCCCTGGAAGGCCTTCGAAAGCATCCTCGTTATCAACAGCAATAATTGTGAGCACAGAATTCGCGTATATCATGCCCATGTCTCTGATGGCTTCGTCGCTTGCTTGATCTTGTAAAATGCACAGTCGGTCAACCCATAAGAATTGCTTGTTGACCTTTCGGCAGACTGTCATAGCATCCTTGACAGTAGTTGGTATGGCCGTGAATAGATTGTTCCCCGGGACTTCGAGTTCTTGAATGTTCTCAGAGGTTGCTTCCAAGGAATTCCTGCTCGTGACTACTCCCGACGAGCCCCAGACGTAACTGAGAGTGACATAGTCGCGAGACTGAGGAAGGTAGACGACACAATTTTTGTAAACATCGATGACCCTGAGAGGCTTCCTGAGATTGGAGATTGACAACGCGGGATCCGAAGCTCTGTTGATGGTCAATGGAGCATCGACTTCACTTTTAATTCGGCGCTAATCGACGTCCTCCAAGTCCGCCGATGTTTCTTCAAGATTGCCAGTGTCGGCATAAATCTCGATACTTATCGCTCGGGACTCGAGGCCGGATTTCCACGCGTCCACGGAGAACCATTGTGGATGGATTGCAACACAGTCAAGCCTGATGTTGATGCCGCCTTCCGAGGATGCATCATGCATCTGTGATTCGCGTTTCATTCCTTCAATCACCATCCTGCATAAATGACGATCTTGTTCGTTGCAAGGCCGAAACCCATGAAACTCAACAGTAAAAGTTCCGATGCATTTGTGGATATGTCCCATGCGGGCATGCTGCCAAAAAGGGCATGAAGATGCAAGCGGTACTCCAAAACCATGGCACTCACTGCACTCGTCGTGGAACACAGAGACAATGTAGTCTAATATAGACTATTTATATCTTTATATAAGATAACTATATTAAATTCCCCTTTAAGTAAAATTACTATAACTAGTTATCTAACTATATACTTTAAAGATAATATAATATTAGGAAATAGTAAAAAAGATCTAGTTTTATTATCTCTAAATACAAGCTAATTATAGTTAAGATTTATAGTAATAGTTATTTACTTTAACTATAATATTTACTAAATATAAAAGGAGTTTACATCTTTTAATAAACTTTCTAATTATAACAGGTTTAAGAATACATTTAGGAAATCCGATAGTATTAACTAAAAGACAAAAGATAAAAAAAAAGACAGGGCTACCCCATAGAGACGCCCAGAAATCAAGCTTAAATACACAGAATCCAGTTATATAATCCAGACAACCAACCACTAGGCCAAGCCCATCACATTACCCCCTAACTAGACATACACTACGCCTCTAAATCATTATATCGTTATAGCTTACAAATACCGTGCCAGCGCTCTTGGTTTTCGCCCGGCTTACCTTAATTAACGTTCTAGCCTGGTCGGCCTTAGTCGGCAAATTAAACCACTCTAAGGACCGCCGAAGGTATTACTGGCATTATAATTTTTTAGGCCAGTTTCTAATCTATCTAACCTTAAAACCGTCCTTTTAAACCCGATTTCTTCCTACTCTTTTCTACTTTTCTTTATCTTTATCAAACTGCTTTAACATGGTAACTAATAAAGAATATATAGTAGCTACTTTTGTTTCCTTATAACTTTAAGCCAAATAGCCCGGTTTTCTATATCTAAAGTAAAGGCCTTATTTTAATGTCTATATTTAAGTTACATTAATATTAATGTCTAGAGTTGTGATAAAAAATTATATAATATATAAATTTTATATAATTATATAATGTGGTTGGACAGTGAGTGGCGGATGATAGTAAGTGGCGGATTTTTCATATAACTGCCAACTTTAGCTAATCCTAGCACCTACCTAGGGCAGAGAAATAAATACAAATTGGTACTAATTGGTGTTAACTGTTCCTAATTGCCTATTTTTAATTAATTTAGTCAATTTGGAGTAGTTGGCGTGGCTGTAGTATTAGTCTAAAGTGGACGACTTTTGGTAGGAAAATCGGCTTCCCTACTAAAATGGAGTATTTTAACTATATAGAATTAACCTTAATCTACACTACCTAAACCGACTATTTGGGTGGTCTGCTGCAGACTGCTTAAAAAAGAGCTATTATTTACTCAAAATCTAAATAACTAGACTTTTCTATATCTTTCTTACAAGTTGTTATATAATGCCTAGTATTGCCGCAGTTACTATATTGTTGTTTGCTTGGTTTGCTGTAGACTGCTTCCTCGGTATCCTTAGCTATTTTATCAGCTAGTTGCTTCTCCTTTTGTTTTTCTTTGATTATTGCCTGAGAGTCCTTAATGCTAAGTGCTTCTTTAAGCTGGACCCGACTTCTTTTAGCCCTCTGGCGTTTGGTGAGTATTATATTAGCCTCTTAAAGTATCTAGATCTGCTGGCTTATAAGTGTAATTAAGTATGCTATTGCTTGTGCTCCCTTTACTATCCTGTCGATAGCCTCTATAATTGGTATAGGGGAGCTATCCTGATGGTTGGAGATCTTGCCCTTAATAAAACTTAATTGCTAGATAGTTTGGTGGGTATTAGAGGGTATTTGTAATTCCTATTTAGATGGTAATATAGGAAGGAACTGTACTAGAGTTTGTAGGCAGACATCCAGCTTAGAGATAACAGAGTCTGAATTTTATAGAGAAATCCCAGCTCCTCTAAACCTAGATTTTATATTTTCTTCTGTAAAGATCTTATTATAGGCTGCTTTAAACCTAAGAAAGAACTCAGACTTAGTGATATAGTTAATAGAGGCCTAGATAAAGAGATTAATCTCATTACCATATATATGCTTTAATGGCGAGAATAATCTAACGTCTAATGGCTAGAGTAGATGAAAAGAATGCGGTAGTATGCTGATAGGAATAATGCTGTGCTCTTTATAGTACTGCTCAAACTCTGCTAATATATGGCTTTTATGGCTATTGAGGATAAGCATCTAGTATATACCCTTTGTCTATTGCTTTATATGCTTGTTAAAGTACCAAATTTATTTAAGACCAGTCTTGTTATCTGTCTATCTATTTAGAGTAGGCTTGATTATCTAGCTTGGTAGGAAGCTTGACTCTGTTGTCTAGTTGGCAAGGTGGTAGGCGCCTTGTATAATAATAAATAGCAGAATATACTAGCCCTTTATATTAATGTATTTAATAACTATTGCTTATTTCCGGTTTCTAGGCTGTATAGATTTAGCCTTTCTATGTTAATTAAAATGTATAATAACTATTGATGCAGTTATTATACCTATCATAAAGCCGGTCTCGTTAAAGTTATATAGGTTGTTGTCTATAATACTATACTTGGCTATTATGTTGCAAAGTAGGCGGAACTAGTTTCTAATAACCTCTAGATCTTCGCAGAGGGCCCTCTGGTAATTATAAAGCCGATTAAACTTTGTTTTTAGGCTTAGTTGTGTATCTATAAAGTATTATGCCTATTTGGTGCCAACCGGCTTGCTGTTACGTAATACTAGCAGGAGGTTGGCCATATCTTTTATACTAGAAAGCTGCATTAAAAATCCTTATATATCTTGCTTGATAATATATTAGATAAGCGTTTACTCTTTAACTAGATTGAGTTTATAAATATTAATGTATAATTCTGTATAAGAGTGTTATTTGTTTATCCTGCGGTATAATATTATTTTGGGAACATTAAAGATCTTAGCAGCTTGAGTTATAGGTAGTAGTTTAATGCGATTTTTCTTGGAGTTCTAAATAGCCTGAACAGTAAGAAGGATTTTCCCTTCTTTAGATAAAGATATATTTATGGTTATTGATTTCTGACATATTAAATATTTAAGTAGGTAGAATGATGCGAGACTAACGCGAAAAATGGGGATGCGATCTACACTAAAAACAAACTTGTCTACTAAAACTTTAAACTTTTAGACTGGCACTATAACCCTATCATAACTCTAAATTGACTAAATTAATTGAAAATAGGCAATTGGGAATAGTTGGTACTAATTGGTGCCAATTTTTATTTATTTTTCTGCCCTGGGTGGGTGCTGAGGTTGGCTAAAGTTAGCAGTTGTATGAAAAATCCGCCACTTACTGTCATCCGCCACTTACTGTCTAACCACGTTAATTATATATGTATAATTATATAATGTATAATTAAAGATCCTGTATAATTATATAATTTGTATAATTATATAAATTATATAATTATATAAATTTATAAATTAGGCACGGCCCAACGCTACGGCTTCTAGCGCAGAATGGCGGGCGGTTTCTGACTACAGACAGGTTTGCAGAAGATTGTAAAGTCACTGTGAAAAGTCTTGCATGCAGAGTATTGACACAATATATACAAAATATATACAACTTTTTAAACACGTTTTAAAATATATTAGGATTTTTTAATACTTATAAAAGTAACATTATATTAAATTTCGAAAGATGCGCTATCTAATGATATATTTTTCTTAGGGATAGGGTTATCACGTAATGCTGTAGACAGGGGTAACATTTGTATATATTTTGTATATATTTCTCTTCAAATTTCTCTAATTTTTACCCCCCTGTAAAAACCTCTTTACCTTACCCCTAACCCTAAAAGAACTATATATTAAATTCCTTTAGAGTATTTAAATTAGGGTTTCTTATATTACTTAAGCTTTAAATTTATTATTTAAGAAGTTATTAAGGTTTTAAAAAAGTGTATATCTAAAATGTATATATTTTGTCACAACTCTGCTTGCATGGCAAAAATTACTGTTTTTTTTAATTGTGTCTTGTCCTTCTAGGACACTAACTGTGGTTTCCAGCTAAATAGAGGAACTCAAACAAATACAAATAGTCGATATAAATTTATAAATAAATTAAAATAAAATAATATTTAAAATATATAAAGATTTAAAAGAAATTTTTAATATAATAATAATATATTTTTTACTTTATAAAGTTTTATTTTTAATTAAAAAATATTATATTTTGAAATATTTTTATTGTATATATTAGTTGGGCATGTAAACGAGTAATTACTTAAAGGGGTTACCGAAGTAGCTACTTGATAGCTTTAATTTGGTGGGTCTATTGTGTATATTGCTTCTGGCTGACCCCTTTGTAGGCAGCAAAGCGCCCAAGTAGGGTGCAGCCAGAAGGCTGATTAATCTAAGATATGCATGGGCTAGTAGTCGGTTTAAGCGTTCTTGCTGCCAAGTGGCTGCCTAGGATGACTAAGCAGCTATCTACAGCCAGCCAGCTAGAAGTAGCCAGCTATAACAGTCTGCTTTAGACCGATACCTTTAGCTATCGCTATTGCTATTACTATTACCTATTTTATACTAGCAGTTTTCTACTTTTGGCTAATTTTCTGAAGGTTGGTAGATCGAATGGGAGTCAGGTAGCAGTAGGGTACACTGAGGTCTTGTTGGGACGCTTGAGAGTGGTTTGGACAACTTTGTATTGAATTCGAGTGGGCTTCTGTCAGCCCTCCTCACAGTCCCTCCGACATTGTCTCAACCCTGGGCACGCTGCGGTTGGCTCTGGTGCGCAGATAGGGAGGCCGGAAAATTCGGCCCTCGGACCCACTATCTTTGGCTTTAAATAACCAGCCAACCCTAACCCTGACAGTAACCAAACCAAATACAGATAAACTTTAGAAATCAGGCTATCTAATGAACTAGGTTACATGCTTTTTGGGTAAGAAATAAGGGGAATGCAGAGGTTCGAAGTTAGGGTCTTACAATAGCTCAAAAAATCGACTCACGGCCACCAAACTCATCTGCCGGCGCGCACGCCACATAGGCACTTAGCCGAAAAAGTGCCAAGTCTAGGGTAACTCCCTACGTGAAGTCTAGGGTAACCCCTTACGTGCAGCACCCACACAAGTATTTCCGTTTAACAAGTAATAATATTACCTAGTCTGACAAAGTAGAAATGGTTTTTGGTAGATCTTTAGTTAACATGGCCTTGTCTCTACATCTTAGTATAATATAGTGTAGCCTATATCTTTTGGATATATAGAGTAGTAATAATAAGTATATAGAGGATAAGACTAGTGGAGTAGCTTAGTTTATTTAATTTTAGTATCTAAAAGTATAAAGTATGTATCTAAATGAAGGAGATTTGGAAGTAAATATCTAGCATGTAGCCTAGTACCATGAATTTTATAAATTGGCAACTATCTTAAGTTAGTATATTGTCTATTATTCTGGAATTTAATACTAATATAGAAGATCTTTTAATATTAAATAATATAGTTTTATTTTAAAATATTATTATTATACTTATTATAGCTATATTAGACTTTGCTATAATAAAGACAGCTGGCTATAGGAAGACTCCTTTCCTGCTAATAGTATTAAAAATATTAGTAACCGGCAATGTATTCTACAAGTGCTAGCTACCTATAATCTGACTATAAGTATAAGCTAATCTTCAGCTTTTACTAGCTTAATGGCAATATAAATAATGTAGCTTCTAGCTTCTATAGTCTGTATATGCTTGCTAATAAGTCGGCTATCTTTATTGCTTCAAATGGCATTAATATTAGCTGTGTAAATAATATAGGTTTTAATCTTACCTTTGTAGAGTAGATCCTTAAGTAGGTTTAGAATAGTCTCTATATTAATATAATGTAGTAATTTACTATGGGATTTAGCTACCTTGGTGCTATATTATATATACTTGCTTGCAATAAGCTAAGTAAATAACAGAGGAGTTTAAGTAAAATTGGCGGAGAAACTAACCTTTTGTGTTGTAAATATTTTCTGTATAGTTTCCGTTATTGTTGATATGTAATTAAGTGGCTGCTTTAATAAGAACACTTTTGTTTTTGTTAAACGGAAACGCTCATTTAGGTGTGGGCGCTGCACGTAGGGAGTTACCCTAGACTTCACGGAAGGAGTTACCCTAGACTTTTTGCTAGTGGCGTGCGCGCTGGCAGATGAGTTTGGTGGCCGTGAGCCGATTTTTTGGGCTGTTTTAAGACCCTAACTTCGAACCTCTGCATTCCCCTTATTTCTTACCCAAAAAGCATGTAACCTAGTTTGTTAGATAGCCTGATTTCTGAAGTTTATCTGTATTTAGTTTGGTTACTATCAGGGTTAGGGTTGGCTGGCTGTTTGAAGCCAAAGATGGTGGGTCTGAGGGCCGAATTTTCCGGCCCCTCCATTCCTGCACCAGAGCCAACCGCAGCGTGCCCAGGGTTGAGGTCATGTCGGAGGGACTGTGAGGAGGGCTGACAGAAGCCCACTCAAATTCAATGCAAAGTTGTCCGAACCATTCTCAATCGTCCCAACAAGACCTCAGTGCACCCTACTGCTACCTGACTCCCATTCGATCCACCAACCTTCAGAGTTTTATATCTAAAAAGTTACAATATTGTTAATAATATTCTGTTAATTAATAATGGCCGCTTTCTATATAACTGCTTTCTCTAGCTTAACTAATACCAGCCTAAAAATGTACTAAAGCTTAGTTCTAGATTTAATACCTATATTAAGATAGAATATAGTTGTCAGGCTGGGTACTCTATATAGTAGATTGTGTATAGAGGCGGCTATATTAGTGATGCTAATAAGAACGGTATTAATTATTTTGCCTGTAAGATTTGGAATTTCTAGACTTAGGCAGTAAGCAGTAGTGGCAAAACCTCTCCCCTTTCCTTTATTATATAGTTATTAATATCTACTAAAGGCATTTATATAGCAAAGTAGGAATAGTGTGGCGATTTAAATTGGTCTGGCCTAACTTATTATTAATTTGTAGCACTTGCCAAGCTTAGTACATAATACTCTTAGGACATTTAAGTATGTTATAGTTATAAACCTTAGGGTATTACCTGATTATTAAAAGGAATTAGGGCTTATATAACCAATAAAAGTAAAGAAAATAGGTACATTAAGAATGCTATTTAGGCTATCTTTTATATACTGATTTATTACTTTTATATACTTAATTACTGGCTTCCTGTAGTTACGCGTACTTGTACCTTAGATCTCTTATTTCTTGTTAATTACTTAAGACATCTAGCACACATACTAATTGTATGCTGTGCTTTTGTCTATATATTAATGTAAAGGCTTGTAGTACTAACCACCTAGTAGTAGTAATTAGCTTGCTGTATATTATATAATCGAGAATTAATGGCCGCATTAATTTAATTAATTAAGTTTTGTTATATTTATATAAGTTATTAAGGTCCCTTGTAATACTTAGTTGTTTTTATAGGACCAGAGCTTATATAGCCAAGTTAATTATTTTTTATTTTTATATTAAGGGATTAGAGGCTATGCCCGTTAATTATTAGCAGTTATAGCCCTACTTAATTAAATAACTATTGGCTTTAACAGAAATATTAAAGTTAAGTTAGTATATAAGATTAAGGTATTTAAATCAGAAACTAGACTATTGCTTTATACTTTAATTATAATAATAGCTTAACCTAGATATAAAATATAATTATAAAGTACTTTTATATTATTTTACCTAGCTGGCTTTAGAATTAGCCAGGAGAATATAGTTAATTAAGGCTCTATAGTTATTAGGGCTATATCTAGTATTATAAGCGTTCTACTAGAAGCCCAAATCTTTATCTATAATGCAAAATCTACCTAGAAAGAAAATATTAATAAGTAAGATTTTAATACTAGGGTATTTCTCCTTTGCCTCCTTTAAAACTAACAAAATATGCTTAGCCTTAATTTTATCTTTATATTTTAAGTAAATTTTGAGTATACTAGGCTTTCTTATAATACCAGCAGCTAATAGATTCTAGATACTTTTAATTAGTCCTATTTCCAGCAAATCTATTTGTAAAGTTAGTATTACCTTATAAGAGATTAAGGATATCTAAAATAAAGAAAAACATATACTAAGTATTCTCGCGTAACCTAGCAACGGTTATTAGGAGACTAATCTAAAATAATGTAAGTATAACTGATATAATTTGTATAATAATTAAAGCATATATAGTACGTATACCTTAACCTAAAACCTTAAGGTCTAGCCTAATATTTTCTCTCTATTAATTAAGGATGACAATAGTATAGCGGCTTTTATTTCCTTGAGTGAGAATAATTGTCCCACCTTTTATTTTAAGATATAATTACTTCTTTATTCTTTATTACAGCAGCAAGCCTCCGGCTAAGGCAAGAATATTACTAGTAGTAGTTACCAAGAAGATGGCCTAGTTAGTATTTAAAACCTATATAAGTATTCTAATAACTAGCTAAATAAAAATAATAGTAAAGCCAGAGTATTATACTAAGTCTAATGTAGGCATGCCGTGTAGATATAGGGGATTAGAATATACGTTATATATTGTAATTTAAAGTGTCTCCCAGGGTTGCTTGGATTATACGGGGCTGCTTAAGTTCTCTAGTTAGACCGCTAGTATATAGATTTCCTTTATAGTTATCTACTACCGGTAGGCTGCCTTAGACTTTAACTTGTTGCTAAGGTAATTATCCTTATCTCAGAGAAAATAACTTAAAATTTAAGACTTAGTGGTTTTATAATAACCAGCTTCTATATCTACAATAATTACTTTATTTATATCGGTATGTAGCATAAGTATACTATCTGTTTTGCGTTTAATATACTTAGCAAGATTATTTCAAAGCTAACAAGAATAAAAAGATATTTACCCCCAAAGGCTAAAAGCAGCATGCTTACAGAATAGGCTATCTAACCAAAAAAGAAGGCAACCAGGGTTATAGTCCTACCAGCTAGCTAAGCAACAGATTATTATATAATATCCGGTCTAAGAAGAAGCAGCACCGAGAATATATTATTTAGGCCCTGCTACTACTGTGTCAAGTAGTCTGGTATAGCCACTGAAATAGTAGAGTTTTAGGTATAGTAAAATAAGCTATAGTCTATAGCTCTTGATAAGGCTGCAAGTAAATGTAGCTATATAGGAGCTATATATGTTAATTTTTGTAGGATAATGTTAAGAATGAGAGATAATAAATTGCGGGGAAATTAACAGCTGTAAATGTTTAAAAGCTGGGACTGCTTTATTTTATAGGCAGTTAGGTATAGCTAAAGCTGCTGACAACTTCTAGCACCTAGCCTTTATTTAATAGTAAAGGGCAGAGAGATATAGTAATGATCTTAGTCTGTCAGACGGGGTGACATAGGCTGTATTTTGCCAATTGGAAGCCATATAGAAAATCCGACCCAATAAATAGTAATTATAACAATAAGTTTCTATTTACTTTCCCCACTCCTTTTCCCCCTCTCTATCCTCCCTTTTATAAGTAGATAAATTAATAGCTCGCTCGCTCTGCAGCGTGCGTTACACCACCAATAACTTAGCATACTATATTCTACCTCTGCAAGCTTTATACTTACCTTACTATATGGTGAGGCAACCCATTACCTATTAGCACCAAAACCTAGAAATGGCCCCGCACTCTTTTAGTACCTTTCTGCTTATAAAAAAATGTAAGAATATAGTTTTCTCATAGTGTTATTGCCTAATGCCGATTTATCTAGTATTAAGCCTCTTTTTATACTTAAATTCAGGGTCTTTTTGTTTATACTATATTGAGTTATTGACAAAATAATTACTTTATATTTTTAGCCTCACAGTACTTATATATAGTATAGCTATAGATTAAGAAGTATTAAGCTAGTAGAAATCTAATTATATCCCTACCAGGCCAGGCCCATTATACAATATTAGCGTTAATGTCCCTACTGTTAATCGGTATGTTAATGTTAGTGCCAGTGCTATAATGTTTATTAATGTTGTTTTGGTGTAGTGTATAGTAGAGTAGAATAAGAGTCTGCTTAGACTGAACTACCTAGTTACTCTATTAAATATGTTTGAGCTTGGCAAGGCCTTCTATAGTAATGGGCTTATTGAAAAGGCCCTTAGCGTCTTCTAAGAGTTGCTACTACTGAATTACAAGGTATACGGCCTTAACTATGCTAATATAATTGCGGCGCTAGATTTAATATGTGAAGAGTTTTGCAATATAGGCAAATATAAGCAGTGTTTTATCTATCTTAGTGATAAGAGGGAGTGCTGTAAGTAGGCTATGGGGCCTGATAATAAGCAGACAATCTATATCTTAATCGATATTGCTAATATATATAAGCTGCTGGAAAAGATAGATAATACAGCTACTATGTTCTTGCTAGCCCTTAAATATAGTATAAGAGGCCTAGGCGATACATATTATATCACAATGGCTATCTGGAACGATATTTATAGGCTAGCATTTCTGCCTCCCCCTAATCTTAAGCATATAAAGGTAGTATTGTGTTAAAACAACTTACCGGTATTTACCAAGCCTTTTCCGGTTAGTAGGGTAGTTACCTAGTAGGAAATCGCTATTAAAAAGTTGGTATGTATTATTATAAGTGTTAGCTATAAAGCGTCTAATGTAATTTTGCTATATATGGAACCTATTAATGGAAATAAGAGACTATAATTGCTGGTTTATATTTCTTGTTATTATTGCGATTCTAATAAGATTAAGCTAGGACCCGCCTTAGCTAATAGTAGCTTAGATTATTTTTTTAAATCTCTAATTAACTATAGTATCAAAATTTTGTCTCAGGCCGGAATATTGGTAACTTAGTAAGTAGTCGAGAGGCATATAATATTTTTTAGGGGTTTAAAGTTTCTTAATAAGCTTCTTATAGCTATAGAAATGCCTTTTTAGTTCTTCTAGTACTATGCATTCTTTATAGAGCAAATGATATTTTAATAATAGAATCTTAATATACTAGGTTACTATATTTTTGTTTCTACTAATAGTATGTTTGCTAACTTGGAGGATTGTATCTTTATTAGTTATTATTGGCAGACTTAGGTACACCTTGACCTAGATAGTAAAAACTTGTAGTAGCTATAGGGTTTACTTAATAAAGAATTTTAGAGCAAAGCAGTACTACTTTAGGTTAACTAGATATATCTGCTGTAGTAGGAGTAGATATATCTGTAGGATAAATACTTTTGTTAAGTATTGGTAAATATCTTCCGGTTAGTTTAAGACTATTCCTTTATAGTATAGTTTCCTAAATACTAACCTTGGCTCTAAATACTATTTAAAGTAGCTGCCTTTACCTTTAATTGGGCTGAAAAGGTTGAGCTGCCTTATACTAATATATTTAAGTAGTATTTGTTATAAATATAAGAAGATGGTATACAATAGGTTCTTAACTAGTATAATTATTGCTATACTAATAATGCTAACTATAAGTAGGTTGTTACCTTACTTAAGGTACTCTTTATCTTATATAAGACTGTTTCTAGTATCTATATATGGCGGCAAATTCTCGACATAATTAATAATGCGGTAGTATATTCCTATATCTACAAGGGAGTAGGTGTGGAGATTAATAAGAAGCGGGGGATTTTTAAGGTCTATAGAGAGACAGCCTTTTAGTTTAACTTACTGCCTGTCTAAAATAGCGTTAAGGTATAGATATCGGAAGACTCTAAGATATGGCTATAAAGAGCGTTAAGATAAGTAGACTAGAGTTTTAATAATACTAGAGTAGGGGAAATGGTAAGAAAATATAATTATATAGGGGATTATATACTTAGCAAGGTGCTTTATCGGCTAGTACTAAGTAGGGATAAAGACAATACTGTGGCCTTATATAATCTAGTCGCTAATTTAGAGAGCTAAGAGTAGTATAAGGTGGCAGTAGTATAGTGCTAATAGTATAAGGCCTGGTTTAACGCTTTTAATAATATTCTTTAAAAGCTTGTAGCCCTTAAGTAAAAGAAGATACAGCTCTAGACTTACTGTAAGTAGAAGTTTTAAACGCTTAAAGATATACTTAGGATACGTATAGATGGCCGGCCTGTAACTGCTGTTAAGCAACTAGTTATCTGCAATAGGCTTATGCGGTTATAGTTCTAACGGCTTGACTAGTATGTTTAGAAAAGCAAGAACCTCTTGATTATAAAGAGTCTGAAAGAGTTGGTGCTTTAATGCAAGGAGTAGGGCTAAGATTTAGAGCTTATATAGTAGATATGTCTTCTCCTGTTTGGGCAGAGAAAGGTATCCCTTAGGCTATGTTACACTAATACGCGACGTAGCCTCTGTAATTTTAGGCAGACATCCCTGGCGGCTAGTAATGCTGGTAGTACTTATATTGCCTACTTTACAGCCTTTACTGTGTATGACTTTACTGTAGGTGTGTAAAACCCTGAGTCTTAAGTAGTGCTAGGTAAGCTAGCGGGGCCGGTTTTAGAATAAGGTAAGCTGGGTTTTGTGTAAGAATACTATTGTTAGCTGCTAGAGAGGATAATGGCTGTGGCTAAATAGAATAACCCTAAAACCTTTATACCTAAGTTTTTTCTCTATATACTTGTAGGCTATGCGAGGTTAGAAATTATCTAGGGACTAGACGGTATAAATGTTTGGATCTTTGGTATTGGATCTATGTTAGAACTGGGTCTGGAGTTAGAGTAGAATAGTAACTCTATATTGGCTATAGCCGTAAGAGAAGTAAGAATTAGCAGATGCTTAATAATGCTGGTAGTAGATATAGAGAGAACTAACTTTGTCTTCAATAGGTATATTATTGCTAGAAAGAGGTAGGAGCCGAAAATTGTAAGTTAAAAGTATAGATATTCTTTTGAAATTTGGGATTATTGTATTAGGTACCTCTCTCCTAGAGCAGCAGCTTGTACTAAGAAATAGTAGGCGGCTTCTATTTTGCCTGTAACACCTCCTACTATCGGTTAACGTACTTTGAGGTCTAGCTTTTGTCTGCCCTTTGCTAGCAAGCTGGCGTTAAAATATTTGTAGGCAAAAAATGGTTGGTAGTAACAGTTACAACCTGAGGGAATAGCGGGTCCACAACTACTCGTTACTATACCATACTTGTTATTTGCCTTTTCTACTGTAGCTATACTCTCCCTTTATCTCGCGCATAGTATTATTATTCTTTGCATATTTATACACTGTGTTAAGTATGTAATAATAATTATGTGCTATAGGATGAGATTATATTTATATAGCAGGATGCGGGTTTAGAGTCGGTAATCTATTATTATAATTTTGCTAAGGTCGGCTAAAAGTAGATTAACTATAGTAAGTATATAGTATACTACTAGCCCTAATATTACCCCTGTCCTCTTCCAACAGTAACAACATATAAGTGTTATAAAATCTAGTTATTAATAACTTATATCTAACTTCTAGCCGCTTGTCTCTTAAAAGATTAGCCTTATTAATTATCCTTATTCCAGCGTTTAATTCTAACTAAAGTCTATATTTACCTAACAATTAAATATATATATCCTATTAGCGAGTATACAAAAATATTAATTACTTACTATAGCAGCTCACGCAGCGTTTACTGTTGGTTGGGCACGTAATCGAGTATACTCGAAGGGGTTACCAAAGTAGCTACTTGATAGCTTCAATTCGGTGGGTCTGTCTTAATGTATCTGTTGTGCTTCTGGCTAACCCCTTCGTGGGCGGCGAAGCGCCCAAGTAGGGTGCAGCCAGAAGGCTGACTAATCTACGGTGTGCACGGGCCAGCAGTCGGTCCAAGCGTCCTTGCTGCCAATTGGCTGCCTAGAATAACTAAGCAGCCATCCGCAGCCTGCCAGCCAGAAGTGGCCAGCTGCAGCGGTCCGCTTTAGACCGACGCCTTTGGCCATCGCTATTGCTACCACCCATTCCACACTGGCAGTTTTCTACTTTTAGCTAATTCCTCCAAAAACGCAATTTCCTCCGTATCATACATATCTGGTTACATGCTTCATCACGTGCTCTGGTCCACGTATCCCTCTACCTAAATGGTTACCTCATTAGTGTCGACAAAGCGTTTTAAAGCCTTATTTGGTAATACCTTTGTTATAGCATTAGCAAGGTTGTCGTTACTATTTATCCATCATACCTTATCAATTTCCTGTCATTTGTATACCTGGTAAAGAAACATAATGTTGATTATGAGTCTCTTTTTCTTAGTAGTTCCCAGCTTTACCAAATACTTATAAAGTAAGTAGGAATCTATATAGATTACTAGAGGTATTTGATTAATATCTAATTAGTTGGTAATTAGCTTTAGAGTTAACAAAAGAACGATTTCTATATTAAAGCTGTTAGTTATTCTGTAGATCTTGAAAGTAAGAATACTTTAAGTAACTCTCTTATACTTTATAAAAGACTAGTATATAATGTTTCCTTAGAGCTTATATCGTGATGTTATGCTATTTACTTCCTTGTTAACAAGGACTATTATAAAGCTGATTTAAGAGCTAAGGTCTTAGTTATTAGTAAAAGAACTATTGATAAAGACCATTAGTTTGGCGGTCTTTAAGTTAACTATAATATATTGTAATCTTCTTGATGGATTCTTTATTTATTATTCTAAGTATTTGTTTAACTTGGTGTAATTATCTTTATTAGGTATTTAGGCTTAAGTAGTAACTAATAGGTTAAATAAAGCCTTGGGTTAATAAATTAAGGCAAGGTAAGTACTATAAGCATGTTGCTTAAGATACTTCTAAGTAAAGTTATGTAACTTTAGATTAATTATCGTGATTTTCTTACCTTAACTCTTTTATTAAAGGTAAATAGTACCTTTTAGGGTTATTGTTAGCTTGTTACTATTAAAGTCGAGCGCCTTTTTTGGTAATAGCTTTTCTTTTGGCTTATACTGTAGCTCTATCTCGACAATTTTTTTATTTTTAAAAGCCAAGAACTTTGATATATCTAGTAGTAGAGTGTTATCTATCTATATACCTATAATGGTAAATTTGTCCTTTTTACTAGTAGATACTAAAAGGTATAAATTAAATGTTAAGGTTTATATCTATAGTTGTTTATAGTAATAATAGTAATAGGTAGTCTATTAATAAACTCTAGCTTTGGTAATTCTGTAAAGAGGCTTTACTACCTTTATAATTGTGCTAGCTAGATACTAGGCCTGTATTTTGGAAGGGAGCTGGGCTAGAATCTTATAAAATAGCTCTAACTTTAATTATGGATATGCCTATGTTATATTACGTAGTTTAACGCTAGTATTGATAGACTTAATTAGGCTGGGTGCCATGGCAACGAGAAGTTGTTGACTAGCCTGTTAAATTATAGGTAACTATGTGAGAATGTTTCTCTTATTCTTGTTGCTATACCCCTAAATAATTAAGCGAGACTTCTTATAGGGGACTTTAGTCTTCCCCTTTATCTCCCGTACTATTTAAGAGTTGAATAGCTAAAGGGTGCTATAAATCTTTAAGTTGAATTATTTGAATTAAAAGATGTTTTAAGTAACAAGATTGTTAATCTTGTTGGTATCTAATGCTTTAAACAGTTTACTGACAGTTGTAATTATACTATCTTGATGAAGCTTTAATAATAGAGTGTAGTTGTCCTTCTCCTTCTAAGTAAGAAAGGTTGTAGATAGCTTTGGCTTGTTCTTAGATCTGGGAGGTCGGCCTTTCTTTTGTGGCGGGGCTGGGGTACTGGCATGGTCTAAAGCAGATAATAGACCTGCTTCAGGCTGGTAGGTCTCTGAAATAGATAATAAACCTATTTTGGGCCTGCTGTTGTCTAAAGCAGGTAATAGACTGGTGTCTGGTCTATTACCTGATAAGAACTTGGGTAAGAGGTTCTTGTCGTTCTAAAAGTATTCTCGGACAACAGTTAACCTAAATTTTACAGGTCTGTTTAGCAGGTTAAGGGTTATGTTGTACCTGTTAACTACCATTAGCTTATATAAACCCTACCAGCCGTCCTTTTCTCGCTATACAAGTATTTCCAACTATAGTAGTATATTTAGTATGCTGGTAGTGTCTGGGCTGTTCTAGGTACTGAGAGCTCTGGTAATCTATGTCTTAACATAGTGCTTCTAGAGATTTTACATTGCCTTAATAATTGCCTTAGTATACTTAAGCATTGATGGTATAGGCGGCAAATCTATGTTTATTTGTAGAAAAGTGCTGAAAATAAGTAGAGTGGGTACTAGCCTGTCTGGGCTGGTGGTATCATTTACAGCCTTTATTACCATTTAAAGAATAGCATTCTCTTAAAAGATTTCTCTCAATTTTATATAGAGGATCTTAAATACTTGTTAAAGTAGTCTATAATAGTATTTAATCTTGCCTACAGACTAGTAGGCTTCTATTAGAACCTGTTTATATGTAATCTCTATAATCTTTGCCTTGTTCTGAAATTTAACTAAAGTAAAGTTAGTACTAGTATTATAAGTAAGATGGTTAGGAGGACCTAGATATATATCTATCTAGACTATTTAAAGGGCTTCCTAAGTATCTTTTATAGACATTAATGCTAGAAACTTTCTAGCTTGAAAAGACGTTTCAAAGTCTATAATATATAGTACTGGTTTGTTGTTAAGATATATAATGTTAATAATAATCTTGTAGTTAAAATTATAATTATCTCTAAGATTAAACTTAAACCTTCTTAGGGTAGCACCCTTTAGCTGATAGTAATGATAAAATTTACTAATGACTTTAAGTATAGTAAGGTTAGGGTTATAACTAGTATCTTTAAGCAGATAATAAAGACGGTTAGCTGCTAGGTAACTAAATTGTTAATAAAGTTATTAAAGTTTATTCTTTGTAAAGAATATGTCTACCTTGTAGCTTTCTAGAAAGAACTATAGATAACCCTACTTCTGGGTTATTAAAATAGTTATATCTAGGCCTAAATTTCGTAATAATACTAATTTATTAGTGATATTGCGGAAATAGACCCCCAGCTTATCTATATCTTAGACATACATTAGGAATAGGGTTAGAGTCTCTATAATGTAGAAGGTAATAGGCCTTATAGTCGTCTTTATAGTTATCGTACTAATTAAGGTAAGACGGGATTTCTTTCTAAACTTGATGATAGCCTTGCCAGCACGGCTAGTATCTATAATAACGGAGGGGTTCTCTTGATTCAAGGCTAAGTATTGTTTATAACTGATAGTTAAGAATTGTGTAGCGCTGGTGTTAAGGATAATACCTTGAAATTTATTACGAGAATATCTTTCTTTTAATATAAATTAACTTGTTAGGATAACAGCATTATTAGTCTTGTTGGCGTTATTAAGGCTAAGTAAGTGTAGAAACGAAATGTTAGTAAAGAGCTGTTAAGCTTCCTTGTAACTATTTAGGTTATCCTTGTACTTATTACAAGCATCTTTTGAAGTAACGTCAAGTCTTTTAAAGTTAGTAAGAAAAGAAGTAAATTTAATATTAGACATTAAACACCCCTTAATTTTATAGATTAAGAGATATTGCTTGTATACCTTCCAACATTCCTTAAAGGTATGGTTTAAAGACTAGCATCCTTCTTTATTATATACAAAACAGCGTTTTTAATAATAGCCATGGTGGCGGTCATTATTATGGTAGTAGCTATTACTATAATGGTATTTATTACTATAGTAGCGGTTATTATCGTAGAAGCCATTATGGCTAAATCGTGTTTAGAAGCCTAATCTACAACCTTGTTGCTAATTATTTATATACTAATAATTAAGATAGTATATCTCGTTGTCTATACTAACCTTATCTTTCTAAAAGAATTATTAAGGTATTATATAGTTAATGCTCAGCTTAAGTAATAATTATAAATCTTAAAAAAGATATTTATATAGTACTTATAGTATAAAAAGTATGTGTTTAAATTTAGGTACTCTAGAGTAGGTATATAGTACTATTATATAAAGTATTTTATTACCCTAGTACTCAGGGCCAAGTACTTACTAGTATAGCTATAATTTATCAAGAAGTAGCGCTAGAATATTATAAGGGTTTTTATTAATATTATCTTTATCTTGGTAAAGGGTCTTAAACATTATTATTATTTAATTATTATAGTATTACTGGTAATTAGTATTAGTATTAAAGTGTTGTTTAAGTCTTCTATAGGCTTTTAAGAATTCTATATTTAGGCTGATGTAGGTAATCTAGTATAGCTTAGTATGGTTAGTGAGAATTAAGAGAAGAATTATATGGAATTATAGTAGAGTAATGTTATAAGACTAGGTAATAGAGAATATAATGTGGACCTTATTGTTAAAAAGGTTATAGGTATCTCTGGTTTATTTTGGCCTTTAATTCTAGGCTTTAGAAAAGGATGTAATCTTGTTAGGTTTAAGATTAATATACCTTTAGTATTTTAGAGGGAGTATGTAGTATAGATCTTCTGGATCTGGGGGTATAAAAAATGGTCTTGGGGTTTTGGTAGAATATGGTATGCTAGGAAATATTTAGTTAGGCTGCTTGTATTGCTAGGTATTAGCTTGCTAGTCTAGTAGCTAAGCAGCATCTTGCTATTTCTATGGCTATAATGTTTCTTATAACCATTGTTAGTTTAATAAAAACTTTGCTAGTAGCTGTTAGACTTGTCGTAAAGCCTATATAGCATTTTATTGTAACTCTAATATAGTGCTAGTTACCTAACCTAGTTAAGATATGGCTTTTACTTACTGAGATATATGCTATAGTAGTGGTAGTAGTTAAAGAATAATGCTCTTCTCTTTGGTTTTTATGATGACTTTATTGTTATTAGTAATCTCTATTATAAAATCTGGTATAGGATCTTATATGGAATTTGGTATAGGATCTAGAAGTTAAATTAGGTTATTATAAGTCTAAGCCTTAGTCTTTCTGGCTCTTATAGAGGTACCGTAGAAGCATGACTAAAGATAAATAGTATATACTAGAAGCTCTTTAGTTAGCTAGGCAAGGTATTTCTTGTAGGTTAAGAAGGTATTAATTTATAGTCTAATTTGTCTCCTTTATAGACCAAGGTAGATACCTTGCTAATAAGCAAGGTTTTAAAGTTCTTTCTTCTAGCTAATAGTAGCCTTGCTGATTATCTTAGTAGTCTACTCTTTAAAATAAGACTAGGTATTAAGTAGGAAGCTATTGTTAATATATTATATTTAATATATTCTCTCTATTACCTTAAAAATATATATAAAGGCCTATTTCTTGTTAACCTTCTTAGTATTAACTAGTATCTCTATTAGTAGTAAATTAACCTTTTTCTAGTTAGCTTTTATAACTAAGTAGTACTGGCTTATAATGCTATCTACCTTTATTTTCTTCTTAATAGTTATTTCTTAGTGTTTACTTACTACTAAGCTCTTAGTAAGAGAGTTAGTAGTAACAACTAGTATATTTTCTTCTATTATTATAATTAAAAAACTATTAATATAGTTATTATAAAGGGTATTAAAACTCTTTTAGCTACGACTTTTAACTAGTATAAGTATACTATTTACTTATAGGTAGTAGTCTTTAGTAAACAAAAGTATTACTATATAGTCTTATATGTAGAGTTTTCCTCTTTTCTTATTCTTAATATTAAAAAAATAGTAAAAATAAAGTAGTAGAAAAGAAAACAAAACGCGTAGATAGTAGGGATAAAGTATAGAGACTGTAAATGAAATATATATAGTAGTAACCTTTGCTATTTGTATATAAGAAAGTAGACTAAAGGGAAGGTATGAGAGAAGGTGTAAAATTGTTATAAAGAAGGGTAATCATAATGATTTAGGCGTAGGTAACGATAGTGAAAGAGAGAGAAGACAAGTAGTAATGGGAAAGGATAAGTAGTGGTTTAAAGAATATAAATAGCGATAGTTTTAATTAAAAGTAACGGAAAAACAACGTAAAAGTACGTTATGGTATGCTTTTTGATATAAAAAAGTACTCTAAAGACTTGCCTATAACTATTTAGTAATAGTTAAGTATAGTAGACTGTTTAGTAATAGTTGATTTATAGGTAATTATTTATAATGTTTAAATATAGAGTACTGATAGGTTGCTATACGAATAGTACAGGGCTCTAAAGGTGGTTGCCTTACAGGTAGTACAGGGCTCTAAAGGGATGTGCTGTTTACAAGACTAAGTAAATAGTTTGTATGGTGTTTAGGTGGTAACTATTCAAATTTTCTTAACTAGCCCCCCTTATAGTTGTAGTTACCGTACATACCATAGTAACATTTGTAAGGGGTAGGATAATTAGTTAAGTAGTTAGTAGAGGGTTTTTTTAGCCTTGAAAAGAGTGTTTCTAAGGGCTTTTATTAATTTACATGTTTGCTTAGTTAGGTTCTTGGTGGTATAAATGGGTAGTATGGCCTCGAAACAGTGCTTTTGAGGGCTTTCGTTAATATAATCGTTATAGTAGGTATTTGTAATAATCTTAATAGTGTTTTCTTGTACGATAGAGTACATTGATGGGTCCTAAATCCTTCCTTTACTGGGAGGAGTTGGGTTATCTAAGGGCTGATCATTGCTAGTTAGTAGGGAGTATGTTGAACGTTGGTATACTAATCTGGTGATGATCTTAGCATAGATGTCGTTACTCAAAATGGCTCAAAAACCGTAGCGATGGCGACAGCGATCTGTCTCTTCCTTTCTTTCTGTTAGGGATTGCCAAGCAATTACTGATCAGTGTTGGTTGGGTATGTAATTGAGTATACTCGAAGGGGTTACTGAAGTGGCTACTTGATAGCTTTAATTCGGTGGGTCTGTCTGGTGTGTCTGTTGTGTGTTGCTTCTGGCTGACCCCTTTGTGGGTGGCGAAGTGCCTAAGTAGGGTGTAGCCAGAAGGCTGACTAATCTAAGGTGTGCACGGGCTAGTAGTCGGTCCAAGCGTCCTTGCTGCCAAGTGGCTGCCTGGGATGACTAAGCAGCCATCCGCAGCCAGCCAGCCAGAAGTGGCCAGCTGCAGCGGTCCGCTTCGGACCGACACCTTCGGCTATCGCTATCGCTATTGCTACCACCCATTCCACACGGGCCATATAAAGTTATAATTAATTAGGGCCTTTATAGTATCCCTACCCGGGTATTCTGCTAAATGGGAGTTGTAGATATCTTAGATAATCTTTGTATAGAGGGGTTTATAGTATGGGATCCAAATATACTCCCTCTAAAGCAGCCGAGACTAGTTATCTACTAAGTATTTTAAAATTAAAATAGGCAGCCCCAACTAATAAAGAAGTTGCCTCTTTCTATCTATTACCGTCTTTCTAATCAGCCAGTAGCGGTTATTTTATTATAATCCTATATGCTATAGTTCTTGTAGAGCAGAATCTTTAAATAGGGGTAGTAGAGGACTTAACTTATCTACCTGCTTATTAAAATTATTATTATAATCTCTTTCTGCTATAAAGCCAGCTTTAATGTAAATGGTTCTCAGCCTAATTAGGGCAGTCTAAGTTAAGACATATATATAATAAATTACGGCCTTTAGAAGTTAAAAGTACCTTTCTGCCAACCTATTATTGTCTATATTTTAGGGCATATCCTGCTTATATTATAATAATATATTAGGTATTACTACTTCCTTCCTAAGGCAATATTATAACTAAAACTTATAGCACGCTAAGATTTAAAACTAGTAGATTTATTGTTTATTTAGCTATTATTTGGCCCTAAAATACTTAAAGTTTTTATAATCGATAAGAACCTTAAACAAAGAAATATTCTATAATTTTACATCCTATTACTCTATATATTATATAATTACTAGCAACTCCTTATTGTAAATTAAGTAGTTATACTCTACTAAAAGGTTCTTCTTTAAGTAAAATGCTATAGGTTATAGGATTTCTTTGTTGTTATATTAGGAGAGGGCTCCTCTAGTTATATACTTAAAAGAATTAGTTTTAAGCACTATTTGTCTATTTAAGTCTTATTACGCTAATACTAGGGCGCTAATTAGGAGATCCTTAAGCCTCTAAAAGGCCTACTTATATTTATTAGTCTAACTAAATATAACTTCCTTCTTAGTAAGTATTGTAAGGGGGCAAGCAATATCTAAAAAGTTTGAGATAAATTTGTAGTAGTAGTTGGTAAATCTAATAAAACTTTATATTCCTTTAACTAATTAGGGCAATTCTTAAGACTTAATAGCCTTAACTTTCTTGGGGTCTACTTAGATTTCCTTCCTAGCTTTAACGATAAATCCTAGATACTTAACATTTTTTGTCTTAAAGTTATACTTGTTAATTTCTACTTATAGGCCAGCCTTTTAAAGTCTAGATAAGACTTTCTTTATCTTTTTTTTGGTAATTAGACAGGCTTTTATCTAAGTAGATTAAGATGTTATTAATATAGGTAGAGATAAACTTATTAAGGTAGTCCTGTAATAGGGAGTTAATATAGCGCTAAAAGGTTATAGGAGCTTTAGTTAGCCTAAAAGGTATTACTAGCTATTTAAATAAACTATATTATATCTAAAAGGCTATCTTCTATTTATCTCCTTCTTTAATCTAGATCTTATAAAACGCGGCAATAATATCTAGCTTTATAAACCATTTAGTTTTAGACAAAGAGCGTAAGGTCTTATTAATTAGGGGTAGGGGGTACTGGTCCTTTCTTATAATTTTATTTAGGGTCTGGTAATCAGAGTTGTGACAAAATATATACATTTTAGATATACACTTTTTTAAAACCTTAATAACTTCTTAAATAATAAATTTAAAGCTTAAGTAATATAAGAAACCCTAATTTAAATACTCTAAAGGAATTTAATATATAGTTCTTTTAGGGTTAGGGGTAAGGTAAAGAGGTTTTTACAGGGGGGTAAAAATTAGAGAAATTTGAAGAGAAATATATACAAAATATATACAAATGTTACCCCTGTCTACAGCATTACGTGATAACCCTATCCCTAAGAAAAATATATCATTAGATAGCGCATCTTTCGAAATTTAATATAATGTTACTTTTATAAGTATTAAAAAATCCTAATATATTTTAAAACGTGTTTAAAAAGTTGTATATATTTTGTATATATTGTGTCAATACTCTGCTGGTAATCTATATAGAATTATAATCCTCTGCCAGGCTTCTTAGCAAATAGTACTGGCAAGGAAGCAGGTAAACAGCTTGCTTGGATAAAGTTCTTACTAAGGTAGTCTGTTAAGATTTTCTATAATATAATTAACTCTTCTTGTAATATTCTATACAACGGCCTTTATGGTATAGGTTTTTTCTTTTCTTTAGGTATAGTCTCTAAGAGAATGGTATAATTAATTTCCTCTTAGTATTGTAGACGCTTGTTGGCTTCTTTTTGGTTAAATAAGGGCAGGAATCTATAATATTATGGGGGGAGCTTCTTATATAGGTCGCTCTTAGGCTTTAGTCTTAGCGCCTTCTTAATGTTGGCAAAGCTTGCCGCAAATATGGTAGGGCATTATGTTTAATTAGAGGGAGTTTTCCTCTCTTAATAGGTTATTGCTAAAAATACTAATTCTATAAGCTGCCTTAATAGATATTAGGGGTCTTTCCTTAGATTTCTTTCCTTTACGACTAACCCTAAGGAGCCAATTAATACTTCTTTCTTTATTAGATTAAGTACTACCTACTTAGCGTCTATCTATAGTTAATTAAGTATTAAGTCTTTCTTCTAATTAAGAATTATATAGAAAAATACTGTTAAACGGAAACGCTTGTGTGGGCGCTGCACGTAAGGGGTTACCCTAGACTTCACGTAGGGAGTTACCCTAGACTTGGCACTTTTTCGGCTAAGTGCCTATGTGGCGTGCGCGCCGGCAGATGAGTTTGGTGGCCGTGAGTCGATTTTTTGGGCTATTGTAAGACCCTAACTTCGAACCTCTGCATTACCCTTATTTCTTACCCAAAAAGCATGTAATCTAGTTCATTAGATAGCCTGATTTCTGAAGTTTATCTGTATTTGGTTTGGTTACTGTCAGGGTTAGGGTTGGCTGGTTATTTAAAGCCAAAGATAGTGGGTCCGAGGGCCGAATTTTCCGGCCTCCCTATCTGCGCACCAGAGCCAACCACAGCGTGCCCAGGGTTGAGACGATGTCGGAGGGACTGTGAGGAGGGCTGACAGAAGCCCACTCAAATTCAATGCAAAGTTGTCCAAACCATTCTCAAGCGTCCCACCAAGACCTCCAGTGCACCCTACTGCTACCTGACCCATTCGATCCACCAACCTTCAGAAATACTCTTAATTACTTGTAACTATTAATATTAATATTGCTATAAGCTATATATATAATAGTATTCTTGATAATTATATTAACTTATTCTAAACTTCTAGGGTTATTAAAATGTATAATAAATATTGATATTAGGCAAAATATTTACTAACTATAGTATAATATAGGTAACTACTGTTAATAAATGCTTTAATGTAATAAATATTATTAATACTGTAATTAATATAAATTCTCTTGTTATTTATTTACTTCTTAAATGCTTGCTACTTAGCCTTAGCCTCTACTAACCTCTAATAATAACTTTTGCCAGAGATTACTCTTTTTCCGAGTCTCCTTTATCCTAATCAGAAATAACGGCTATCTTGTTATTACTGTCCTTAACTATAGCCTTCTTAATAGGCTTATTCTTCTTGGTCTTAGTAACCTTCTCTAATAGATTACTTAGGCAACAAGCAGGTTTAAAGAGACACCTCTTAATTATACAGCCTAATTGTCTGCATTAAAAATATCTACCTTCTTTGGCTTATCTCTTAATCTCCTTCTTATTGACCTACTTAGCTTATTTTCCTTTAAGTTTCTTATTATCTCAGATAAGGGCACTATTTACCTTAGTAGGCTCCCAATCTATCTAGTTATCTGCCATAGCAGCTTCTATAACTTTCTTGCTTTGGCTTCTATAGAACAGGTGACGTTGACACCTAAATATATAAGCTCTCTGGAGTAGCTACCAAGAGCAGCATGTTGCTTTTAATGGTTATTTCTAGTGTAGCGGCTATTTCGTTCAACAGCTTCTCCTCTTTTATTTAAGAGATAGAGAAGTCTATTAGGTCTTTCCTCTTCTTGCATAAGTGTTAAAAACACCTAGATTAAGGGCAGAGGGCTAAGGGTAGAGGGACATAGTAAGGCTGTAGTCAAGATATTCTTCAACACCTCACAGAGAACAAATTCAAGGAAGGAGGAGGCAAGCTAGGTGTAGGAGGGAAAAAGTTGATCTGACTGAAGAACTAACTATCTATCTGAGAGGAAAAGGCTAGGTATATATACATAGAAGGTTCGGACCTTCGGAGAGGTATATTCCTCTGACGGAGAGAATAATGACTCGAGAAAAACAGGGGCTAGAAAGAGAAATGGGAAAGGGCGGAAGGAATAACTCCGATAAGAAGATTCTGCCAAGCTAGGCTAGCTGGTTTCTCCACTTATATCTAGAGGCTTGCATAGATAGCCTATTCTTTCTGAAGGAGGCGGATAGGGGCTGAGGGAGGCTGGAAGGGTTTTGAAGGGGCTGAAGGAGGCTGAAGGGGTCTGGGGGTCTGAAGGAGGCTGTTTATAACAATAAGCCAGGCTATCCATTATAGACCTAATTATTTAAAGCATTTAGATATAAGCCCCAAAATTATCCTTTAGCAAATTAACCAGCCCTACAAGTCTATCTTATATAGTTAGGCTAAGGGCTCCCTTAAGCTAGTTAATCTACATATATGCAGGCCATTTAGCCTTACCACTATCTGTTAATTTCTTTTTAAATCAAGAAAGAAAGGCAGAAAACTTCTTATTCTCTTTCTGCTATAGGTAATAAAAACAGTTAAGCACTTAAGCTTGGCTGTTTAGATTGCCGTAGATACTAAAAAGGTATTCTAGGTACCGATTAAAATTATATAGGCCATCTGGGCCTCTTTTTTCCATAAATGCCACAGTTATATTCTAGGCTAATTTCTCTAGCCTAGTATATATATATGCAAACTAATTAGAATATTGTCTAATTGCCGCTCTATTAACTATAAGCTTACTCTTAATTTCTATATATTATCCCCAAAAGGCACTATAGGTGCCATTAAATTTAGGGGGGTCGGAAAATAAGGCTTTCTTTTTTATATTCTTAATTAAGTTAGAGGTAATCAGGAAGGGTATTGGCTTATAGAGAGATATAGTAAGTACTGACTTTTATTAAAAGGCAGCTAAGTTTTTTTCCAGTTATCGGATTTGCTGTTAACTAGTCTCTCTCTCTCGTAATTATTCTAATTGGAGCTTAGTAAGTTAGTTGCTTAATAGCCCTAGTATTTTCGTAATCTAGGATTATTGTAAAGTTTGAAGACCTCTAGACTAGGCATCCTTTATTGTATTATTAGACGCCATAGTTATAGTTATCTCTTTAGGTCTACCTCTAGTTATAAAGTTAATATAGCTCCCCGGCTCCTAATTAGTCTATACTATAAGACCTTTATAGGTTTATAAGACTATTAACTACTCTTTTATATAATAATCCGAGACCTTTAAATTACAAGAGGCAACAGGGTATTTTTTCTAATTACAGGACAATTCTTCTTTTATATAAGAGCTCCTTAGAAGATTCTGTTAACTTTACAGACATTCTTATCTATGTTTAAATTATAGGCAGTATACCAGCTAAGGGGTGTAGACCGACTCTTTATAGCACTATTAGGCGGTAATTTATAGGCTTAATGGTATTCTCCTTCTAATTAGAAAAAACTCTTTATTGCTTCTATCTGGCAAAAAGCTATTATAATGGTTTAGTAAAGTTAAGATAATGTAATGGTCTTAAGGCAGTATATTATAGCCAGCTAGGCCACTCTACGAGTATCTTAACTTAGAGAACAAAACAAAAGAAAACCAAGATATGGGGGCTTTTATACTATATCTTACCTCCTAATTAGAGATACCCGTACGTTATTTAGTCACCAGAGGCTTCCGTTGTGTGTATGGCAGCCGTACCTTAGGTGCCCCCCCGGGGGGGGTGTATGGCCGAGGACAACTGAGTGCCATTACCCCAGGCCTCAGCCTGTTATACATCTTACGCCTGGTTGTTTCTCTCTAGACTTTAGCCCTAACTATTAAAATTCCTAAAACTCTTAGTATAATACTAGTCGCTTTTCTGTCCATAATTGTAACCAAGAACTTATCTAAGCTAACTCTGCTATATATAGAGCTATCTATAGTAAACTAAAAGTTGCAAATAGGCAATAATAGCCCCAGCCTAATTTTTTTGGTTAGGGTTTAGTAAAGCATTCTCTAAAAACTAATAGTTTTATTTAAGGTCTTATTCTTTAGACTAGAATAATATAATTAAATAGTAATGTTAGCGTCTTTAATCTTAGTAAAAAGCAATAGTATATTTTGCCTACTAAAAAATCATTTCTCTATAAATAGACTAAAATTAGTATTATTCTATATTAATATAATACTTAAACTAGTAGCCTTATTTAAAAAAGACTCTATATATATCTTAGCTACCTTATCTCTAGTTGTAGCTAGTTATAATAATTACACTAAACCTTTATAGGGTTTAGTAAATAACCTATAGGGTTTATATTAACAAAATAGTATAAAAGTAATACTTAACTAATTAATATATAAAGATACTATTATTCTTAATAGTATAATTACTAGCTATAAGACTATCTAGTTATTAGATTAAATACTTAGATTAATAATTAAAGAGTCTATTCTATAAAAGCTATCTACTATAGTAATAACTATATCTTTATATATTCCGACTCTTTACCCGTCCTAAGTATTAGACTGTCTAGACTGCTTATTGGCTATTGTGGTCTAGCCTGATATTAGTAGAACTACTTGTCGGTCTTACTGGTCTACCCTGGTCCTTTGGTTTTCTTAATCCTAACCCTAGTCTTGGCTTATCCCGTAACTCTGTTAGCTAGTACCGTTAGGCTAATATTACAGTATCTAATCTAGGCTAAATGGGTTTCTTTGGTGCTAATATATAAGTTTATAATACTATCTTCTTTTTTATATTCTTTGTCCTTAAAGATATTTTTATAAGCTTCTGTGTATTATTGTATATTTGTTTATGCCTTTCTAATTTGTTATATCTAATAGGGTTAGAAATTCTCGAATCTTAAGGTTATCTTGTTATTATAAGAAGACTAAGTAAAGCTATAGTCTTTATATTGCTGCCTTAGATTGTTCTTTTATTATGTCGTCCTAATCGGCCTATATTACTAGTAAGTTTTCCTGCCTTGCTTTTAAAGAAGACTTTTTGTGCTATATTGAGTATATTTGTCTTAAGCGTGGGAACTATAATATATACGGCCTTACGCCGGCTTAGGTATAAAAGATTATATAATAGTATAATTGTATTGAGCTGTTGCTGATTTTGACTGCAACAGGGACTCAGGTAGGACGTGCATGACGCACTTTGAGCTCATCATTAGTTGGTACAGTACATATAGATAGCAAAGTGTCCCTTCGAAATTCATCGCCCACACCAGTCGCCAGATATCAGAACTCATGGTAAGGCGTGGACGAACGAAGGGATAGAGTGGATCAAGACGACAATGGACACCGTTTCTATTGCTAAAGATATGCTGTGTACGTGCAATAGTTTTAATGGATACGGGCGGACTACGAGTCCCGCTCCTGCAAGTCATCACAATATGAGAGGTTTGTGACAGCATCTGAAGCTCTCATGTCGTGAGACACACCCTAATTTTACTATTTGATTGGGAGCGGGAGTGATTGTGCGTGCAACATGCACAAGCAGGCTGCAGTCACCCCCAAGCGCGTTTTGAATGCATAAGGTAACAAGCAGACATTAGAATCATGATACATTCCACGATGACAGGAGTGCGTGGGAAGGATCATATTCTAGTGTGATGTTGCAGCCGCTTCTGCAATCTTCTCAGGGTCGTTGGGAATGCCAAAGGTGCGATGCGAGCTAGCGCAACGTTGTTGTCTGTGCTGTGATTGGAACATCTCGCCGAGCTTGGTCCAGATGGCGCGCGCGGTATGCCAAACACCGTCCTCGTCTCCCAGGCCTAGGCTCAATCCTTTGGGCCTCAACAAGACGATGTTCTCAGAAAGTGGAGACCGCCGTTCATCTGTCAATGACACATTGGAAACAGGCGTTGAACGTGTGTGAACACCTCGCCCTGTGTAACTAGTATTTTCCACTAAACTACTAAAAGCGTCCTCCTCCATTTCACACCAACAAGAGAAGTGACAACGCGACACAACACAATATCGGAATTAGTGCGGACAGGGGTGTCCATCCCATCAATTTCCACGAGAAAGAAGGCGTGTATGGCTTTGATCCTTCTCAACGTGAAGGGTGAATATACGGGTAGACTAGACGTTAGAAGACCTACCACGTGCCGTCTTCTGACCTGCTTGGCACTAGAATAAAGTCTAATTGTTGATGCGGCGTGGCTCATGTTCATATTACCTCAATACAGCCGCGGTATCAACGGAGGTTGTAAAATCGTATTCCAGCCCTGGCTCTGCGTTTTCCAACCCTGGCATTCCGGACGATAACGTGTCCCGCCACAACAATCGCAAACTTAGTACGATCTACTACTAGATGGGTTTCATAGCTTGGGTGCAGCTACTTGAGTCCTAACACTGATTTCTGTACTATACTCTCGGCCAGTCTATGTTTATCCTGTAGCGAATATTCCGGGTGAGGAGCACAGCGCTGATTGGCACTCCTCTTATCCCTCCGACCTCTTTCCTCTCCCGGCACAGCTGTATAGGAAATGGATGAGTAATGCCGAAAACAAACTAAGTCGTGTTCCTCGCGTAGCTTCCACCAACGACAGGTACAAACTACCATCGACTACATATTATTGTCCTCTACGGAAGAAGATCCGTTAAAGTCTAATCGGTATAACAATTTCCGCATATTATGGGGAAACTATCATGTTCGAGGGTTCTTACTCTCCACGTGCATCCGTTGCACCGAACCCCACTAGACTTTTAATTCGTGGACTCCCCCTGAAACATTTCCCGACACCCCACATGCCCCTTTCGATTGGCGGACTTTTCGACCTCCACACCTTCGGCACTTTGCGCGTCCCTCTAAGGGCCCAATTTCAGGCTCGTACTCTATGTGCTTGATACTTTCCTAGCACGGTAGAGGAATCCACTAGAGTAAAACATCGCTTCGCCCAATTGCTAGGAGTATTTAAATATTTAAAAAGACATATATCCCCTCCTCATATGCTTGAAGAACATCATAGTTAGCGGTTTTGTGTCTTTTACGCCCAATTTACTCCCACCATGAAGCTTTTCGTTGTCCTCACCAGTCTCGTCGCTGCTGTCTCAGCCGCTCCTGCTGCGGCAGCGGCAGCACCCAAGGTCCTGATCTGTTCTGACAGCACGACGGCAGACTATGCTGCAGGGTCGGTTCTTCAAGGGTATGAAAGTATGCCGTCTATCGAGTAATCTTCACCTTCTGACTTTTTGCTCTAGCTGGGGTCATTACCTCAAGAACTACCTGAATATCGGCGTAGAAAATCTCGCTGTGAACGGCCGATCTACTCGATCCTACATCAATGAAGGGAAATGGAAAACTCTCCTTGACTCCACAAACGCGGGCGACTTCGTCATCATTGAAATGGGCCACAACGACGATGTTGATCCAAAGACCGACACCAATGACCGTGGCACTCTCCCTGGCGCCGGCGAAGAAACCGTCGTAGTGACCACCTCGAAGGGCACAAAGGAAACCGTCCACACCTTTGGCTGGTACCTCCGCAAGATGATCGCAGACGTCAAGGCCAAAAACGCAGTACCCGTCATTTCAGGCATGGTCCCAAGGAACTACTGGAAGGGCAACACCCTCCAGGCCGACTGGCCGTTTGCCGATACCGCAAAGCAGGTTGCACAAATGGCTGGTGTCCAATATGCCGACCACACCAAGTACTCTGTTGCTGCATTCCAGGCCCTGGGCCCGACCAAGGCTAAGACTTACTTCCCTAATGACAACACACACACAAACCCAGCTGGTGCACAGATCAACACCAAGGCCTTTGCGCAGGCCGTGAAGTGTGGAAGCAAACTCAGCCTTGCTTCTCACTTGAATGCCAATGGACAGGCTGTTTCCTGTTGAACGAGTTGGAATTGAAAATGTGGAGGGCTGTCGTGGTTGGGTGTCGAGGAGAGTACTCGCAGTATCAGGAAACATGTTCCCATTTGCTTTTGGTTCCAATCAAATGTTGACTCAGAAATGGAAGTGGGTGTGAGTGGTTTTGTTCGAAGTCGTTGCATATTTTTGTTCTTATCCTTGTACATAGGTACTCTTGTAGAGCAGTAACTTTAAGCAGTCCCTTCACACAATGGTACAGGGTCAAATACCCAGCGTGAGATATCGTACAGCACTGAGAGTTTATAACCTAATCTACCTACTAGCACCGTGACATTGTGACATCCCTTACATGCAGGCTGCTCCTTCTAATAATATTTTGTGTCAGAATGATGCGAGCAAACGAGTTTTCTATGGTTGGAACCTTGCTGATGTCAATTGCCTTTGTACTCTAGCTTGCTCAGTCACCCTAGATACAGCGCTGAGAATGGGTATACCTGTCCGCAGGTATCTGCTTCTTCGGACCAGCAATGTTACAGGGCGACGACAAGGGCCTCCGAGGCCGCCAGCGTGAAAGTCGCCTTGCCATCGGAGATAGGAGCCGTCTTATCTACGGCGGTTCCAGAAAGCTGGCAAATTGTGTTGCCAACGGATTGGCCAGCGTAGGTGAGGTCTTCTCCCAGGTCCTGCTGCTACAAGGTGCTCTGAGCTGTAAACCTCTTGGCAGTGACCTGGGAGCCAGCGAACCCCTGGAGGGTGAACTCCTGGGTGGGCCGGGTGCCGGATCCATCATAGAAGCCGGTATTAATTAGTATAACCTTGTTTGCGTCGCTGGCTAAATTGTAAATAACATAGCCTGTATAGTTGGTCGTGCCGTCGTCGAGACTTCCAATTTTGGCACCACCAGCCAAGGCATCAGCGGCAAGGTATCCGCCATAAAAGGGTGACAAGACACCGGCCTGGTTAAACCAGACATAGTATGGATTCCCAAGTGTGCCTTGGTGGAAGTAATTGTACTTAATATTTACAGCTGCCGGTTGGAGGGCATTGTCCAGCACCCACAGTCTGGTGCCGAAGGTTGCACCGTGGCCTGGCTTGCCGTTGCCAGAGACTGGATAATGTGCTCAGCAGGCGTCTTGGAGCGAGTTAACACTATGAGATTGGGAGCCCACCAGAGTTTGTTTCGCCGAATACATACTTGAATCCTCTCGCGTTGGCAACAGCGACATCATCCTTGTACTGGCCCACGTTGCTGGTAACGTCGATATGGCTCATCAGATACTCCAGGTTGGGGGGAGGCTGACTCGCAGACAGGGCGGACTGGGGTAAATTGTGGTGGGAGAGTACTTTGATGTAAAGATCGGCCGAGGCATTGGTGGATTTGAAATAGCCCACAGCGGACCAGCCATATGAGGGAAGCTAATAGTAGCTCGCCGCCGGCAACATCAATTTACGCCCTATAGCGTCACCAACGACCACCTGTCACTCGGACTCGGATTCGGCCTCTGTCTCGGGATTCCACTCAGTGACTGTGCTTGGAACAGGTAGTCCAACTGCAGCAGAGACTGTTACGGCAAAATTGAGCGACTTATTCGAGTTTCGAGTTGCGCGAGCTACGCAGGTAGCCGACCGTCCTAATAATTACGGTCAGTCTCAAGGCACTGCTACCCAGCAGACAGACGCGCGGTCGAAGGGGTAGTGAGGACTGACGCGGCGTTACATATCGGCTCATTGCTCAGCTCAATGGCATAGAGTGATGGAATGTCTTGAACGGCCGCCTTGGCGGCTTCGATCGTGTTGCTTATGATGTAGGCACCGCGGTTTACCCCTGTAATATAGGTCGAATTTGGACCGCTGGTCCCGGGCTGCTGGATCCAGCCGCTCCTTAAAAAAAGGCCAGCTATGTGGATGTATCCTGCTCGGCACCCTCGCCCATTAATGCTAACTCGCACAACATGGCGCAAGACCTGGATTGTATAGCTAGCATGGTTATTGATGAAATCCCAGAACAGCCCTTCCTTGATGCTATATCCAGCTTTCCGTGGAGTCTCATAAGGGAAACACCGTAATATGTCCCTTCAGCATCCTTACAACACCTTGCGCAGACGATTAATTGGCGCACACTCAAATGGAATCCAGTGAGTATATATCTTAGGAAAGAATGGTCACAATATGTGAAATCAGATATAAACAGTGACTGGCTGAACAGAGTGGGTGGCTGAAGTGTCAGTGGTCCCTTGAAGATGCATTTCGAGCTGGGAGGGCAACATCCTTAAACATCTACGTCGAGACAGGGCAAGCTCGAGTGGAAAGAATCAACTCAAACACCCTGCGACACCTCACCGTCAGATGCATCACGATTATTACCTTCCCAACAAGATAAGAATCTGTAACTATTACTACTATGATCAATTTCACTGCCATCGTCGCTATCGGCTTCGCCGGCATCAGCATTGCTGCTCATGGCTTCATGGAATCCTGTTCCTCGATCACTTCCTCGGTCACGATGGTTCCTACGGCCGTCCTTTCTACATCGAGGCCGGCTGCAACATCAACGAGTACTACGCGCCTTGGACCCAGCTCGACCTAAACACTTGCCTCTGGTCTCCTCGTAACTGTATCCACGGCCTCCCCCTATCGACCGCTTTACCGAGCCTTACAGCGGCTGCAACGCCAGCGCTCTCACCCTTGGTTGTGACATTCAATGCGAATTTGTTTGCAACGAAAGGCGCGTTTCCGAATTCGAATCGCTGTGTGTGGGCATGAGAGGCATGCTTTTACTGACGGAGATACAGTCAGACGGACACATCGGCAATTACCATGGAAACCTTACCTGCTACTGGCCCAAAGATCCTTGATGGGTGGCAACGAAGAAGGCTCGGGCGTTCCACACCGTTTGCGGCAGTCGGCAGTCGGCTGGCGTAGTCGGCGTGGCGTTCAGACCGACCATCCAGGATGGCATCTCTAGATGAAGATAAGATCAGGAGATCAATGTAACAAAGCCCATTTTACGTCAATTTGACATTTAAAAGTAGAGACCTGGGAGAAGACTTGACCATAAACACGTAGGGGTAAATCACGTCTCGTCATGTAGATGGAAATGCAGAGTACGGGTGGGTGGGTACTAGAGTAGGTTTTATTCCCGTTGGTAACTTAAACTTGGGCCAGTCCCGACTTGATCCGATACCAAATGTCGAAAGTAATGTCTGTAGACTATCCCCAACATGAGATAGAAAGAGGGAAATCGAAAATCCCGCAACCCTTGGACCTAAGCGTTGGCACGTCTGACTCAGGTTAGGGTCCCTTGTAACGGCCCGGGACGTTGCCCGGCTGTCGCTACCATCACTGGCCTATTTCTGTACTCGATGTGATACGTGTTCAATCAATACGGGTTGTGATCCTCCTGCTCATTTCGTCTATCTGTAACCTTAAAATTGATCCTTCCTAAGCTTAGGTTTGATGCCACATTTTATGACTCAGACTTTCCAGCCGTGTGCCGATTAATCTCGTATAATTATATAGCGCCCTGGCGAAGATTACCTATACAAGGCAAAATCCAGTACACGAGAACAGCCGATTTGGTGTTGCAATACAAAGTGCCGCTGGCAACTTGATAACCAACCTATCCTGACCAGTTTAATTATACAATCCTACAGAAATGGGTTTCCATCTTCGAGGTTGGCGTGGCGAGTCTCCAACATCCTTGCAACTGCCTTGAGCAATCCTCCTCAGCATTGTAGCGGATTCGGCAGTGCCGGGTCGGCAGATTGTCGACATCACATCCCTGCTAGCGTGGTATTGGGCTTGTCAGTTCTTTACTGGCTAGAAAACAACGTCAATGACAAGGTTTACCTCACCAATGAATTCAAGCAAGAGACCTAGCCATCGCTTTCACATACCTATCTTACCGAATCTAGGTGGTTCCCAAACCATCAGGCAACAAATTCAAAATGGTGTGCACTCATCTGTGTATTACGCTGTTCGCGGTATTTGGAGCGGCTTGTGGCACAATTCTCACTCCGCAACCACGGGGTGGGACCCCTTCGTTCACTAGCATGGTAATCTTTGGAGACTCACTCAGCGACAATGGTAGGCGCTCATCCCGTGCGCCACAGGGGAAATCTCTTAGATGCTTAACACTACCACCCAGGAAATGGTTCGGCTCAAATCTCGAACAATACCTGGCCCTCAGATAAATAGTTTGCACCTCATAACCTTAACAGTACATCCTTAATCGTTATACTAACTGTTGAATGAGCTACAACAGACAATTTTTAAATGGCCCTGTCTAGGCTAAGTACATTTCTGAAGGTTAGTGGATCGAATTGGTCAGGTAGCAGTAAGGTGCACTGAGGTCTTGTTGGGACGCTTGAGAATGGTTTGGACAACTTTGCATTGAATTTGAGTGGGCTTCTGTCAGCCCTCCTCACAGTCCCTCCGACATGACCTCAACCCTGGGCACGCTGCGGTTGGCTCTGGTGCAGGAATGGAGGGGCCGGAAAATTCGGCCCTCAGACCCACCATCTTTGGCTTCAAACAGCCAGCCAACCCTAACCCTGACAGTAACCAAACTAAATACAGATAAACTTCAGAAATCAGGCTATCTAACAAACTAGGTTACATGCTTTTTGGGTAAGAAATAAGGGGAATGCAGAGGTTCGAAGTTAGGGTCTTAAAACAGCCCAAAAAATCGGCTCACGGCCACCAAACTCATCTCCCAGCGCGCACGCCACTAGCAAAAAGTCTAGGGTAACTCCTTCCGTGAAGTCTAGGGTAACTCCCTACGTGTTATAAACAGCCTCCTTCAGACCCCCAGACCCCTTCAGCCTCCTTCAGCCCCTTCAAAGCCCTTCCAGCCTCCCTCAGCCCCTATCCGCCTCCTTCAGAAAGAATAGGCTATCTATGCAAGCCTCTAGATATAAGTGGAGAAACCAGCTAGCCTAGCTTGGCAGAATCTTCTTATCGGAGTTATCCCTTCCGCCCTTTCCATTTCTCTTTCTAGCCCCTGTTTTTCTCGAGTCATTATTCTCTCCGTCGGAGGGATATACCTCTCCGAAGGTCCGAACCTTCTATGTATATATACCTAGCCTTTTCCTCTTAGATAGATAGTTAGTTCTTCAGTCAGATCAACTTTTTCCCTCCTACACCTAGCTTGCCTCCTCCTTCCTTGAATTTGTTCTCTGTGAGGTGTTGAAGAATATCTTGACTACAGCCTTACTATGTCCCTCTACCCTTAGCCCTCTGCCCTTAATCTAGGTGTTTTTAACACTACGTGCAGCGCCCACACCTAAATGAGCGTTTCCGTTTAACAACATTGCTAGAAACTTATCTGTTCCGCTATACGACTATACAGTCGGCAATACGACTATATTAAACTTACTAGTACAGGGTTACACAGGAGCTCAAAGCACTATAGCGGTACCGTCAGTTATTAACCAAGTTGCCTCTTTCCTAGGAAACACTATACTATAGGGCTTGACTTTCTCGGTATTTAACAGAATGATTGTAACGACACCATTATTTGTTTTATTTGCTAGGGAAAACAATATCTTGTTTAACCCAAACATTAGTATATTATAGTCATACCAATTTTTGATGTAATCCCGGAAATTACTCTGAGGTACATATTTGCAGGCCAAAATTCTCACACTCTTACCGCCAGACCTCTTACAATTGCCCTACGGCTTCTATGTGGACGATCTGGCAAAGCAATAGTTACAGACTTACACACATTTATTGGGAGACCTCTTAGATATTTCTAAGACTAATGCTATTAATATAAATTTTCGCTCTCTCTTTAATAATCTTAATTACTACGCTATACCATAAGTATATAGATTTAAGCCTCTGGGACTATACAGTAGCTGTCTAACCGGAGTATATAGAGAAGTGCCAAATATAACATCTTGCAAGGACGCCGACAAACATGTGTACTGGGATGAATACCAGTAGGTTTTTCCTTTTCCTGCAGTTTCTAGCAATACGCTAATCGTATTTATGTTTATCTTATATCTAACTTTATGCAGTCCTACCACGCATACATACTTATAGATTGTAAGACGTGTTTTAGATATGCTATGTGGCCTATTCTAAGTAAAGAATACTATCTAAGTACCTATTAACAACATCTTAGGCAGATTTATTATTTCCTAGCAATACTAATCTGAAGGTTAGTAGATCGAATGGGTCAGGTAGCAGTAGGGTGCCTGGAGGCTTCTTTGGAATCTTGAGAATGGTTTGGACAACTTTGCATTGAATTTGAGTGGGCTTCTGTCAGCCCTCCTCACACACCCTCCGACATCGTCTCAACCCTGGGCACGCGTGGGTTGGCTCTGGTGCGCAGATAGGGAGGCCGGAAAATTCGGCCCCCAGACCCACTATCTTTGGCTTTAAATAGCCAGCCAACCCTAACCCTAACAGTAACCAAACTAAATACAGATAAACTTCAGAAATCAGGCTATCTAATGAACTAGTTTACATGCTTTTTGGGTAAGAAATAAGGGTAATATAGAGGTACGAAGTTAGGGTCTTAAAACAGCCCAAAAAATCGACTCACGGCCACCAAACTCATCTGCCAGCGTGCACGCCCCATGGGCACTTAGAGAAATCCAGTGCCAAGTCTAGGGTAACTCCTTACGTGCAGCGCCCACACAAGCGTTTCCGTTTAACATTATATTTGCTAAAAATATCCTATATCTCTTACTTACATTTCTTAAAGTTTTTAGTATTAATAAAGTCAGTAAAATAGAGTTTAAACTAGGTAAGAGCTCTTCTCTTAAGAAATAAAGATATATATATAATTTATTTCCTATTCGGCTAGCTATCTAGGTAATTAAAGCATTAGTAAGCCCACACCTATATAAGGTAAGCCTATAACTATTTAGTTATTTTATTATACAAGGTTAGACTATTAAGCCTAATATTCTCTTTAGTTAAAATTAGAGTATTAATAATATTAGCGGCAACTTAGAGGGTAGTAACTTTCTACTTGAATCCTTCTATCTCCTTATTTTAGCGAGCTTGTCTGTCGATAAAGGCACAAAGCCTGGTTACTTCTTTAACCAGCTCCTTAAACTACTAAGGATTTATCCTAGCGTTATTATTATTATTAGCACTGTCTAATTCCTACTAGAGATTACACTAAGGTTAGTTGTTTCCAAATCTAGACATTATAAAGAAATTTATATATAATATTACTTAGAGTCTGTATCGTAATGTAAGAATAAGAGCAGTTAAAATATAATAATTAAGGTTTCCTAGGTTCTCTAAATTATAAATTAGGGTTTATATCTAAGATATATAACAAGGCGGTTAATTAAGCAATAGGGTTTCTAATAATAATTACAAGCTAATAAAAGCTATTTAGGGTAAATATTTAGATTAACTGCTAAAGAGCTGTCTATACTATCTAGCTATTTGGTAATAAGTATATTCTTATATATCTATCTCTTCTGCCTAGCTTATAAGGCTTACCTGGCTTACTGGTAATCCGGTAATCCTAGTGATCTAGTTAGCTTACTTGGCTCACTACTCTGCTAGTGATCTAAGTAATCTATCCTTAGGTAAGCGAATGTTCTAGATTATATATACTAATGGTCGTACCTCTTCCTATAGGCCTAGCCAGCTGGCCTGTGGGGTTTACCTGCGCCTCTAGGGGACCAACAGTCAAACCCTGGTTCTATTCCTATCACATTTATAACAAGGGTCTATAGATCAATCTAGCTGACCCCGCCGTGGGGTAGCAATAAGATAACGGTCAGTCCGTAGCAAACCAACACCAGCTGGCAGATCCTGGTCAATTAGTTAGCTGCTAGGTTGCCCCAGCAGGCTGCCCTAATTGGCCAAAGGGTCTATATACAGCAGATTAGTCAGCTAGATTAGTCAGCGCTTTTAGTCAACACTTAGGTAGGGGTTTCGGCACCCACTAAGAGTAGCTAGAAGCAACACATAACACTACCACCAAATAAAGCTATTTACAAGCCTTTTGGTTACCCTTTTGAGTAATTACTCGTTACCGTGCCCAACCAACAATAACTTTAAATAAATATATTTAATATACTAAGAAGCTACTTCCTTATATAAGCTAGGTGGGATTTAAGAAACACTTATAATTAGTATTAGCTTAAGCTTAAAAGCTATAAAATGTAAGGGTAGAAGTATATAGGCCGTTTATAGTATTAAATATATATGCAAGTCCTTCTCAGATACATAGTATACAAGCCGTATATACTTCCCGACTTACAGACTATCCCTCAAGGTATGCTCAGACGAGACCAGTCACTTCATCTATCATCACTTACTATAGGGTGCTTAATTCCCTTGCATTACTCAATCATCAGTGCTTAAGACATCAGGCATAAAGTTAAAACATGTTCTGCCTGAATTTAATGAAGAGACAAATTAGAAGCGGGAAGTTTGAAAAGAAAATCCAGTGATGCTATACATTGTCTAGCACCCTTTGTCTTTTGCTTCCTGTGCTGGGAAAATGTCCTGTCCTACTCCTCTCCATCGAGGACTCTTGAGATGTCACTTCGGCTTCACGGCACGAAGGCCCGAAATGTGCACCAAAAATGTGGATTTCAAAAGTAGGTTTGCTTAAAGAAGAAAGAAGAAAGAGAAATCTGGAGGGCCCAGAGGGCTGCAGGTATAGGACAGAAGGGGCTTATCAATACGAGGCCCCCGCATGGGCCACCCACTGGGACCCACACCTACCAGCCTTGACTACTCTCACATGTAAAGGTAACTAACTATAGGGTCCGTTTTCCATGCAAAGGATATAGATTTTACAATTTAGGCTGAGACTGGTCTATATTTTGGACTTCACAGTTACCGTTAGATGTATGTAGATACTCAGGTCCTTGATTGTGGGCTCTGGGTGGCACATATGGCCATCATGTGTGAGAGCAAGAGCTAGACTGTAGTAGCCCCGCGGTCGAGCAAATGTATCAGGACTTCGAGGGTGGCCGGGTCCTAATGCCGAACAGCGGTCCAAAAAATTCTTTTCAAACTCCAGTGTCCACTAAACAGAGAACGGATAAAATTGAAGCTAGCTATGCACGGCGAGCTCTAAATTATCACCCTGGTCCCAGGTGCCGCGACTCCGGATTGAATGGGGCGATCGCACCAAAGCTTAGCACAGCCCCCTTGACTTAGATCGGGGAAAAATTTCCGACAGCATCCATCTTATCAGATCTTTTTGATCTCTTCTGATGTTTGATTTAAGTTGGTCACAAGTGCATTCATCGCTAAGCGCCAGCAGCACGTCTAACACAAGCTTTCAATACCAATCCCGTGGTAAAACGTTGTTGAGCCAAGTTCTTGTTCGCGGAATTTAATTTCCTTCGTGACGAGCACAATGGTGAGCTCAGAGGAAAAGATAGGCCATCAGGGGGGTACGGTTGATGTCCCGGAGCCCGTGAGCCCGATGAACTCTATTGAGCAGGCCAACCGTTCTTCCGGCACGCTTCAACCTCCCTACTACAAAGTATTCATGCTGATGCTTCGACAGATGAATCTAGCTCTCCCAGCCAAGACGTTCTATATGCTGCAGGAGTTGGTCTCAGACCAGACGACCCTTCTTTGCCATGTCTGACGCTCCGTATGTGGGTGATTGGCATCGGCTTCTGTCTGTTGGGCAGCGGTGTCAACACCCTCTACACCTTCCGTCTACCTTCGATCACTCTCTCACAGTCAGCGGTCCAGTTCCTGGCCTATCCTGTCGGCAAAGCATGGGAACTTGTGATGCCCGATTGGGGGTTCCACGTCAAGGGTCATCGCTATAGCCTCAACCCCGGGCCGTTCAACTACAAGGTTCATCACAGTCTCGACGACCATGATTATCAGAGGACAACCCACTAATTGCTTACTTACAGGAGAATATTCTGGTATACATCATGGCCAACCTCAGCTTCCTCACCCGACTCAGTGCCGACGTCCTGACAGAACAGCGAGTCTTCTATGGTTTCAAGGCTGGCTGGGGCTTCGAACTCACCGTCACGCTTGCCACGATCCTGTACGGGTTTTCGTTGGCTGGCATCTGTCGCTCTATGGTAGTTGAGCCGGCTGGTTTGCTGTGGCCCGGTGTACTTGGCAACACGGCACTGAACGCGGCGCTGCACCCGAGCAGGAAAGAGGAAGAAACCGAGTGCGTTGTCTTTCCGGGCTGAGTCCAGATCAAGCTAACTGACTTTCAGCTCACAATACTTAGGACCAAGTGGACAGCTTCGCGATACAGATTCTTCATGGTTGCGTTCACGGCATCTTTCTGCTGGTACTGGTTCCCTGACTTCATCTTTCCGGCGCTCGGCTACTTTACCTGGGTTTGCTGGATTTCTCCACAAAACGCGTTAGTTAACCAGCTGTTCGGCATGAAGAGCGGGATCGGTCTGCTGCCCTTTACACTTGACTGTGGGTCTTATAAACCTAGGCCACGCTTCTTTGACTTGATGCTGAGACGCCAACAATAGGGAGCCAAATTGCCTACATCGGTTCCCCTCTTGTCGTGCCTACATGGGCTATCTTGAACGTTCTGGCCTCGCTGGTGTTCTGGATCTATATCGTCTCCCCGGCACTGTACTATTCCAACGTCTGGCAATCTGCATATCTGCCTATCCAGAGCAACTCCATATTCGACGACTTGGGCAAGACCTACAATGTCTCGAGAGTCATCGACAAGGCGCACGACTTTGGCTTCAACGAGACCAAGTACGCGGCCTACTCAGATGTAAGTGCATTATCCAATCACAACTCCGCCCCCCCCCCCCGCATGGAAGCCTTCGCCAATAGTCTAATAAAAGGTATACAGATCTATCTCCCCGTAACCTACGCCCTCAATACCTTCGGTCTTTCTTTCGCGACTATTGCCTCACTCTTCGTCTGGCTCTTCCTGGAAAAACGCCACAGTATCATAAATGCATATCGAGCTTCGCAGTTCCCCGGACTCATGGGTCATAAGTTTGTTCCTCGGGACAACCCCCAGCCTGCGTACAAGACTGTGCCCCTCTGGTGGTACTGGATCGCGGCAGCCCTTGCTCTTGGCTTTGGAATTTTCGCGTGCGAGTTCTATCCTGTTCAGCTGCGCTGGTACGGGGTGCTTCTTGCGTTTGCCGTGTCTGCGGTTTTCTTCATCCCAGTAAGTCATTCCACTTGCTCACTGTAACGATTGAGAAATGTGCTAAGGCAGAATCTTGCGCAGCTGGCCTGGGTCTACGCGACCACCAATATGAAGATCCAGATTGATATTTTCTGCCGCATCCTCGCCGGTTACATCTGGGAGGGCAAAGTGCTCGCTAATATCTGGTTCTTCAACCTGGGCTACATATCCGGTATCAAGGGACTGGCCTTCGCCCAGGATCTCAAGCTCGGAATCTACTGCAATGTTAGACTATACTCAAACACCATCTTGAAACATCAGACAGCTGATAATCTCCCAGGTTCCCCCGCGTCACCTTTTCCTCGTACAGTCTGTCGGCATCGTCATCGGCAGTCTTGGCCAAGTCTCTGTCCTCAACTGGGCTCTCAACCATATCCCAAACATCTGCACCAAAGAAGCCCCCAACGGCTTCACCTGCCCCTTCTCCCGCACCCACTTCAACACCAGCATGATCTGGGGCGCCCTTGGCCCGAGCCGTTTCTTCGCCGAGGGGGCAATGTACCGTAACCTCCTCTGGTTCTTCCTCGTTGGCGCCGTGCTGCCTGTGATTGTCTACTTTCTCAGGAAACGCGTCTTTCCGCAGGCGGCTTGGCTGAAGAAAGTCCACATTCCTCTATTCTTGGGCGGCCTCAATTACATCCCTCCCGCGTCCGGCACAAACTACGGGAGTTGGGCGATTGTGGGCCTGCTGTTTGGCCTGCTTGTCAAGAGGAGGCAAACGGTCTGGTGGAGACGGTACAACTTTGTGCTCAGCTCTGCCCTGGATTGCTCTGTCGCCATTGCCGGTATTGTCATCTTCTTTGCGCTGTTCTACACTGGTGCTTCGAAGAACTTTAAATGGTGGGGTACCGATGTCCATAAAGTGAGTCTCTACTGCTTCACATGTAAAATATTGCGATGCTGACGTTGATATTTGCAGAACACGTGTGATTGGAACAGTTGCAGTTATCTGACTAGAAACGGAGCAAAGTAGTTAGCTGAGTTTGTGGCACCTAAAAAGGCTGAGTTGCAACAGAACAGGGCGTTTGTTGTTCTGGAGTAGTGGCTGTTCGAGAAGCATTTGGAGTTTGCATCTACAGAGTCTCAAAAAAGGGAAGACGATGAAGGCGTCTGCTATTATAGACGTATGGTACTCAATGTCAACCAGCAATGAATGGATATATTAATATCAGTCGCCCCAGTAGACATCTCTAGCGATGAAGGTAAATCATTGTGCATGGGTTTCAACTTATTTAGGTCTATGAGTAAAGATAGTAAGGCTGTCCTTTAGTCATTCAGTATCATTAGGGATCATCTATTCCCCCAGAACATGGCATATCGCACCTGCAAACATCACGGAAAGTCAACGAGTCCCAAGAGTAGCAGCGGGCAGTCTGCCCGTAGATGAACAGACGTAGTTCCTCAACCGAGTTGCAACTCGAGTCGACCTCACTGATCAGCCAACCGGGCCTTGACATTCAGCTTGGGCCTGACCCACACAGCGTACTGCGGCAGGTTGTCGAAATCTTTCCCAATCCAGTCCAAGTCAGGGTCCTCGAGTTCTAGGTCAAGCGTGTAGAGCATCTTGGCTAAGCCCACACGCAATTCCATCATCGCGACGCTGAGATTGGAGAAAGGAACAAGTCATTAGTCTCACTTTCTCTGTATCGGTAGCTCAGGGGTGTACAAGGGTATGGAACTCACGCCTTTCCTGCACATCCGCGGGAACCCAGCGAAAAGGGCTGGCTCGCATCCAAGATGTCCCCGCCCTTCCTCAACTACCACTCCGGCTTAAATGCCAGAAAACCCACCACTAATAACCTGCCGACTATCCCTAGCGAGGATAAGTCTGCATCAAGCCAGTTTCTAAGAAATAAAATTAATATACTTTTTAGCCCTTTAGAGACTAACGACAATACTGGTACTAATGCCTTTAACAAAGATTACAATACATCTAATGATTTATCTTTTATAGCCAAGAGCTTGCCTTCCCCGCTTAATAAAGGACAGCCATTGAGCTTACAATACGCCTAATTAGAATTTTCCCTGGCAAAAGAAGCCATTAATGTCAAAGGTAGCATTATTTGTAATCTGCGGGAGCTTGCCTAGAAGAGTATTTTAGCCAAATAGATAGGATAAAAGCGAAAGTATTATAAGGTTTGGGGTAATAAAGATAAAAGCAAACAAATACTAGCTAAAGTTAGGTAGAGGCTTACCTAACTCTATCTGGTAATTCTAAGTTGGGAGAGATACGAGCTTGTATAGGTTTGGCAAGCTTATATTTATACGTAGATGGTTACATAGCAAACACTGCCCAGGCGGTTCACTACATAGATGCCGTGGCCGCATAGCAGACACCCGAGCAAAACTCGTTCATGGGCCACGAAGGAATCTGCATCTTGACAAAAATGGCAATTCTTCACACCGCAACTAAAAGGCTCAAGGCCTGCTGTAACACAGGGTGGTAGTTGCAGGGGGTCGGCCGAAGTCTCCGGCCCGCCACTGTAACAGGAGAGGGTGGGCTCGCCCGCGGCACGAGGGCCGTGAGAGAGGGCCAAGTTGAGCTTCTTTTTGCATGTGCAACCCCGGAATAAGGGCCCAAAATAACATGCAGAGCTTATTTTCAGTCTCGCTCGGCCGGCGTGTGCTCGGAGTCATGTTAGGTGGTGATGCAGGTCGACGATCGAAGGTGAGGTGGAGTTGAAAGAGCGGTCCTCGTGAGGTTGAGTCCTTTGCATCCAGCCCGCGTCAACTCGGCCACCAGTGAAGAGTGGGAGCATTACCCTTTGTGGAAAACATATTGGCCCAGCAAGCAATGAGAGCCAGTAGAATTTTATAACTTAGTTAGGGCGTGGACTTTTAGCTATCACAGAAGCGGTAGGCAAATGCACAAAAAGACGTCGGGACCCGTTCCTTGACCGCATCTGAAGCAAATCTGAAACCAGGCGGCGGGCAGCTCGGGTAGGTAGTTGGGATGTGCGAGTTGAGGTGAGCCCGGGTATAGGACAATCCATGTTTCGAGGACCAGAGGGAGGGAAATTTTGCATCTCGGTGGAAACATCTTGGGCGGGAAAGTCTCGAGCGGTTGGTTGGTTGATTGTTGAGCGGTTCGGACATTTTTTTTCTACATGGTTTGCAGCGGGCCGTGAGCCTGGGACGGCGGTGGGATCGCAGGGGCTTCTCAGCTGGCAGGGGAGGAAGTGTAGATACGAGGCACACCATGTTCAGCTATCGACCAGCAACGACATGCAGTGTACAGTATTCGCTCTCGTGTCCTCGTGTAACATGACAAGGCTGTGTGCATAATTGGGCCGTGGATGTGAGGGTATCACCAGCCCCCACACACCGAACCGAAGAAGATCATCGTGACCATGAGCCTAGGCTTCAGGGGACCAGGAACTTGTTCTTTGTCCTCTGTGACACGGACACGACCCTTGCTCCCCACAGGCCACCACTGGCCCAAGGGTCCGAGGCTCCAGGGCAGAGAGGGCAGAGACGACGACAGGCACGGGGCAGGGCCCCACCAGCGCTAGGGAGCGAGCCAAGACCGTGCCGCGAGGTCGACGAACCCTGCAAGACCAATGGGCACGAGGTGGACATGGCGATTCTGAATCTCATGTTCTGGGTCGGTTTTTGTTTGGACGGTTTTTCTGCTAGAACTTCTGCTGCGTGTTGTTGTTGTTGATGTTGGCGTTGATGTTATTTCTCCCGCTGTCTATATCAAGAGCTTTGCTGGGGTGTCTGCTGCATGGCCACGGCATCTGCCTAGGTACATAGGTATGTAGTGAACCGCCTGGGGCAGTACTTATTACAACCTTGCAGGTCTTGTGGGATATCCTCTAGGTACTATTGTATGGAATAACCTCCTGTAGAATCACCTCCTATGTAACCAGGCAGATGGCGAGGAAGCCATACTGTAATAATGTGATCATCAGCATTCCTGGCCCTTCGGAATCCTTTTAGACGCGACTGTCACAACTGGCGATGGTCTCGCAATTACAGACGTACACAGTATTCGCCCCCTTGCCAATCCTGATCGTCGTCAGTGACGTACCCGGCTCGCCCACTTCCAGTTGGGTGTAACCTTCTGCGCGGAGGCGCGAAACAGAGAAGGCAGGCAACGCTAGCCCCCCACCATCCATCAACCATCCACCATCAACCATCAAACCGTCAAGCACCAGCCCGTCATATCACCCAACCTCTCTTCACACCTGCCCTCACTTTTTGTAGTAACCACACCTGCCCATCTTCCTGCACTTCTTACCTTAATCTTCTCCCTCTGTCTACCGATTGACCCCTTTCCCATCCTGTAATTGTTCTAGAACTCTGGTCCTCATCCTTCCAGGCCTCCCCAAGCGGCCTGCTGAGACACAGGCCACAGGGCACAGGCCCGTAAGCACACGGCGATAAGCGACTTGTCTTTCTCCAGACCTGCAGGTGTGGATCACGACTCCTCACTTTGGGGAAACCCAGCCCACTGCAGCCTTCCGCAGCATCCCCTCCGGACCAGACTGGCGACTACGACGTGCAACTGCAACTACAACTGCTCGTCCTTGCTGCTCTCTTGCATGCAGCTTCCCACTGTCCCATCCCGACCTTGGAACTCACCACCCACCTCACCTCACTCTATTACAATCAAGCCCGTGGACCCCAACCAGCCGAGTTGCCGAGCACCACCAACATCACCTCAATGTCCAGCTGACTCGATCGCCACTGCACTGGCCAGGACAGGAACACAGACCTCCGCCTTCCTTGCGCCTCCTTCTGCTGCTCCAGCCCTCCCAAGCTGGGTAAACAAAACCCGTCCACGGGGCTCTCTGCATCTGCCTCGAGTTTCTGGTGCCAAGGCTCATACATCCATACATACAAACATAGCCCAGTTACGCATCCCACAAACGTCCACACTCGCTTCTGGGAATCACCGATAAACCAGCCTTAGTCTGTCGTTGACTTACCCCCTTGTCCAACCCCTCCCTCCCTTGCCCCCGCCGCTCCTTCACCATGTCTTTCCAGCTGTGGGGACAGCAGTCTAAGAAGCGTGGCCGGGACGACGACGGTGATGTCGCCATAGGAGGCACAGAGGGCTTCACAGAGCATCGCAATGTAAATCGCTTGAATGCTGCCCCCACTCGCACTCGATGCTAATCCGCAACACAGAAACGGCTGCAGTCGCTTCCCTTCCGCACATCCCCCACATCCAAGAAGCTTTCCTTCCAGCCTAGCCTCAGCAGCGGCTACACGGCGCCGAACCCCTTCAATCGTACCCTGACTCCCGGCGATTCCGACTCGGAGGACGCAAAGAATGTCGCCGTGCAACAACAACAAAAGCAATCTTTTAATAACAACTGGTCATCCGGAACCACAGCCGTGACGGTGCACCATGCCGCGAATGCCGCCGCTTTTATACATGCGCCTGAAATGGTTGACGGGTACCGCACACAAGACCTGGACATGGATATGGACATGGACACCGACGATCATGTGCAGGATGCCGCTCAACTTAGCCCGGGGCACACCCAACCCGATCCCATGCAACCAGGCGCCATCACTAGCAGGATGCCCACGCCCATACATTGCTCCTTCGCCGCCCAAGTCCGCGGGAACAACTGGAGCGGAGCCGCAGGCAGCGCCATGCAGCCGTCGGGCTTCGCCCAGCCTCCCCCCATGCAGAGCTCCGTGCCCCGCTCGTTAGACCGGACAGCCCTGGCCGACTGGAACACGGTGCAGAACCGACGGCTGCCATCCCCCATTAGCGAGAGCGGAGGCGAGGAGCTTGGTTCTCCCAGGATGGTGCTGGACGGCCAGCTCACACACCCGGGCATGCCCCCTAGGGCGGCGTCTGCCATGGAGTTCTCGGCCCCCGCACGAACACTGAGTGCCCTCAGCATTGTGAGCGACAACGCCGCGGGGCCGGGCTTTGCCCGTTCGTCACAGCAGCATCCCAACAACGACCTCTGCGGCGATCAACATACCATGGTTCTTGAAGCCTCCGCCGGGCAGACACCAAAGAAAGGGCACACGCGCAGTCGTCACACTGTCAACAGCTGGACCCAGGTGCCGGGCATGAAGAAGTCGTTCAGCATAGGGTTCCGGACGGACTGCGAGAAATGCCGGCAGAAGGTCCCGGGCCATTTCAACCACATCATCGTCTCCTAGGTGGGATAATTTGCATTGAACTGAGTTGAGTTGAGTTGAGCATGAGCGATTGACACGGACCAAGTACAGCGATTATACACGTAGTGTTGTAATAGAGTATCCATCACTGAATACATGCCTGCCTCTTGTGGGACAGCCGTCTATGCGATTCCCTCCTGTGGGATAACCTCCCTCCTATAAGCTACCCTTTGTTAGGGTATTGTTCCCTAGGATAACCTCCTAGCTTCCTTAAGTAACCCCCCCTATGGTCTCTCAACTGCGCCGTTTCTGCTAGCCCAAGGCCGGGGGAAATGGGAATGGGGGGTCCAGGCAGAATTCCGAGTCTTGGCTAGTTTGGACCTCGGGACGTCGGCACAAGATGAGAGAACTATATGACGAAGAGAGGGGGGGACAAGGTTTGCTCACTTTCGACAGTGAGTTGGGAGGGGAAGAGGAGATAGGTATGTAGGTAAGGATGATGAATACATACCTAGACGTGTTCTGTAGCAGCCGACTTTCTTTCCTGCTTCTTTTTCTTTTTCTTGGGTGTGGCTCAGCAGTTCTCTTGAGCTGATGAAAGGGGGGGGGGCGCTACTTAGCCTCCTCACTTACGGTACGAGGAAGCCCTCGTGGGGTTGAGGTTGAGGTTGGTGCGTGCGAGACTGACTCCGAGAGGCCAGGCAGGTATGGTTGATTAAATCTTGAGAGTTGGCTTGTTTGGGCACGCGAGGCGGCCGGGCGAGGGCCTGGCCAGCAGAATCCAAAGGCACGTATAGAGACGTAAATAAGGGTGGGAATCAATTTTTGGTTTGGTTTGGGAATTATCATTATCAGGTAGGTCAGTAGGGATGGTCTCTCCCACCAACACCAAACGCTCGACCGGGAGCGAGGAGGGCCCACCTAGGTATGTAGTGAGAAGCACCACATATCCCCGACACGGACAACAGGTGCCCCCCTTCATACGTCCCTCTCGTCGTGATGAGTAAGTAGGAAAGCGAGCCAGCATAGCTGCAGCCGCAGCCTCAGCCGCTTTCGGCATGTCGTAATCCCAAGATTCGTGATCCAATTTCGTATATACATGATGCATTTTGTTGTTGTGGGCGGCGCGTCTGTCATCCAACGCGCCGCTCAGACAGGTATCGAGAAGAAAAGGTTCCACGGAGCAGCGCATACACATGCGTGCACAACCATCTCAAGAACGCCCGGACTCCACTGCCAATGAGAGAAAGCATTTTTCTTCGAACAGGTATCCATGCCCCTTATGCCTTTGCACCAGTAGTGTGGAAAATAAGTAGCAAGAAAAGAATACGAACAAAGAAATACAACGAAACGAATACAACGCAGAAGACGAATCGCCCGCCCCCGAAACAAACAACTTGTGTCCTCTCACACAACTCAATGGTTTCGATCACCAATCAAGTCGTCCACCCACCCCAGCCGGTCCCTGTTCTCGTCGCAGACCCTCGCGAACTCGAGCAGGAGCCTCCAGACGTACAGCAGCATGTCGTCCCTCCTCAGGACCATCTCGCCCCAGGCCTTGCCCGTCTCGGCGATCATCCTCGCGGCGGCGTCGCCCTTCTCGTCGCGCGTGAAGTAGTCGATGATGCCGTACAGGTCCTGCAGGGTGTTGTCCATGGGCGCGAAGTGCAACCACGGCTGGAGGCGGTCGTCGTGCCACTCGGCGTAGACGGTGCTCTTGATGGGCAGGGAGCTGCTGAGTAACAAACCCCTGTAGCGCGCCGAGAACGAGTTGCCGTCGACGTCGGGCATGAACTTGTTGGCGTACTGCTCGGCCATGGGCTTGGACTCGACCTCGCGGAAGTAAGGGGCCAGGTACGTGCAGTTGGAGTCGCGCGGGAAACAGATCAGGTGGTTGAACCCGGCGTCCGAGTGCGCCGACAGCCACTCGCCCATCGTGCCCTCGCGCCGCCGCGGGAAGTCGTACTGCTGCAAGGGGGGCATGTCGAAGGTCATGGCCCGGGCGCCGTTGCGCTCGATGTTGGACACGGTCGTGCCGTTGAGCATCTCGATCAGGCGCAGGCGCTGGAAGTGCATCCAGTTGCCCGCCCTGTGGCGGCCCCCGCTCGCGACGCCGCGCCAGGTGATGCTCGTCGTCTTCTTGTCCCAGGCCGGGCCGTGGGTCGACCCGCCCGAGTAGAAGGGGTCTTGCGTGAGGTACATGGCGCCCGGGATGAGGATCTCGTTGTTCATGGGGAGCTTGCTCCCGCCGAAGAGGGGGATGAGCTCCTTGGTCGTCGAGAGGCTGATCGGCTCGACGAAGGTGCCGTGCAAGGCGCGGAGGTGAGGCTGGAGGCAGGGGTCGGTGGCGGCAGTGAAGTTCTTCACATAGCCGTTCTCGCTGTACTCTGGGGCCCAGTCCTCGGGGAAGGCAGGCGGCAATGAGAAGTCGGTCAGCGCGCTGACGTTGCGGCCTGGGGTGTCTGGTGCGCAGGTGACTCTGGCCAGATCCCAGTACTTGGGCGAGTCCTTGGTGATCCACTGCGGCTGGTAGGCATGGAGCTCCTTGTCGATGTGCATCCACCCCAGGCCCTTGTAGTCCTTGACGACGTCCTCGACGGGTATGACCTTCCTCCAGATTCTTGCCTTCTCGACCAAGTCGTTGATGTCCTCCCAGGGCACCAATATCCGGCTCTCGTCCTTGTAGTTGATGGGCATGTCGACCTCGGGCAGGAACTGCTCGACCTCCTTGACCAACTCCGTCCAGAGCTGCAACCAAGGCACCCTGCCCTCGGTGTCCCCGACCCCGGTGGCCTTCCCGTCTCTCACCCGCACGACATGCTCCGATGAGGCAGCCCTGCGGGCCGTGTCCCTGGCGTCGAGGCCCCAGAAGGGCTGGAGGTCATGGTAAATGCGGTCAAAGAACTTCTCCACGATAACGGCATCATGCTTCAGGGCGTACTCGGCCCACTTGTCGAACCCAGGCGGCGGGTGCCTCCCCCTGCGCACGCGGTAACGGGCGGCAGCACTCCTCAGGTCGGTGGACCGCTGCTTCAACAGGTCCTCCTGGGCGCGGCGGGCATCTGCAATGAGGTCGTCGACGGGGTGCGGCCCTGCACTGGCGGCGTCGGAGAGGATGTCGAGCAGCTCGGAGTCGGTGGCTGGTTTTCGCCACGGCGGGGTGATATCTGAGAGGGCAGGGGGGATGAGGCGAGTGGCACTCTCAGAGGAGCGGAAGAGGAGGAGCGAGGAGAAGAGGAGCGTGAGGCAGCATGCGACGAAGCAGTATCGGCCAAGGGAGGGATATGAAAATATGCGGCGTCGGTTGACCTTGGCCCACCCGCCAGGGCTGATGGGCGATTGGAGTGCCTGGTACATCTGGGCTCCGTCCGATGTCGAGCCTAGACAGGAGCGGCAATGGCGAAGGGCGAAGGGCTACGCCGGCTGTCAGTGCCACTCGCGCGGGCTCTGTGCGAGTGGCCGGCTTTGTGAGGGCGGTAATGGAGCTCGCTCCCCTGCGACGATAAGATGATGATGTTGTGGCGGCGGGCAGAGCAGGTCAAACGAGCGTAGTGGGCACCGAGGCACCGCAGAGAAGATCAGAGGGGTTTGCTTCAAAAGAGCAAGTATCGTTCACCGTATCAGCAAGGTGAAAAATGGTAAGCAAGCTACTGAAGAGAAAGTAGAAAATGCCAGGTTGAGAGTATGATCAGCAGCCAGCTTTCAAAAAACCAGCCACGCTATGGGGGGGGACGAGGTTGTTGAACTGATCGGACTTGATTGCCACCAGAATGTGCGGGCGCGGGAAGGTGGAGACGGTCGTTCCTGTTGTAGTGGGATATTCATTGGCGATTCATTGAGGTGAATACAGATGAAGTTTATCCAGTCAGGGCAGTCAGATGTTTGTCGGGAAGGCTGCGAGCAAGCAAGCAAGCAAGCAAGCAATCAGACAATCTGACACTGACAGAAAATAAGGAGAAAAAAGGGAGCAAGGTCGAAAAGGTTGGCAGGATGCAGCTGGTGCAGCGGATCGTGCAGGCGCGAGAGAAGAGGAGATTTGGTGCTAGCCCAACTCAGGATGACGGGCGAGAGATGTCAAGTGTGTTCTAGATGCAAGACAAATGATTGAATGGGAGGGACATGGGGCGGGTGGGCTATGAGAGGGACTATGGGACTGGTGTTGATCCTTCGCTTCGGTCCAGCGCTTATCTTATTGCGAACCAGGTACCCAAGATGGATTGCGCCGCTTGGCGTCTACCACAGTAGCCTGGGTTGCCCTCACTCCTTGACTGCAGGGAGACACACACCGAGGGAGAAGAATGACAGACCGAGGGGTGAGCATTGTGAGACGGGAGTTAGGAGAGAAGAGGCCTCGCCCCGTTAGGAGAGGAAATTATGACGGGATCAGGGAGCTGGCGATCGAAATGCGGTCGAAATGCGGGTTGGTTGGGTTGGCGGTTTTTTGCCCGCCAGCCCGCCCGTCTCCCGCCCGTCTTGAATGTCTCCAGCAGGGTGACTGGTCTGGCTGTCTGGCTGGTCAGATCAGATCGGATCTGCGCCTCCTTTCTGATCATTCAACGGCCAGAGACCAGCACCGTTGCAGCTCGTTCTCCAGGTTTTGCGAGGTGGCGTGTGCCACACAGAAGAAAGCACAAGCACCAGAAGGATTCCCGTCTGCCTGGAGCGGGCAGGGCTGCCTAGGTAGGCCAAGAAGTTGCGTGACCATGGACGGGGGCATTGGCATGTCGCGCGTATCATCCTGCCCGCTAACCCCCCGAGTACAGTATGCAGGTGTGGCACCCGGCCCCGACCCGAGATTGCAACGGTGTTTGCGGCGAGAGTGTGTGGACGCGAAGGAAGAAAAGACAAAAAAGGCAAAATCCCTCCCAATTCTTCCCACACTTGTTCTAGATGAGACGAGGTGCAACTGACCGTGGATGTTAGAAGTCGGGGTCCAGGTTCAGGGACTTGTTTGTCTTGTTCTTGATTAGCCTGGGTTTAAGTTAGACTTTGGATGGATCTGAGCTTGAGCATTGACTCGGTTGCTTCCTCAAGGTTGCCTTTCAAGGTTCCCTTCCAAGGTTCCCCTTCAAGGTTTCGCCCACGGACGCGACCGTTGCCTTGTCACCACCTGTCAAGGCCCAATCTTGAGATCACAAATCCCACCTAACCCGTTCGTCCACCCCCTTGGGTCCCGTCCTGTCCAGTCCAGTCCAGTCGCTAGCTGCTTTTTTTGCAAGGTTTGCCGCGGGCGAGGCTTGGGATGCTTGTTGTCGACGACGACCCTTCTTGTCCCAGCTTTTCGGGTCGCTGCCGACTTCAATTCAATTCAATCATGAACGACATCACAGTATCACTCTGGACGTCATATTTATTGACCAAAATTCATGGTCCATGTTAGGTGCTGTCATGTGTAGAGTGGCACGCGAGTCAATTTTCACCGACCGGCCGTCGATCCCCCATTGGCCTTCTCTCTTTTTTCCTTCCTTTGCCGATTATCCCCCGACCACCGGCCCACCTTTTCCACCCCTCCTTCCTCGTTCCCCCAACCCTGCCGGCAACTCTTCCGGATTGCGCCCACCTACACACGCACAATCGGTCACTTGATGCCGACCGGACTCCCTCCCACCACCTGTGCCGACAGCTACCGTCGTCCACCCATCGCATCATCACCATCGCCGGCTTCCAATTGGCCTGCCTCACCACACACCATACCGGCCCGTATCGTCGTGTGCCGGCTTGCCCACGGGATGCCTATCAATCCCACCCCACTCCGCCTGCTCGAGTTTGCCTATCGCCAGCTTCGGCGCGGAGCCTGTCCCTGGTGGCTTCCAGTGGCTTGAGACAATCCGGCACCGCTAGAAACATATGGGCGAGGTAGGCGGTGGCCTTCCAGCTGTCGTCTTCTTCTAGTGAAGAAGCTGCGCTGTTGGGCTTCTCTTTTTTCGGTGGTTCAATCGCATTTTGATTGAACTTGCAAGATGCATTTCTCTTTGTTAGCTCTCGCTGCGCGTCTGGCCGTGGCATCCACCGTACCTCGGCATGGACTCAGTGACCAGGGACTTGATAACAATGCTGCAGGCTTCGAGTGCGACCTCCCGAGCCCTCTCGACCCCTCCAGCGATGGCCTTCACTCGGCCCAGAAGCTCTTTGGTTCCAAGGCGGCCCTGGCGAAGCAGGTAGAAAGGCACTCGACCCTCGTCAAGGTGCCTTCCATATGCTACGATGACCTCGGCCCCTTTGACGAGGATCCGCGATGGAAGCCCTTCTACGAATTCCATGACGTGCTGGCCGAGGTCTTTCCTCTGGTGTGAGTAGCTCTATGAGCTAGAAGATATATTGGGATCATAGCCTCTAACGTCCCAGTTTCTCAGTCATCAGCACTTTACCCGCGAGAAAATCAATACCTTTGGCCTGCTCTACACGCTGCCAGGCTCAGACCCGTCCCTGAAGCCACTTATGCTCACGGCTCACCAGGATGTCGTCCCGGTGGCAGACGCATCAACATGGACACACCCGCCCTTCGATGCATATTTCGACGGTACTTGGCTGTGGGGTCGCGGTGCATCCGACGACAAGAACAGCATGACCTCGCTGCTGTCCGCAATCGAATCACTCCTAGCCCAGGGCTGGTCCCCCAAGAGGACAGTCCTCCTAGCTTTCGGCTTCGACGAGGAATGCTCTGGGCTCAAGGGCGCTGGTTCCATCGCCGCACACCTCAAGAGCGTCTGGGGCGAGAACTCGCTCGCCATAATTCTTGACGAAGGCGGCATGGGCCTGCAACAGATCGGCGACGTGCTGTATGCGCTGCCCGCCGTGACGGAGAAGGGCCATGTGGACATCTGGCTGGAGCTGCACGTCCAGGGCGGGCACAGCTCCATCCCGTTCCCCCACACAGGCATCGGGATCATCAGCGAGGCGGTGGTCGCGCTGGAATCACACCCATACGAGCCTGTGCTTGTCAAGGACTCTCCAATCTACAACCATTACGTCTGCCAGGCCCGCTACAGTCCCCAGGCCGAACCGAAGGTCACGAAGCTGCTGGAGGAGGGCGACCTCGAGACGCTGGCCAAGGAGCTGGCATCCCAGGACAGGCCCACCAACTTCAGACTGCAGACCAGCCAGGCCGTCGACTACATCAGCGGCGGGCAGAAGATCAACGCCATGCCCGAGGTCGTCAAGGCCGGCATCAACTACCGCGTCGCGCCACAGAACTCGATCGGCGAGATAATGCACAACGTCGTCAAACACCTCAGCCCCATAGTCGCCAAGTACAACCTAGCCATCACGGCCTTCGAGGCAGACGACGAGTACAAGAGCTACGTGGACCAGCACGGCCTCCCCGGCACCGCAAAGCCCGCCTACGAGGTCGACTACAACGGCACGCTAATCCTAACCTCGAGTCAAAAGACCCTCGCCGCCCCGGTCTCGCCCAGCGGCGGCGGCGACGCGGTCTGGGACGTCTTCGCGGGCACGATCCGCCACGCCTTCGCGTCCCCGGGGGCCCCAACGGTCGTCCCCGTCGGCGAGCTGATGACGGGCAACACCGACACGCGGCACTACCTGGCCCTCACGCCCAATGTCTACCGCTGGTCCCCCGCGCGCCAAGGGGGCACCCTGAACGGGCACACCATCGACGAGCGGGTCGATATGAACGTGCACATGGAGCTTGTGAGGTTTTATTATGACTTTGTTAGGAACTTTGATGCGGCTGGTGGTGTTGCGAGGAAGGTAAGTGGGGCTGGGGAGATTGAGCTTTAGGCTTGGATTGTGTGACTATGCTTGGAATTGGGGCAGGATTAGCGAATGTCGCAATGACCGCCGGGCTTGGGATGGACGGGTCTTGAATGTTGTGTGTATGCGTGTGTTGTGTTTGCCGTCCTGGGAGGCAGATAGTGTTCGTATCTATTGAGACCTAGGATGGAATACTCTTTCATACAAGCATGGAACTGTAACAATACCATGAGATTTTATATCATCGGTGCCGCCATATTCGTTGCTTCGTGATACACTTGCTGTGGGTCAGGCTAAATTACGTCTTGCTCATTCAGTCGTTTGCAGACCCACGAAATCTTCTATGGTAGTCACTCATAGACCTTTTTAAGCTGAGATAAGAAAACTTGAACCCATACCTTAGATAGGTCTTTCATGGACTCCGAATCGTACAAGTCATCATCCTTTGTGTGGTTGTTTAGTACTGGTTATTTACAGTAGTTTTGAATTGTGCTAGTATCCCCTTAGACTATGCTTATTTTATTCCAGCAGCCGTCTACTGAGGATCCTTGCCTCGACAAAAATATTTAAAACAGAGACTTGATACCTCGAAGTTTCGGATTAGATGAGTGAACAACATACCCCCCCCCCTTGTCCCACAGTGTGCAGTTCTCCTAACACAAGGCGAGAGGAAATAAAGGAATGAATAGGGAAACTAAACTTGACATATTCTGTAGTATCCAATTCTTTTCGGCGGTGGCTCAGCGGTCGATCGGGTGACCGAGTTTGTCATATGCCGGTCTGTAGGACGACCGCCCAAGCCTTGTCCTAGGCAATCGCTCTAGGGACCTATTATGTGGCCATCCGATTCTGAGTTACCTTACGTGCCAGGTGAGTGGTGCCATATGACAGGAAGTCGGAAATACTGTGCTGGTTTGAAACCCTTCGCATCTTTTAAAGTGGGATGATAGCCTGTGCCGTCGCTTTGGATTATTTTGGCCTTGTTCAGACAGTATGATGCTTCGTCCTCTCCCCTTTCTTTTCAACTGCTGCCAAGTCCCCAAATCAACCCAGCCGTGGATCAAGACTCTTGCCCCCCAAAGGCTCCTCCTGGTGTATCTGAACAGAAGACAGTAGTTGAAGGGGAAATTCGTGGTCTAATACGCAGTCCCACCAGAGGACGAACGGATGCACCGATGATTTCCCCTTTGGCTACGTCGGCAGCTCCGCGAGTGGCCTCGCGTGTGGTCATGCGGACGGCTATTATTCACAGCACACAGAGAAGTCCAAGTGAAGACGAGTTGCCTTGGCTTGCAAGTTCGCCCGCGGAGCTTCCACGCCTAGCTGATCTTGGTCCACTCCAAACCTCACTCCAGCTTTACATCGCGCAGCCGAACTGCAACACTGCTTTTTCTTTGGATCAGCGACTATGGACACACCTTGCGGGAAACGAGACTCGCTGTTGGGAAAACCACAATAACAGCCAAAAATCAGACGACGGGCCGCTATATGCACCTTTGGACGAGGGAAGAAACGAAATACGCGTGCTGAAGGTCTCACGACCCATTCAAAACGGGGCCGACGCCTTTCAAGCAGACCTCGTGTGTGTCTCATTAGATGAAGACCCTGCTTACTTGGCCCTATCATACGCATGGGGCGACACTTCGGTTGTGGGGTATTTCGCGTCCCATCGCGGTAGCCAGGGGAGAAGAATTCCATATAACAAAGGTATCTTTGATATAACCAACAACATCTTAGCGCCAGGTACGACACTATACCTATGGATAGATGCTCTGTGCATCAATCAAGAAGACCTAAGTGAGAGGGCCAGCCAGGTTGCGATGATGGGAACAATTTTTGCCCAGGCGCGGCAAGTTATCGCCTTCATCGGCGAGGCGGATGAAATATCCACCACAGCGATGGACTTCATCCTTCGGACGGTTAACTGCATCTGCGCTCATGGGTCCATAAGCAAGTCTGGCACAGCTCCCACACTGACAACTCTGCTCTCCGAGATTGGGCCCGCACCCCGGGACTGTGAATCCATCAGAGGCTTGATTTCCAGGCGCTGGTTCCGCCGTTTTTGGGTGGTGCAGGAGATCGCCCTCGGCAACGATCCCGTCCTGGTCTGTGGTAAACATTCCCTTCAATGGTGTGCCCTGGAACTGTTCATTGACCTCGTCTATATGGCTTTCGAATCTCCCGAATCGGAGCATGCCAGCTTTCCAATCTGCGGAGATTTTCTGAATGTTCCCAGATATTTACAAAACGCCTCCGCAATGTTGGGAGCCCGCCGAGGGCAGAGGAGGGATGGGCTTCAGCCGCCCTTCCTCTTCACTCTATCCTCATTGAGCGTCACCTTCGAATCTAGCGACCCACGGGACCGAATCTACGCGTTGCTCGGGCTGGCCACCGCGAAGAAGTACAGGGATGTGTTGCTTCCGAATTATGAGATCAGAGTCGAGGATTTGTATGTCAAGGGGTTGTAGACTCCATCTCCCTCATCGTTCGAGATTCTTATCCGTTTTTCACTAGCTGGAGAGCGTCATCCTTCTACGTCACGGCAGCTCCGTTCCTGGATGCCGTCATGGAACTTGTCCACGCCAGTTATCCCGAAGATCAGTGCGAGATATCGAGCGGACGCCCTTGGACGAAACCCCTCATGGAAACCCTGAGCGCCACCGGTTCGCCTCTGGCGACTTTCTGGTCCCCAAGGCAAAACGAGGTCGACGAATTGGGGACGACCAGGACGTCAATGATAACGGAGGTCGGTTTCGGCAAGTTTCTCGAACGGCTCCGCCGCTGGACCCGTGATCAGTCCGTCATACCCCTGACGAGTGTAGAAGAGGTCGATTTCGCTAGCTCCTTCATCAAGGGGTCGATGCAGCGCAGGTTTTATATCTCGTCTGCGGGTCATTTCGGCCTGGCTACTGAAGGTGCCCGAGTTGGAGACTACGTTTGTATGTTTGAGGGCCACCTAGTACCGTTCATCGTCAGGCCGGTGGATGGGGCGGATAAGTTAAAGGGAGGACATCTTGTCGGCGAGGCGGTAAGCAGCTTCCTCGAGCCTTCGTTACTCACTGAGGATACAGACCTGCTACATCAGTATGCATCTCACTGCCTGCTTGGAAATTCTTGTTGGGTACGGCTTGGGAGACTGCACATTGGCAGACAGCACACTACATGGCTTTTCCTCAAATATAATCACTCCTTTGGTTGAGCGCTTTCGAAACTAATAGCTTCGTCTTAGTATCAGCATAACATCTGTGCCGGGCGTTTGGTTGTCCACCATGGTAAGGGGAAGCCCATTCGGCTGATTTGAAAAGACGATAGGATTTCAACCAGGATGAAAGAACTCCATTCAGAATGAATACTCAAATAGGTTTACATCATAATATAAGTTATATCGCTGAATGTTTCTATAGTTTTTAGCTGCTGTTAGAGGTTTTTTTTTAAGCTTTTACCGGTGGAGTTGCTTGTGCCCCCCAACCCCATCTTTGAGGACATGATTACCGTTGCGAACAAGGATGCAAGATGTTTGGCGGGCCCGAATTTCGCAAATGACCCTCGTAGAATAGCAGAAACAGTCTTTTCACCTGATCCTCCTCAGGATGTATAGGTTTGCCCCGGATCGGCAGGAAGGGCGCAGACATGCAATGAAGGAAGGGCGTAAGCCAAACACCCGGGATATATATCAGACCAGTCAACCCGGCTTGCGAGTGAAGGGTTTAAGCAAAAGCATAGACCAGTATCAAAGCAAGACAAGAAACACCCTTTCACCTCAAAATGCCCATCAAAGCAGTCCTCTTCGACTTCATGGGCACCTGCCTGGACTGGCACAGCGCCATAACCGCCGCCCTCCCCTCCTCCCTCCCAGAACAAACCCGCTCACAGTTCGCCCTCGCCTGGCGCCAGGCCTACTTCGACCACAACGCCGCCCGCCTAGCCAGCGGCCAGGGGACCGAGGACATCGACACCTCTCACCGGACCACCCTGACCGCACAGCTCGCCTCCTCCTCCCTGGAGGTCCAGGCCGCCTTCACGGACCACCCAGGCGCAGAGGACGCCTGTATAAGAGCGTGGCACAGCCAGCCAGCCTGGCCCGACGTTGCCCCTGCGATCGAGAAGCTGCGAGCTGCTGCTTCTTCTCCCCTTGGGAAAGAGACTGGAGGAGGGGTCGTCGGGAATAACCTCGACGTCCTGGTCCACGCCAACGGCACGCTCCGCCTCCAGCTGGACCTCTGCCGCTCATCCGGCCTGCGCTTCGACACCCTGCTCTCGAGCGAGCTGCTGGGCGTCTACAAGCCCGCGGCTGAGAGCTACCGCCGCGCGCTCGAGATGCTGCGGTGCGAGGCTGACGAGTGTGTCATGGTCGCCGCACATGCGTGAGTAAAGTCCTTTTATTTTCTGCTTTCATAAGTCTCTGTTTTCCTTCTTAGATGCATCAGTATCATTTGAAGAGCCTGGTGATTCGGTCACGAGGGGGTGGACATGGAGAGGGCAGTTGAGGACGAGACAATGTTGGTCGGTTGACCCGGGGCTGGCTGACGCTCCGAGTCGCAAAGGTACGACACCCGCGGCGCGAAGGCGGTGGGCATGAAAACCGTCTACGTGTATCGCTGGACCGACGACATCAACGAGGACCAGGCGGCCGTGAGGCAGGAGAACGATGCGTACCTCGAGGGCATGGACGGGCTTGCCGAGACGATTGCATGGTTGGGTGCCGTGTGAGACCGACGGTAGCCAACGACTGAGTAGTGATTGGCTTTGTTCAAGCTGGGATTCACCTTCACCTGGAAGGTCTGGCCATAAACTCCAAATCTACAAGTCACAGTGATTTTGCTTGCTTCGGTCCAATTTCAGAGCGGTCTCGACGACTTGGATTCCATGCTCGCCATCATTTCGTAAATACTATGGTTCATATCAGCAGAGAAAGGGAACATTACCTTGAAAGATATCAACTCAATATAAACGAATACAGAACATACGTCGGCGACATACGTCGACGCTTTCCTTCAATAAGCATATGCCATTGGGACAACCTGAACCATTCCACGTCAAGGCGCGGACTGGGGTATGCTAACGGATTCCCACGAGTCTTCCACATAATTTCCATGAGATCGCTCAAATGCGTTTGAACTTACAAAGGTAATCAGATAGAAGGGGGAGCTCAGGTACAGCTCAGCTCCACTTGCGAGCCACACCTGTGAACAACGTCTCTTACCTGTCCTGCGATTGTGTAAAAGGCTTAAGTGACAAAGACTCCAGATACGCTCAGCATGGCTCTCGAAACCTATTTAACTCCCCACCATCAACGGGACAGAGCTTCTTGCTCCAGCAGCACAACAAGCACTCAAGAAGCTTGGATTCTGCATTCACCTTGACTCCCGCCTCGCTGACCTAAACTGGACAAAAAGTGATCCACACACATTCAGACAGAGCCCTCTGTCCCTTTGGCACCTCTACAGTAGCGGAGCTGCAGATATTGCCCACCATGGGCAACGACAACGGACAGTGGCAGCCGCCTGACGACCAAAGGGCCGAAAACCCTTGGAACGTCTGACGTTTATTCCAACGACCATTTCTGAGCCGGGCCCGTCTCAGCACGGAGGATACGACAGTGCGTTATCTCCCGAGCAAGAGCCTTCTCTCCTTCAAAAAGGCGCAAGTCATTCCAAGAGAACGCGCGAGAGTAGTAGTTCATCTAGTGGTAGACATTACCAAGGACGTCCAAAGCACCTTCACCAAAGCGAATGGCACAGCCGAGAAATCCAAGGTCCTAGCGTTACCCAAGGCCCCGTTCCGCAAAGCACGCTTCAAGCTCAGCAACCCCTTGTGCAAAACATCGGTTCGAGAGCCGAGATGCCCGGCATGGGTGGGGTCACCGGCGGTAATCTCCCAGCTCCACAGCGCGGAAGCGTTCCGTACGATCATCGACACCCGTACGTGCCTAACTTCAAACCGTACGAGCCTAATCTCAACCTTATAAGGCCTTTGGATCAGATCGAGCCCAGGAGCTACCCAAGTGGCGTTGGACGCGGACATGCTCCCCAAACCCAGGGCGAAAGCAGTTCACAAGGCGCCGGTCAATTCCAGCCCGACCCTCCGCAGGCCACTGGCGCGGACTATGGTCCTTCCCATTGGGCGCATCGTCGTGAGCCCGAACCTGTTCGACGGAACGTTTTGTGGACAGGAAACACGTTTGCTTTGGACAACACAATGGCAGGGCCCAATTGGTCGCGTGAGCATGATTTCGAACTCGCACTCATCATGGCCAGTTTCGGAAGCTGGCCGGAGGTAGCGCAGCTAGGACAGTCACTTCCCGGAGAGCGAAGTGAAAGGGCGTGTATTGACAGATGGAGGAAATGTGGCCAAAACTGGACGTTGGCAGAAGATGCTTCGCTGAGACGGCTGCAGGGCAGTCAGCGAACATTGGGCGTTGAAGCGTGGACACAAGAGTGGCATAATCTTGTCCGGGATTTCGCCAGGAGCTGGCCAGATCGCAGCAGGGCCGAGCTTGAGGGTCGTCTCAGGCTGTTTATTCGGCACGAAGATCGCGAGAATCTAGGAAATGTGCCTGCTCGTGGCGTTGGGGGGAGGGTGCCTCGCCCTTATCGCCCACCGCCAGATCGGTGAAAAAGAGATGCGAATGGGATTCGGGATACGTTCTTGCCTGCGCTGACAATCTACCTACACTTGGAGCCGTATATTCCTTAGTTTTGTTTTCACTTTCTTTCTTTCTTTCTTTCTCTTAAATTTCTCGGTTTCTTTTTGGGCGGCGGAGAAGACGGTGAAGGGTTGGGGGCGTTACGGGGACTTGATAAGTGTGGCAGAGGTATTTTGGAGGCCGTGACATACACTACCTAAAAGGTCTTTTGGACGGCACCAGCAAACAGCCGCGTGATGGAAGGATGATAAGTAGAAAGAATAACAACAGTCAATTGAATTGGCCTGTCCCTGCCCATGAATGGAGCCACGAGTGAGACGAGGATGAGCAATATACACATGTAGCCAGTTAAACCTCCAGAGTCCGCTGCTAAAGGTAAAGCAAGAAGTAGAAACTTGGGATATTCTCTGGTTCAAAGCATGCTTTACACTGATTGTATGTGGTAATGTAAATACTAGTAGTATATGTACCTAGGCAGATATCAGGCTTGCCCTAGCAGAAGCAAAGCAGCGTTGCAGTCAGTAACGGAGTGACTGAAGCACCGTATATTTAGTATTATTAACAAAGCTTAATTGGTCTCCCCTTGCCTTGAATAGGGCGTGAATAAGAAAAGAAGCAAGATATAGCTAAGCTAAGCTAGGTAAACTTCGAGAGTCTGCAGTTGAAGGCAGGTTAATCATACCCTATATACTTTAACCTAAGTACATCTCAATTGGAAAATACTTATTAGAGGAGAGTAAAAAAAAAAGCAATATAGCTATAATAGAGTGTTAAGGTAGACAGAGTAGTAGTAAAAACACTAACACGCTACCCGCCAACTTGAGACGGAGCCTTAGTATATAGTAATAGAGATCGGCATGCGATGTAAGCCAAAGGCGTGTGGACTGGAGGCTCTTCAGACATGAGAATTGCAGGAATGGAGGCACGGTGCGGAGACATGCCATGAAAATGTTCTGATCATGGCTGAATATGAATTGAGGATAGATTCCATACTTATCATGTGTCTGACATATACTTGTGCAGGGGGGAGGTTGTTAGGAGGTGATCTGGGAAAGAGCTGGACTTAGATCAGCCGTCGTTGTTGAATGACAGCTGGCACCAGCTGTGACCGGCCTCTCGCGGCCCCACTCCTTGGCAAGTGCCACCGACAAAATGTTCCTGCCATGAAGTTCAGGCACAAAGGAGTGGGACCCTTCCGACCAATCAGCCGGATTCCCACCGAAACCACAAATCTCGAATTTGCCTTGCTGAAATTTCTCCGTCTTGCTCGCAGCAGGTAAGCTCTCTTGACGACGACAACCACAACCCGACAACCAACAAGCCCAGCTGTTGTGCGCAAACCTTCAAAATGGTGAGCAGCAATGATCTCCCCTTCGTTGGGGATTGATCCTGTCGACGTCAATTGAGTCAGGACTTTGTCACTGACCCTTTGATTTCTCATACAGGCGATCAAGCACAACCAGACCATTGTCAAGAACCGTTAGTTTTTTTGCCCTCTCTTTTTTGTACTCGGTCCTCGATTGCTCTCCGGCTGCAGACGCAGTCGAGACAACGTTCACTGGGCGTCATTGATGCTGACAGTGTTTTACCAGACTTCCGCAAGGATTGGCAGCGTCGGGTCCGAACCCACTTCGACCAGGTACGATTTCCGTGAACACACCCCGACTCAGCGGTGGACAAGACGTCGAACACACACGACCAGTCCGATCACACTGCGAAAGATTTGTGAACTCGATCTGACAAAGTGAACCAACTATAGCCCGGCAAGAAGGTCTCCCGCAGAAATGCCCGCCAGGCCAAGGCTGCCGCCGTCGCTCCCCGTCCCATCGACAAGCTCCGACCCGTTGTCCGATGCCCTACCATCAAGTACAACCGCCGTGTCCGTGCCGGCCGTGGTTTCACCCTGGCTGAGCTGAAGGTACGTTGACTTGCCCAGCAAAATACGATCGAGAGGCACAGCGAGCCGTATCTTCTACGTGCGCACGCTGTGGCAGGTCGCTCAAAATGGTCAAAGGTTCTAACAAGACACTGTCTAGGCCGCTGGCATCTCCCGCCAGTACGCCCCTACCATCGGTATCGCCGTCGACGCCCGCCGCCAGAACATCTCCGAGGAGTCCCTGGCCACCAACGTCCAGCGCCTCAAGGCCTACAAGGAGCGTCTGATCCTGTTCCCCAAGAAGAGCAACAAGCCCAAGAAGGGCGACTCCTCCAAGGACGAGCTCAAGGCCGTCTCCGGCGCCGTCCCCAACGCCGCCGCCGCCTTCCCCATCGTCCACGCCGACACCACCATCAAGGCCATCAAGAAGTCCGAGTTCCCCGCCGCCATCGAGGGTGGTGCCTACCGCAAGCTGCGCGACGAGCGTTCCAACAAGCGCTACCAGGGTGCCCGCGAGAAGCGCGCCCGCGAGGCCGCCGAGGCCGAGGCCGACAAGAAGAAATAAGCGGCTCGCACCAGCATGCTATCGCTTGTTGTCTTGGATGGTGTTCGGGCGGGTTGAGCAAGGTTTTACATCAACAACTGGTACTCTGCCTCTGGTCTTTCGGTTGGTCTCTGGGTTTCTTGCGTCGTCAGGGTTGCATTACTGCTAAGGCAGGGGGATTGGTCATGATACAAAAGCAAAATCTCTTTTTTTCACTGGATCCATGATGGAAATGTGAGCCGGAAAAAAATTTAAAAGATTTGATCCTCGGCTTCGATGGATACACCCCCCCAGATACCCGAGACCGGACAGCAGCTCAACGTAGGACGCAATCAATCACGCAGCAATGCAAGCTTGTAAACACATGAACGAGTAGAAAGATGGTGCAAGCCGATGATTGACCCACCATTCGTGAGATGTCTGTATATTCGGCACTATCCACGGCCAAATACCAACCCATTCCATATCGTAGACATCCCAACCGATCTCAGTAGTACTGTCCAGAATCTATCACCCGCTGGCGCCCTCCCCCCTCGAGTTTAGTATCAGCTCCCCGCCCGTCACAAGCAGCCTCTCATAGATCGCCCTCCTCGCCGGCTCCACCTCGGCACCCGCCCCGTGACGCACCAGCTCAGCAACAAGACAAAGCGCGTTCTCCCGGTCGACCCGCGCCATGCCCGCCCTCGCGACGGGGTCCACCTGCCGCGGCTGCAGGTCCCCGAGCCCCAGCCCTTCCATCCCGAGACTCACCCCGCCGACCGTGGCCACCTGGCCCTGCTGGGCCGCCCCTGCCCCACCGGTACTGTTGCTCAGCACATCCTCCACGGTGGTGGTGTCCCCGGCCGACGACGACGACGACGACGCAGCCAACAACAAATCGTCCCCGTCCGAGACATCCTGCCGCCCCGTGACGGCCTCGACCAGCGCGCGGCACGCGCCGGTTGGGTCCAGCACGGCGCGGGCGAGGCGGGCCCCCGAGTTCGAGCGGCGGCTGATCAGTGCGAGGACGAACCAGGCTTCGGACCGCAGGGCAGGGAAGCGGGTCTGGGTTAGGAGGAGGGAGAGGGCTGTTGGGAGGGAAGGGCTGTGCGCTGCGTAGAAGTTTGCGCGGCGGGTTTCGGAGGGGTCTTCTGTGGTGGTTGTTGTGCTTGTGGCACTGGTGTTGGTGTTTTCGTCACCGGCTTGGTCGTTGGCTGTGGGTGGTGACGAAGTTGGTGGTAGTCCCTCCTCCCACAGCCCCGAGAGAACAGACTCGACTGGCGCAGAGTACAGGATCCGGCACACGTTCGCCGCAGCGCGGGCAACCTCCGTCTTGGTCGGCTCAACATCGCTGCGCTCGAAGAGGCCCAGCAGGGCGTGCAGGTTGGTCCTGCGAGCATGATCAGCCCCAGACGCATCTGTGTCGTGGCCCGACAAGGGCCCGCAGAGCCTGCCCACGTTGGGCGGGCAGCCCACCAGCAGCAGGCGGCCCAGCGACACGGCCGCGAACTGCGACTGCGGCTGCGTGTCGCCCCAGGTGGACCACAGCTTGGGCAGCAGGCCCGGCTCCAGGAGGGGTCCCAGCGCGGGCTTGTTTGCGGCTGGGATGGCGAGGTTCTTGAGGAAGCTGATCACCGCATGCGTGAGCTGGGGGTTGGGCGGCGAGGCCGTTGTCGTTGCTGATCCTGTCTCGCCACCCGTGCACCTTGCCAGGAGCTCGATGAGCGGCTCGTGGATAGCGCCGCCGCCGACGAGGGCCTCGCACGTCGCGTCGCTGCGCGCCACGTTGCCCAGCGCCAGGCAGGCCGCCAACTGCAGGGTGGCGTGCTCGGGCGGGCCGCGCAGCCAGCCTTTCAGGGTCCGGAGGACGGGGTGCTGCAGTAGCTGGGACTGGTCGGCGCCCTGGGCGGGCGTGGGGACGAAGCCCGGCAGGGCCGAGATGTCGGCGAGCACGGGGACGAAGGCGCTGCGCACTTGCTTCAGCTGCGCCGCGGCGTCCGGGTCGTCGTCGGTGTCGGATGGGTCGAAGGCCGTGTGGGACATGGAGAATGCGTCCAGGAGGAGCGGGACGCTGGCCAGGTTGCTCAGCTGGGATGCCTCGTGGGTCAGGTAGGCCAGTGCCACGGAGGTGAGGGCGCTGAAGTCCTCGGCTTCGACAGCATGTTCCCGGTCGGTGGCGATGCTGAGGAGGACTCGCGGTGTTGCTGGGGATCCGATGCGGGTCTCAGGCTCCTGCGAGATGAGGAGGGCGAGGATCTTGCATATCAAGCCGATCAAGGGACGGGACTTGTCGAGGCGAGGCCCGTCGAGGAGATCTGATAGTCGTTGGCTGAGTCCGGCCTCAGAGGCCTGCAGCTGTACTGGTTCTGGACAGTGTGTTAGTGGTTATGTCTTTGCAGCCCAGTGGGAGATGAAGATCAGATACTCACCATAGTCTACCAAGATATTATACAAGACGGTGATGACATATGGTAGCAAAGAGTCATGGGAAAGGAGGTCTATGATGGAGCTGATGTGGCCGCCTTCCACGACGCGGGCTCTATTCTCATCTGTTGAATGTTCATAAGTAATTGTCTACTAGAGTCAAGAAGGCATGTGGCTGTAGCACTCACCCGTATCTGCACATGAGTTACCAATCAAGCGAAGGGCATGGGTTCTGAGGCGTGGCGTCAAGTCCGGCGTTGGGAGGATGCCGAGGAAGAAATCCAGGAGACCCGATTCGCCAATTGGCAACCGCCACAGGGCTGCAAGTAAAAAAAAATGTATCAGCATGTGTGAGCGGCTATCCTGATGCGAGTGCGAGTATGAACCGAGTCGACTGCCGAGAAATGGGACACGGGATCCAGTAGGGCTGCAGCATGGGGGAAAATGCAGTTCCAGTAGAAACGCTGCTCGATGCTACTCACAGCGCCGACTCCCATCACCAAGCTTCTCGGCGATGCGGTCCAGATCCTCGGATCTGCTGTCCCAGGCAGTCTGGGCCTCGAGCAGGACGTCCTTGAGGCGGGCGACCCGGTAGCTCGTCTCGTCTGCGGTCAGGGCAGGCTCGTCGTCCTCCTCCTCGTCGCCACCAGTGTCCTGCTGCACCACGGCGACCACGCCGTCGGTGCGCTTGAACAGCTCATCGATGTCCTCTGGGGTCATCCTGTCCCTCCTTGTGCTGTTCACCGCCACAGGTTGTTGTTGTCTCGACTGTGGCCGGGGGACGCGTATATCATACACAAGTGGCAACCCTGCGATCAAACCCGGCAGAGACGACGGGAGAGCAAAGTCCCAAGACCCAGGGGCTCGGTACGTACTTGGGATGATGTGGGGGGCGGGGGGTGGGCGGTAGGATATTTGTGGATATTTTGTGGGGTTGGAGGCTCTCCCGCCGGCATCTACCACCAAGATCGGTCAATCCTGCGAAAAACCCCGAACCGATGAGAATCTCCCTTGTTTGTGAGCCAGAACCACTGAAGCTCTGGATGATGGTTCAAAACCAAACCAAACGCTGGTACCAGACTTTGTTACCAAGATGAGCAGATCTGTCCGTCGATCTGGGATAGAACCTCTCGAAGCTGGGCGTGGCTGAAGGTGTGTGACGATGATGAATTACAGTGACAATTCACCTCCTCATGTTGTGAGACCAAATCTTCAATATAGCTGAGGACACACAGAGAGAGACGAGGCAGTCAACTGATGTAGTACTTGGCGAACATGGTCCCGTTGGTGATGGCGGCTGACTGACTGCTGTAGCCTGGCAGCAGGAGTGGGCGTCTTGCCGCAGCTTCCCCAGGCTAGTCAGCACCTGCCGCCTGGTGTCACATTTGATCTCCAGCACTGACTGCGCTTCAAAACCCCACCAAGCTCCCGTCCATGGGCTGCTTTGCTTTGAACGACTTCCAACTCAAGCCTTCAAGCCTCGCACATCATCGAGCATCACCGGGGGCGCCTCGGCCACACATCTGCCGCCAACATCTTCCCTAGATCTGGTTTTCTCGATCTTTGTGACCTGTCGCAATGATCACAGGGAAAGATGAGTCGAGAGCTTGTTCCTGATTCAAGCTCGTTCCCGCCGTCGGCATGCGATGCAGTGACGACGCAACCTGGGGCACGACGCAGATGACCACTCGCTCTTCAACCCCATGAAACGAGACTCACAGGCCAAACTTCACGGACGACGACGAGCCGGCTGATCGAGAACCCAACTCACTGGTCTCCCCTCGAATCCGGTACTCGCCGCCCGGGTACTGCATGAAAGATCTGTGTCGTTCATTCTGGCTTGGCCTCCTTGGCTCATGGGCCACCGCCAAGCTTGGTCTGACCTACTCGTCTGAGACCCGGATCCGCGTCTTGGATGAACTCTTCTTGTACAGCCAAGCCGTGTCAAGTTCACCCGCGTACGACTATGTCCAAACCCGGTAACTAAATCCTATTTTGGGACATGTCGTCTCTGCCTCCCTTGTGGGATGATAGATCCTCAACCATCGAGATGAAATATAAGACGACTTGAGGACATGAGGCTATGATGATTAGGAGCACTCGCACTCTTCTTATCATCTCTTCTCATCCTCTCTTTCAGGATAATTCTCTCAGATTCGTACGTTCATTTCTCACAGCAGTGCTGTTTGCTCCCGGTTGAGCTTGAATAATAAATACATTGTGACCATTTGCCCAAATTCACACCTTCTTTCGACGTAATCAGCCAGAATGAGGTTCTCTCTTTTCCTGACCGGCTTCGTGGCCTCCCTCGCCACCGCCGCCCCCAGCAAGAAGCGCCAGGCCACCGCCGCCCCGGTCTTCACGGCCAAGACCTTCAGCGAGCTTTCTATCGCCGGCGGCACAGCAGGTGATGCCGCCGCTGAGGCTCAGGCTGCCCTCGCCGGCCTCCCCGATGACCTGACCACCGTCGCTCCCGAGGACATCGAGTTCCTGAGCGCTGTCAACTCCATCGCTAACGATGCCGGTAAGCAAGCTTCTCACTACCTGGACATTCCCGTATGAACATCGCTGACAGACTTCTGACGAACAGAGGTCGGAGGCTTCAACGCCGAGATTGCCGCCTCCGCACCAGGCGAGGACGCACTTGCCCTCGGACGCGGCAAGACCAAGAACAAGGTCCTGAAGCTCACGGCCACCATGATGAGGCTCGCCATCGAGGCGGCACAGGGCGAGGACGTCGCCGCCGAGACGGAGGAGGAGCAAGCCAAGCTAGACAAGAACATCGCCGAGGATGCCGCCCAGGCCGGCGCCGCGTCTTCCGACGTCCAGTTCGACGCGTCCACCGACAACCCCGATGCCTCCGAGGTCGCCAAGGACGATGCCCTGGCCGACCAGGCTTCTGCTGTGCTCTCAGAGTCTGAGGACGCAGCTGGAGGTGCCGATGCCGGTGCTGCTGCTGACGGCACCGATGCTGAGGCCGGAGCCGCTGCCGATGAGGAGGCTGCTGGCGGAAATGATGCCAATGCGGACAATGCCAACGCGGAGGATGCTAATGCGGACGATGCCAATGCGGACGATGCCAATGCGGACGATGCCAATGCTGACGATGCCAACGCCGACGAGGAGGCTAATGCTGAGGACGCCAACGCTGACGATGCCAATGCCGATGAGGAAGCCAATGCTCAGGATGAGGAGGCCAACGCCCAGGACGAGAATGCCCAGGATGAGGAGGCCAATGCCCAGGATGAGGAGGCCAACGCCCAGGACGAGAATGCCCAGGACGAGGAGGCCAACGCTCAGGATGAGGAGGCCAACGCTGAGGACAAGAACTAAAAGCCCAGCTGGAGAAATCGAAACAGATTTCAAGGGGAACCTGCTGACAGGGACCACGCTTTGAGCGGACATTTACAGCAAATAGTACTTATAATGTAATGTCGAGATTTTGTGACGAGGCACTCGTAATCCATTCGGTCATGTTTACCAGACCCCAGCCATCTGAATGTGTTGATCCATCGGTTACTTGTTGATACAGGACTTGGGGTGGGCAGTGGATAGCACCCAGATCTTGAGAAGTCAGTCAGTAAAGGATGAGGTACTTCATACTTTTCCACTTCCTCTAATGTTTCAAGTCACCAGGCGAAAGTAGACCTGTTCTGCTGTGGAAAGACCGCCTCGGTGCGGTGGAGCGGCGTCTCATGGCTCGTCGAGGGAGGCTGGTCCGTTTCAACGAGATCGACCAGCACCTGGAGCGTCAACTACACAATTCATTCTTTATTCGGCCGTATGGGAAAGGCCAGCTGGGGACCAACAAAGTCGACATTGAATCCATTCGGGATTACTTGGAACTTGCTTGAATTTATCTAGGTACCCACACTCCGGCGCCCTCTTCTCAAGAAAGGTTTCGCATCACTGGCTGGAGTGAACGGTTCAGCTGCTATTGTGTCGTGAGCCTGGTTCCTGGTACCTGGTCCAGTACCTGCGTCCTAGGTGATGGAAGAAAGGGGGTTCTCGCTGCGAGCGAATACATGGAGGCTTGGTCTTCCAAGGGCTGTTTCATGACCAGCCTGTGATAGCATAGAGTCTCACGTTTGGACACTTCGATGCAATGGGCACCCTTTACTTTCGAGAAGGGTTTTGTAACGATCTCTCGGGTCTCAAGCAAAGAATAATACATCGAGGGACACTGTTGTACCGCAATGTACTACTCTTGTCCACAGACACACCTTTGACGATCATTGATGTCGTCATTCATGACGGAGAATGTGGAATAACAAATCTTGTTAAGCAGCACGTCTCACGGCCTGGCGTTTCATTTCTTATCTCAATTTCAGCCCAGCCCAAAGTGCTCCAAAACACCATTAATCTGGCATGACGGACCAGCTACCGCCCCCTCAATCGGCGGCTCTTCAGATGTAGTCGGCAGCTCATGTTTTCTGAAATCTCATTCCGGAATGACTATACCGCATGTGCTAAAACTTTACTAATCAAAGCCAAGCTGCGTCGTTTTCATTGTCGCCATTGTTCATCCCCTTTCTTTCAACTAAGAAACAGCATGTCCTGTTCACCACACCCAAAATTGATCTCAACAAGGAAACGAAAGCGTGTGCTTGAAAAGGTTAAACGGGTCAATATCTCTTTTTGGGGTGTTTCAGTCATCAAGAAAACGACCTTTCTGAAACGATGAGTCTTTCAAATTCTGTGCACGATACTGGCTGAATGTGGTATCAAACCAGAAGACAAGAGAGTCGCTCTACAACAGTTCAAAAGACAGACATGTCCTTGCCATACACCCATTCATCACAACACCAGACGGTGACTGATACCCTCTCCGCAGAAAACATTCAATCGCGTGATCCTTCCGACTATCTTATTACCTGGTGTTACCCGCCCCAGTTTTGGGACGGACTATCCAAGGTCTCACTCGAGCTCTCGGCCTTGGTGGAACTCAACAGACGGAATCGTGCACAGCCTGCCCTGTCTCCCCCCCTGCTATCGCCAGACGGTCTCACCCGAGATCTCGCTCGGTTTGCACGCCACGGTGGGCCAGACTTGCGTGGCCTCCGAGGAGATTTCGCTTCCGCGATCCGTAAAACAACAGCGCGCCGGCGCCATGGGCTCCTCGTACCAGAGCCCAGCAAGCCAGTCTGCCAGCCCAATAATTGCCACGGCCCCCGGGACAGGGATAATCAAGATCAGAAAGTCCTCACCTTACGGCCCTGAATTTAATCAGCATCTGATCGACCACGGTGTCCATACAACTTGGAAATCCCAAAAAATTGACCTGGAGCAAGTCAGGGCGGCCTTGGTTGTCCCGAGGCCATCACTTTCGCTCTCCAACTTCTCAGAGAGTGCTTTTGAAGTCTTCCAAGAGATCAATGCTCAAGCAAACGACAAAAGGGACGTTTTGGAAAATGTATTCCCTAGTATCAATGGCCCTCTAGAAGACAACTATCCATCTACCAAGAATATAATATTTGGGAACCTTAAGCTTCTTACCGACCAGACTATAATGGCACCAAAACCAGACATTGCCCTTGGAGCCCTTCCTGAGCAACTCGATCCAATTGTCCGCCATAAACTCCAGCATTACATTGTTCCTTCTACTACAACAGATAGGTTAATAGTACCAACTTCTTCGTAGAGGTAAAGGGTCCAGAGGGTTCTGCGGCAGTGATGCTACGACAAGCCCGTTACGATGGAGCAGTTGGGACGCGAGCCATGCATAGTCTGCAGAATTACGGGAGGGAACACCCAGTCTACGACGGCAAGGCCTACACATACTCTTCAACCTACCACGGCGGGACCGGCACGCTTCATCTATACGCCCATCATTCCACAGTGCCTACGACACCAGGGGGACAGCCCGAGTACCACGTAAACCAGCTAAGAGCTTACGCTTTGACAAGTGACCGGGAAACCTTTGTTCAAGGAACCACTGCGTACAGGAACCTGAGGGACCTGGCGAAGCAGCACCGAGACACCTTTATACGGGACGCAAACTTCAGGCGATGAGCAGGAACTACGTACACAGCAGCTTGGGGGGGGGGCGGGGGAAATCTTGAATGTTACAGCTGAGAAATGTTTCGGGGACCTAGCTAGCTATCACATTGTGAAGCCTGTTGTAACCCACCCACGAGGGGGCCAAAAAAGGCAGCGCGCCGTAATGCAAATGAATTTGTTTTCGTTATGCACATTGGTGATTGTTTTCCTGTATGGCTGGTGCAGTCGGTTCGGTGCGTGGTTGTAGCTGGACATCTATGGGTGGCTGGGGCCATGAATGTTTCGTTTGCATGTGTGGAGCCACACTTCGTGTACACCCTGGATTGAGGTCGATTCTGAAGCCACGATTGATGGGACGGTCGGTTAGAGGTCTAGTAGAAACGAGTGTCAGACGACTCAGGGCGACCACAGATGGCCTGTGTTGGAAGGCACGGTCTGGGATGACTAAGCAGATAGCTTACATTACCCCCTCCTTCTGAGCGTTTGGCCGTGAGGATTCCTTTGCTCGCCACACCAAAAATAACATGTTTTTGCTTCATCAACTTCATCAGCCTGTACGGCTGGTGCAGTCGGTTTGGTGTGCGGTTTTTGTAGATGTGGCTTGGGCGACGAAGGCATACTGCGTTTGTGGACCAACTCTCCAACTCGTATAAGTCGATGATCGTATGGGCCCACGAAACATCCATTACAACCTACCATACTCACGAAGGATATTTTGGTGCGCGAGACCTCGCCGTTCATAGCCCCGGCCTGCGGCTATTCTCACATCAGATCTCGCTAGGACACGTAGTGGGGTACGTACGAAGTGGCTGCTGATGGAAGAATTGGCGTATTACACCATTAGCTCAATTGTCATCCGATCAGGCAACACAAAATGCAAGCTTTATTTTAGGGTCAAATCAATCTAGATGGATGAATTGGCGTACTTCACAGTTAGCTCAATTGTCATCCTCTCGAGCAACACAAAATGCAAGTTGTATTTCAGGGACAAATCAATAGAAGGGCTGTCTATCATCGCTGTACTGAGTCGAGAATAGGTCACAGAGACAAGGATCAAGCCGTCAAGTTGATCGTAATTCTCTTTCTTCCATCTGTGACGCTGAGAGAAATTCTAGATTTAGGACTTGTCTTGGAGTATGACATTGTTGAGATATGATCAAGGGCGGCGTTGTGCAAACTCAGTACAGAGGAGGCAGGTGCCGGGGATCTCATCCAAAGAAGGTGTAGCGGAACGAAGATCCTAACTGGTGGGGCAGCCGGGGAAGCATGTGATAAGACCGGTCTCCCGCACCGCGCCGCACGTCAGCAACATGCAATCTTCGGTATTCACACACGGGCACGCACATCCCTGTTTCAAGGTGGCCTCTTTCTTTCTCCAAGTCTTACTGTCTAGGCATGATGCGAAAGCTCGTGCTAGTGAACGGTAATCGATGGCTTCTCTGGTGTAAGATAGATACATTGGCAAGCCGTTCGCGGCTGACTGATAGCATGCAGCGTTGTGGAGGCCTTGACGTCTTCACACCTCAACAAGATGCTTTTTAAGATGGAAGCCTCGTTTGTTGGGGTTCGTGATTGGCTCTTAAGTGGGCAGTGCACCATGCTGTTCGCAATTGAGTGTTGCAATTGGGTGCAGGGTCACTGAGGAGGCGGTCTGCAAACACTGTGCGTCCAAGCTAAAGCATTTTTATACACCCCTTGATGAACCTAACTTGAGGCCAGGGGATCGAGAAGATACTGCAGGGAAGGGATAAAAGGGTACAATTCATTTATTGGTGCAGATATAGTAACCTCCCCTCCCCCCCAAGGAACAGAATGCTTCAAGTGAGGCTCTTTCATTTAACTACGACTACAAATTTCAAAACATCTCGTTATTGGGTTAGCTCTGCACACTTTCCTATATTAAAGGAGCTGCTATACAGAGGCTTGCTTACTAGGTAGTCGCGATAATGGTAAGCCTACACCTGTCAATTAGAAATTCCGCCCCACGTAGTTTAGTATTACCCGTCAGACACTAATCGAGACTTAGCCATCATCCTCGGCTGGGAAGTCGAAGAGCAAGAAGAGCAAAAGCGCCCAGCAAGTTGCTAGATACTTCTGGTACTGTGTGAGCATATCTTTGGCACAGAACTCCTTGTCCACCAACCATGGAAGTCTCTAAATCGATGCAGTGTGTTTGTAGCTGTGGGCCTCAGTCGATAAACCGGACAGCTTGCTCGGCATGTTTTCACGAACGCTGCGCAAATTGTTTGACGAGGAAGTTGAAGATGTAAGCCGAACCTACGTCGAAGGAGGCATCTGGGGTCGGGCTTCGCAGTCATTGAAGGGTAGAGGGTAGTCGCCAGGACCGAGAGGGATGCTATCTCGTAGAAAAATGCTTTACAAATATTATGCAACCAAATCAGTGTGCCGCTGTAGACATGACTGGAGCCACGGCATACTGTTGTTGAACCCACCAGCCTGTACACCTTGCAGTGTCGACTCTGAAGGCATGGTGGTTTGGGGGAAGCCGACTAGAGATCTAGTAGACACGAATGACAGTCGAGGTCGAGCACAGATGGCTTGGTCAATTCAAGGAGGGTCGATACGAATGGCAATCGACTGAAGTCACTCAGACGACCTGGTGGATCCAAGCGGGGTCGACTCAAGCCACGATTGACGGGCAAGGCGACTAGACATTGAGTCGAAAAGAGGGGACGTCGACACTGTCGACACGAGACCATATCGATAATGTACCACGCCTCCTTTTGGGACGCTGGCTGTGTTTCCTTCTTCAAGTCGAAGCGCAAGGCGACGAGCTCAATGAAAAGAATGGTGTTGGCATCAAAAATTCCGCCCAGGTTGACCCCAGAGGAGTAAACCAGACTGGTCAGCGCCACGATGTGCTATGCAGGCTTTCCAACCTAACTGCAATGATTCTTGATCCATCGCAGTTCAGGCAAGGTAAGTATAACTCAGGAGGAGGGGAAAGGGGAGGAAAAGGTGGGAGGATGGGAGGGTTTAAATAGTTGGAGGTGAAGGATTCTGCCGGCTGCGCAGCGCAGCGCGTCCGAAAATTGACCGCCCTTTCCGTTTTGGGAAGCTTGCACTGCTGCCTGCTACTCGTTCTGGGTGCCCATGGCCCAAACAGTCAAATGCCTACCTACCTACCTGCCTTAGGTAGGTACCTGTAGGCAAGTTATCTCATGGGAGGTAAGCATTATCCCAGAGGAGGTTATCCCATACAAGGCCATACAAGGGGAAGAAATGTAGTCTGTAATTGCTGAGATAAACCCGAATTTCTGCCCGAGGCAGTGAGCACTCTGAGCGGCCCTGACCAAGCCTGCCGGCCGGCCGCCCCCAGGCGTTGGAGCTCCCCCGGCAGGTCCCCCGAGCCGAACGAAAATCTCACCACTCGAATCGCATCATAGAATTTTGGCAGAGCTCCCGCGGCCGTCTCGCAAGCAAGCAGCTCCACACCCTCAAGCCTGCTCCCCGAATTGTGTCCTCCCACCGTCAATCCCACGCCCATGTAGTACACCTGTCAACCGAGGACCAGAAACAACCACGCAATGGCAGCCAAGGACGGAGAGCGGAGCGCCTCCTCGGCGACCCGGTTCACAGCGACGACGCCCCATGCATCCTCCAAGGCCGGCCCGTCGCGGTTCCCACCGCCGCCCGGGGCAGGAGGACCCAGGAAGCCAGCCGCAGCTTCTGCGCGGGCGTCGGCACCAAACTCAGAGACCCCCGAGCAGCGGGTGGCACGGTTACGAGCGGCGCACGAGAGGGCCAAGACAGCCCAGATATCACGGTTCGACCAGCTGATCGCGAGGTCAAGACCCTTCTTCGACTCGGCACACAGGATCACGGTCATAAGCCTGGTGGGGCTGACGGGTACGCACCAAGCTCTCCTTCCCCTTCTCTACGGCTTGTGCCAAATGCTAACTGCTCTTGCTACTCTCTCGAACAGCCGTCGCCGGCCTCCTCACAGCATACACGGCATACGACATGCTCCGGTATAACCGCAAGCGCAAGGCAGAGTTTATCGAGGCCCAACGAATCATGTCGGCTGACAGTCTGGAGGCCGCGCGGCTGGCATACATGAGGGGTGACGCGTCGGACGAGCAGGTCTCGCTGGTGGAGGAGGCGAACGCCCGCGCGGGCGGCGCGGGAGGGGACTTCAAGCTGCCCAGCATACTGAGCGCGCCGAAGCCGATCAAGAGGGACGAGGAGGCACCGGGCCAGAGCGAGCAGGCGCCGGCGGCGGCATCAGCACCGGGCGAGAACAAGTCGTCTGGGCTGTTTGGGTGGTTCTCCTCGAAGAAGCCGGCCCAGGACGCGACGGGGACGAGCGATGCGCCGCGAACTCTCGAGGACAAGCAGGACATGCTCAGGAAGGCTCGGGAGGCCTTTGAGAAGGAGAAGGAGGCGCAGCGGAGCGGAGGGCCGCTGGACCGTCTGGGGATTGAGGAGCCGGCGGTATCACCGACACAAACGAAAGAGGCGGAGCAGCCCAAAAAGAAGGGATGGTGGTAGTGCAGGAGACCATTTCGCTCCCAACATCCCAACCGAAGGCCGTTGTGATATGAGGCTACATCGGCCGCGGCCGTCGGGCGAGCCCCCATCGCACCGCATGACGCCGATGGGGAGCTGTAACAAAAGTGTACGGGGGCTCTCAAGCATGTGTCGGCGTCTAGGCTGTGTATATAGACTGGCGATTGGTTCCTTTGGGACATTTTGGACATTGCATCTCGATCTTCACGGCCCATCCCTCCTCTCCTCGCAACCTTCTGCCTCTGCAGTGTCACATTCTGGACGCCCGACTTCAATGAAAGGACATCGATCATCGAAAGCTAATAGAATATCAAGGCGGCCGGAATTTGGTGTCCGTTGGGTCAAGCCCGGGGCTGTGGATCGACCCAAGGCACCATGCCGGGGCTCACCGGTCGCGAGCCTAAATTAAGATCGTGCGATGGATTCGCGAGGAGGCTCATGTCACTGCATGGGAGCAGCACCGCATAGAGCAAATGACAAAGAAGTGATGCTATACCGGTCAGCTGCGTCCTCGAACTACGTCGGAGCCGTCCTGATGGGGTATCAATTTTGGCGTCCACACCGCCGGATGGACCCTCTTTGTGTGACATTGGGCTTCGAGAAGATTTCCTTAGCCTTGGGGCGTCTCGGGAGCTACCGGTGAGAGAATGTGCACTTTCTCGGAGCGTCGGTCCATCGGCCGGGCTGTTCACATGGCCAGTCCGGCTCAGCCACCTGAGTTGGTCTAGACGTCGCTGCCAACCCTCTATCGCGACATCGGAGCACATTTTGGATGGTCAAAATGACAGGCGGACGGAGTACTTCTGATATAACCATGATTCGTCGCCCGAAATGCATCGACCAGAAGTCAGGAATCCACTGACCACGCTCATGATGAAGTCGGTTTAATACTCCTGGACTCCTGGACAAAACACTGCCTACCCCTCCCCGGCGAGTACCAAGAAAACTGATTAAATTTACTACTATTTCGGGCATAAATAAAGAGAGCGGGAGAGCTCCTGAGAGGGCATGCGAAACCCAGCATACAAGAGTGGTGCATGAGCGTGAAGCCAACCCAACCCCTGTTTGTTGAATACTTGAGTGTGGAGAGAGTCGCACACTCTCAGATAAAGCCTTCCTCAGGGAAATTTCACTCCTGGTCATCCTGGGCCGGACCACGCTCTCCGCGCATGACGGTGTGCTATATACAACATGCTCACCGTGCTCGTTATCCTCGCCTGAATCATCTCTTCGTCGCCTCCTGTATTGTCACACGGAAGAGGTCCACCACTATGGTGGAGTACGTTAGGCAACCAGCGGGCCCTGCGGGCCAGCTGAAGGAATAGGAGCCTCAGGCATCTAGACTCGATTGGCTATATATGGCGCGAGTCTAGCATTTGTATCCAGGGAGGATCCTTGAACCTCAAGGATCCCTTTGACCCCCTTAGAGATTATCGTTGAAATACCACAAGCCCTACACACACACTAGCCCTTGTAACATGTATGTAGCCACGCCTCCATGCCACGCGGGTATCTTATGTAATGAAAAAAAGTCTTGAACATCGAGGGTATTTCCTTGCGAGTGTAGTGCACTGTGTGTGCTTTCCGGTCCGAGTGATGAACCGATGGCCCAGCAGATAGTAGAGTAGCCTCCTCAAGGTAGAAAAGCCGGCTGCGCCATCCTGATCACAGCACCGGACAGGCATTTTGAAAAGTGATCCCGACATGCCCGTGCAGTTCAGGATCCTCACGGCTGCGGCGACGGTACTGAGCCATCCAATCGCCATCGTTGGCGCAAATGGCCCTTGCTTGTCTCGCGGTACCGTTTCCGATTGGCTTCTAATGTGATGCTGTGTCCTCCTCAAAGGGACATCATACCCCTGTGAAACGCGCCTCACATCTTCAGCCTCCTTGTCGGACAGTTGGCACATCGTTCGTGAAAGCAAGCTGAGCAAGCAACCTGACCGATAGACTGTGGCCCGCAGCTGCACACACACTAACAAAAGTCAACACAAGTAATTAGTCGGTAGATACCAGGTGTAGTAGAATAATACTTACGCAGTACCAAAAGTACCTAGCTGCTTGCTTGGCACCCTTGCTCTTCTTAGGCTTGGACTGTGAGGTCGAAGATGAGGACGGCTGTATCTCTTATCAGTTTCTAGGAAATGACATTGCGCCGTGCTGACGCTCATGCAAGCACCTACCATTGTCGTCCCAAGTGGGCCCCTATCTAGCCGCAGCCAATGCCGCCGTCACTATGGAGTGGGTCGTGGAGTGAGCCAGTATGATAACACCTTCGACATAGAGTTGCGGAACACGGCCATGCGCAACGGTGTTTGGTTACGGAGACTCGAGTCGTTCCGATCGTAACCAGAGTTGGAAGTGTTGATCAAGATCCCAGGTCGTCTTGAAATCATTGATGACGATGATTGGGCGTGGCATGAAAGTGCGATATGTAGTCTACCTGCCGTAACGAGGATTCGTACTTTCGCTCAAGCTCAAGAGGGCGGGATGGAAGTATCGATCAGGATGCAGATTCGTCTTGCAATGACGATACTTGAGCGGGAATGGAGCTGCAATGCGTAAACCCGCTGTAACGAGAGATCAATACTTCCCCCGCGACCTCTTGAGCTTGAGGAAGCATTGATCAGGATGGGAGAAAAAGAGAACACAATTCTCCTCAAGCTCGAGAGGGCGTGGAGGTGGTCAGTTTTTGTTGAATGCTTCCTTGGCCTTAATATCATTCCCCGGCCGCAATATCATTCCCTGCTCGTCGCGTTCCCGTGCTTGGACTAGGCTTCGAGCTCCAACCGAAATTAAGCTCTGACCGAGACACGCACGACGTTGCTTTGAAATTCATGCAAATCTTAGGCGAAGTATGACAAGGTCTCAAAGTCAGACGATGTTTGAGCAAGCGAGTGGACCACGTAGGCTTGAGGATGCAAGCGGATGTGTTAAATGCCATTGGAGCCGGTGCGAGGCTTGACTGGTCAGGTATCACGCTGTCTAGGTCCACTAGAGATAGAATGAAGGCGCGACGGAGAAAATCTCAACCCCTCCGGAGTTGCGGGCGATTACCATACCAGTCGGTGATTAGTCAGACTCAGCAAGTGCTGCAATCCTTCTGACGCATCGCAAAGCTCTCCGGCCGTCTGATCCATTTTATCAAGTTTGTCTCTCCCCTTTCTGCTACGAAATCGTCGATATAAACATGTTGTCAATGTATCATTCGCCGTCTGGAAAGGCATCGGCGTCTACCTGCGTTGTCAGGGACCTTTCCAGACGCAATCCGGGCCACACGGAAATCATGGGGTTCTGCGTGAACGCAGTTGCACAATCGAGTTCCCGACGCCCCACCAACAGCGGACGTGCACGTCCGTACGCACGAAACCCCATCATCAGCTGAGCGAGACTTTGTCGGATTCGCAAACCGATAGCTGATTTGTTCCACCATGGCCGAGTGGGAGGTGCCCTGTCCGCACGGAAATGACCCGCTGGCTTATCAGGTCGGAGACCGCCCCGGGTAGCTGCGAACCGGTACTCCGGGCTACGTGCGGGACCCAACATTTTCGTCGGCGCCGACGAATGTTCTGTGCGATGCTGTAGAACACTTCGTATTCGTTCTGTCCTCTATCATCAGCAGTGCTTATCACAAGACAAATTTAACTTTGTAGACAAAAATGAGTCAGACTCTGCCGCACGAAATGCATCTGAGGTTGCTGCCATGAGACCGGTCAAGGCACGCTACATGAAGAAGCATTTGACACAGCGTCTCCCGTCAAGCAGTCATTCGTGGCCGGATCCGCGTGCTGCAATGCGAGACTCGGGGCTGCGTTTTGGCGAAATTGCGACCGTCGTGCGCTATTCGGCGTGGCGCTTGAGAACTGCAAAATGTTAGCAGGGCCCAGCCCAGAGACCATACTTTCAGGGCCACTTTGCTGACCAGATTCCTTCTCAATACCACCTGCGAGCTTGCGAGTTTCACAGAAATGATCGTGGAGCAATAAGCCGTGGCCTCGCTCACTTCCACACCCTCTTCTTGGCTTTAGTTCGTGGAGCATGTGCGATGCAAGCCTGCCGATTGGCTATGTTCAATCCTCCCTTGTTCCTGACAGCACTTCTCAGACCTTCAGCTTTCTTGTCATGCAGTTTGCGCAGCGTTCGTGGAAACAAGCCGAACAGGCCGTCTGATTTATCGGAAGAGGCCCACAGCCGCAAAGACACTACTCTGAGGTCAGAAAAGCCGAGTATTCGGTAGGCACGGCCAGTCAGAGAAAAGGATATACGTACACAGTACCAGTAATACCTGGCGACTGATTTTGCGCCTTTCCCCTTTTTCGACTTGCCCGTGGAGTCTGAACTTGACGACGGCTGTCCCTTGGTCAGTTGCTCACACATCCCACTGCCACGGAGGATACGTTTGTGATGGCCACACGACCACTCACCATCGTCTTTGTGGTTTAGACCCCTATCAGGCCACGGACAAGCATGCCCTTTCCTGAGAGGGGCTCGGGATGGCCCCAGTCGCTGTGGTGTCTCGCAATCTTGAGCAGTTGACTCCATGCATTTTCACACAACGCGTCCAGAGATTTGGCCTGCCTGCCTGTCCATAGGTAGCCTATTCCTGGGAGATTGTCACTGTCGGAATGTCTTAGACACAGAAGGTGTTTAAGTTTACCACTATATGAAGGGACCGCCTACATACTGCTTAAGAAGCGTACGTACACGGATTAAAAACGAAACCATCTTAGACACAGAGAAGCTTGTCTCTGAGAGAGGCGCGGGGAGCCAATTTGGCCCTTGAGCCTTGGGCTGAGCTTAGCTGGATGGGACCCCCGGAACGTGTCCAGATTTCGCCAGGCCCCGCCTCTTCCATGCACGCAGCCAAATTTAGCCCTTGCCAGCTCCTCATCCCCTGCCAAGTTACCAAAGCTTCGTTGTATCATTCAAACCGCAAGGCCCGCAAGTGTGACTAACCGCATGTCCTTGCCAACCCTGAGAACTTTATTTTATACCGGCATAGTTAAGCGGATCCGTTGCTTCTGATGATACGTTTTTGAAATTTCGTGGCTCAACAATATCATTCCAGTCAATCACCTTCCTAACTCGTTTCGCTAATATATTGATGCAGACAAACATGCGTGTCCCCAACGAAAAGCAACTGTGCCGAGACACTGCGCTGTCACTCTTTAGAATTTGAGGTGCTTGAGGTCACTGCCGGGTGTGCACAAGCGTCGGTGACCGAATCAAGAGGTCGAAGCCCGGGGCGGCGAACTGCTGATTTTCGGTTGCTTCCCGCGTTAGTATTCTTCCTGTGATCGCTTCAAGTGCTACTTGAGGCTGCACAGAGCCATCTCACATCTCCTCTGTCCTGTCTCTTTCGATGACGTGGATGGCTAAGTAAGTGTGAGAGTTTGGTTCACATTCTATGCATTAAATTAGATCACTGACCATGTCGGTGTCAAGCCCGAGAGACTGCCAGAAAGGGGGAAGATTGATAGTCTAAGTGTTTCTTAAGGGTATTGACTAGTGCAAGGGACAGCCGGAAACCCACGTGGGGAACTTCAAGTTTACGGTGCACACTCCGGCCGAGTGGCTTGCGGTTGCGTCGATGCGTGGTTGAAAACGACTACCCTGGTGCTATGTTACAAGGGCTAGTGTGTGTGTAGGGCTTGTAGTATTCAACGATAATCTCTAAGGGGGTCTAAGGGATCCTTGAGGTTCAAGGATCCTCCCTGGATACAAGTGTTAGACTCTCGCCATATATAGCCCATCGAGTCTTGATGCCTGAGGCCCTTATTCCTTCAGCTGGCCCACAGGGCCCGCTGGCTGCCTAAACGCGCTCCACTACGGCGCGTATCTCTCCCGTGTGACATGCTATTTGTTGTGAAAGAGCTTACAACGCCTCGGGGACCGCCTACATACTGCTTAAGAAGCATATGTACACGGATTAAAACGAAACCACTTACAACGCCTCGATAGATAAACCGTCTTTCTTTTTCGCGAATTGTCACACACTGCGGCTTCAGTTATCTCGCTTCATGGGGTCAGATGGTTGCCCACGCTAGCACAGCGATCTGCTGTGCTTCCGGAATCGCCCGGGTGCCTCGTGATCTTATACCAGCCAAACCAGGCAGCCCTCAATATTGAACCTATTCAAGGTGTGTGGCTTGAGGTTGGGCATCACTGCTGGTCGTCTTCTGGAGGTCTCGGCACGCTGACCGAAGGCGCCAACTCTATCAGCGCCACGTCGAAAGACTCGATTGGGTGCCGTCCGTAACTCGATTTGAATCCTTGTGATCTCAGGCAATGGGCTCTAAAGTGCTGACCACTCGGACAGTGTTTGTCACGATCCAGAGAGCCCAATGCTCTACCCATCATTTATGTGCATCAAAGACTCGCTGAAGAATTGGCCTAGTAAGCCTGATCCGACGGAAATTCGGGGCTGTCACCGTAGATTCGAGACTAGACAGCGAAAATCGCTATGTCAGAAAAATGCAGTGCCATCATCCTGCAAGTTCAATTGGTTCTGACTGGAGTTCCATATGGCTCGGGCGACAAAGGCTCGGTCAATACTGCCTTCTCAGAGAAGATCTTCAAGGTCAACACCTAACTAGGCATCCGGCGCTAATGTTGCAGGATTGGAGAATTATCGACATAATGTAGACACGAAATGTTCTGACTTCGCATGATAAAATGTACCTGAGCTTGCGGCCATCAGAACTAGCCCCGGGCACTATGAGACGAATTCGATACAAACCCGCCAGTCAAGGACTCGAATCGAGGTACTAGAAATGACGATAATTTCGCGAGCGCCTCACTAGAAGCAATGATGGAACGATATGCTGTAGCCTTGTCCACTTCCACACCCTCTTCTTCGCTTTAGTGCGTGGCAGGACGATGGTGTTGCTCTCTGTTCGGGGCGTGCGCTACCATACCGCGTCTGGGGAGTCATTTGATCAAAGCCGGTCGACGCGGTTGGCTTGATATACAACAGGTCTGTATTTATGGGTCTATATCAACTGGCATCCTTCTACAGTGGATTTGTCACGTATCATCTCCTACTCTGTGCCTTACCACATCCTTTAGCGTGAAAGGGCTCTCGGAAGCATCTCAGACGCGAATTCGCAGCACGTGCCCTCGAGCCCTCGTCTTCCATTTTCATTATCGTGGTTAGTTCTAGCCGATGCGGTGTGGGGCAGCCCGATCATCAGCAGGACGAGTGGCTGAGACCTCGGCCGAATACTGTATGGCAAGGCGTCGAGAACCAGAGGTTCACTGATCTGCCGCAAATGTTTACTCTCAGCGATGATGAATACGATTCGAGCGACGAAGGTGAGGAAAGTGGCAACGGAAGTGAAGATGAGGCTTTCCATGTCAAAGATGAGCCTGAGAAAGGTCGCAACGTCGCATGTTGCGAGTCAGACGTGGTTGAAGTGAGAGGGAGAGAAATATCGGGCACTCAATCTACGTCAAACAGTCAGCTACCTGGTTCCAAGAACGAATCAACAAATGAAGCTCTTGACCCCTTGGAACGAGAGGAAACCTTTGGAATGTCATCACACAATTCTTGGAAGGCATGGAGGACCAAGACCTACTTCGGGACTCGATTGGCAGGCTCAGAAAGTTTTTCAAGGCTGCTTAACTATGGAGCATCTGGAGCAATGTTTATTAAGGTATTGCTGAATTAGAACACCATGCACTTTGTGCTGCCCAGTCGGAAGACAATGCAATTCGCCCGCAAGCCAATTCTTCCGTCAGCAGTCACTCCATACGTATCCCAACACCTGTCCTAGCGAGCTTTTGCGAGAAAATGGTCGGCATTTTTGAATGGAGCAAGGGGCCTGAAGTACCGAGGACTCCGAGTCCCCGCGTGACTATAGTGATGCTCCCGTGGACCCCAATACAGCTACTGACTTATCGGGTTGGAACCTTGCCAGCACACTACGATCTTTAGCATCTTCGCTGCTCAGTCTTGTACTTCGGGATCATTTGCTGAACTTTCTCACATGTTTGATGCCATTCCTTTTCAGTACTTGCTTTCGAACCCTGCAATTCGCACATCGGCCGATCGAGCACTCCTCGCACGTCTCTTGCTGAATCATTTGCGGGCCGGTCTCACAAGAGCACTGGTATAGTGAGCACGTGATAGATGCATGTGGAAGACGGAGAAGCTTGTTCTGACGCAGTACCAGTAGAACCGAGGCACACTTTTGACACAATGTCTTTTCTTTGGTTTTGGCGGCGGCGACGGCTGCAGACGTACGTCAGTTTGGGTGCATCCGATCTATCAGTTTATCAAACTAACCATGACGTGCAGGTGTCAAGACTGAGAGCTACCAGAGATGGGGAAACTTATGCAAGGGACGGGCCGTAGGCCCACTTGGAGAGACTTTTTGGTGTACACTACACGCACTGGCTGGCTGGGTGGCTTGCGTTACGTTGACGTGTGTTGTAGGTGGTGTGGGGACAGATTTGTATTTTGGATCCACATCGAAAGGAGGCCTGAGCATCCAATATATGGACAGCAAAGCCCGGCACGCATGGGGGCCGCTAGACGCTCAGGACGGCGTATACCTACACGACATGTCTGCCACTTAGATTCTATGGAAGAGAATTAGTGGTAATCCTCAACTTACCCTGGCGTGTTTCAACCGAACACGCAGCACTGCCATGACATCAAACGTGACCGGCTCCCTTTTCAGTCTTGTTCGACGTAAGTAACCTAACAGGAACAAACTCTATGTGTTGCCCGGGTGCCGAATTCCTCTCTTCGGGCGGCGTGTGTCGACACGTGCATCGCAGTAGAAGTTAATACCCAGCTTGCTTCAATCGGTCGCAAGACATCGATCCCATTTCACAGGCGGCTTTCTTTTTGATTCTCTTGTAAAATGAGGAGATAGATTGATTTGTGCTCTCCAACTTTTGAGGCTTACCTCCGTGACCCTCCGATACCGCTTCATTAGTCTGCGTCACATGAGCCATCGGCTCCAGCCAGGGAACACACCAAGGTTAGAACCAAGGAATGAGCCACCCTCCTCGGGTAATACCGTTGCCTCACTCGAGGCTTTCACGGCCGGCTAATATCGATCTCCAATGGTTACAAATCTCGCTAGGCGTGGTCCGCTGTGCTCACGGAATTGCACGGGTGAGTTTTCGGACCTTCAGGCGGGCAGCCTGCAGAATGTCCTGGATACACGTCTTCAAATCCGGTGAGTTGATTCAATATATGAGTGCGTGTGACCTACGAGGCAGTTGTTGGGCATCATTGCTTGTTGCTCTCTTCCGAAGTTGAGAAATCTGTCAGACTCTGGTTGGGTTGCAACGTTGCACAATGCGATTGGACGTTACCGGCGAATAGATTTGGTCCTAGTCCCCGCCCACCAATTTGACTTCGAAACATGCAGTATTCGGGCAGAAGTGTCCCTGATAGCCCGCAGCCCAATGATGTAGGTACATGCACGTGGGCGCCGCTGAAGAATTGGCATTTCAGGCTGACGCCGGCGAAATCCAGGGCTGTCACGGTGAGATTCTTCATTGGGTCCTGGAGAATTGACCACGTCAGAGGGATGTAGTTCTCTTGAGCATGCAGATATTTGGGAGGCTCTGATTGAAGGACCATTGGGCTCGGGCGAAGGAGGATGGGAAAGATGTCTGCCTCCCAGCGCCAGCGATTCAACGATGCTACTCGAAGCGACCATCGCCCCTATGAGACATTACGGCATTTTTGAAGCAGGCAAGTACTCTTCCGGTGTTTATGGGCCTCTCAGACCGCAAGGAATTGCAACATCTGAGGTCCTTTCTAATCTAGGGGCTGCTAGGAAATCCTAGCTTTTGAGATTATGTAGGGAGCCGCTGGAGGAGAAAGATTTGTCATTGGCAGAGGATTTATTTAGAAGCAGTTTGGCTTAGAGCCTTGCTGGACAGGGCGCTGGAAAGACGATGTTGCCTTGCTCATATTTATAGTCTCCCTTTGATTAGTTCGTGACAGTGCGGCGGAGTACTACTCTTGGAAAGTGTGTATTACCACACCATATCTGCTAGAGTTCATTTGTCAGATATGATTGGCGTGGCTGTGATAGTCTGAGGAATGATTTGTTGCATGCCGACTGATTTTCTGCACCGGGAATCCATGATAAATCACATCGCCGGCTACAATCATCCGTAGGCTTTGGGCATGGATCATTGCCTTACAGACGTTGCAGCAAAACGCATTTCTACGACATTCGTCCACAACAAATCTCCCTTACCCTCAGACCTATAAAGCCATACCTTTAGAAGCTGCAGTCTACTCTCTAATGATGGTTTCATCCTACGACAAATGGCTGCGGCCTAAGCTCAATACTCATTGGCAGAACAAAGAAAACCAAACGTTCGTCGATTGGACTCTTTTGGCGAGCATACCAATCGAAGAATACGAAGATGACTCTGGAGACGATGAGGACGAGATTGACACCTCCGAAGAGGTATTCAACGCACCAAGGAGCAATAGAGAAGGCGAAGAAGGGGAAGAAGGAGAAGAAGGGGAAGAAGGAGAAGGAGAAGAGGAGGAGGAGGATGAGACGAGGTCGAATCTCCAGTTGACCGGGGTGCCTCGTTTGGCAGATAATGGCATCGTCGCACGCTTTGTGACAGCCATGGAAGACCAAGATCCTCTGCATCCGGATTCTATTTCTAGACTGGAACAGTTTTTCAAGATGGCCACACTACAGCGTCTGGAAGAAGCTAGCAGAGGATTCAAAGAAAGCCGAATATTGCTTGAAGACAGGAACTTTTCTCACAAGTGCTTTCGACCATACCCTAGATCGATGGACCCAAAGCAGCTCCACGAGGCTCTAGCAAGAGAGGTAAGAATGACCTAGCACAATACACAACGTCCGCTGACCGAAATACAGAGATATCCTGCCACGGACCTATCAAATCCTGTAGGTATCACTGGTACAAGATATTGGGGTCAAACATTCAGGTCTGGTCTATCTTTGTTAGTCTCGAAGATCAACGACCACCCATGGTCACGGAAGAAGCCAAGGCTGTGGACTGAATCAAAAGACTGTCAAGTCGAGAGACGCACCCTGTGAGTGCCCAGGGTGGTTGAACGAAGCCCTTTCGGTGTGACTAGTCTAACACGTACCCATGGTGCATGTGATACTTCAGATATGTATCGAATCCCACCAAATGGACTGCTCTGGCACTCGCGGAAACAGCAAGCCCAACTCAAGCTCCGGTCTTGTTCGACTTTTTTGATCGGTACCTCAGATTTGAGACATCAATTTTTGTCAACGTCAATGTGAGTTGATCCTTTTCTTTCTGTTTTGAAGCCCATATATATCTCTGATAGAATATAGCCGTACCTTGCGAGCATGACATTGTCACTTCACCTTCCATTTTACACGTTCTCAGAGCGGTTGTACGCAGACTCCCGACAAGATCGCGAAGGTTGCCCGCTACGCAAGTCATTTGAGTTGCCCTACATGCATTTAGCAGCGAGTTCTCGAAACCTACCGAAGCCGAGTAGGTGGATATGCGAGTCACAAGTGTCTCTACTCGTATCGATTGTTGACCTCCATGGGTGGACCGCTTACGTGTTCGAGGATACTTATTGCACGGCACGTGAGCCTTCTCAATACTGGGACTCTTTCTGCTCCCAGCCAGGCTTTTACTACCCAGATGCCCTGACTTCGGGAAAGCTCGACTCGACTCGCTCCGTCGGGCCGAGGATGTATTTCCTGAAAGTGTTTGAAACTCGAATTGATCAGGCCTACAGAGAATGGCGGGTAGTCGTGGACACAATGGCAGATATAGTGAAAAAGTGAGTTGTTTGCCTTCATTCCTTGGACCATTATCCCTCCCATTTTGATCCGTGTTTGAATAAATGATCTGATGAAACCAAAATGCCAGGCACAGACCAGATCGAATTTTTGCCTCACCTGCTGGATTCAAGAGGCGCCGAAACAGTAAGCGCGATAAGCAAATATTGCAGCAGCAGCGGTATTCCGAATGGATAAGTCAAATGACTGTCGTCGTGTCCGACCAGTCTGAACAGATTTCAACGACGCTTACTGCGTGGGACGAGTTCGAAAAGAGATGTACGCAGTACTTTCCTGAAGATATACACTCGCCATTGAACACCACGATCTGCCACACGTTTTCGATGATCAAGCTCCTGAAAGAGAGACTCGATGGCTTGAGCCAGGAGATTGCTAGGGACCAGAGCTCGGTAGGCCCTGAAAGTCAAACAGGCGACTAAACACATTTTGCTGACTTGTGGACGACAGCTCAGTGCTCAACTGGCAGTTGAGAACACCGGGACCGCGAAGTTTGTCAAGGCTCTCACTGTCATTTCTATTGTGAGTCTGTCTTCTTCTAATGTGCAACAGTTGACCTAAAAGATACTGTGGTCTGACAGCACCTATAGGTTATGATGCCAATGGTCCTAGACAGTCAGTATTAGCTTTTTGATATTAAGGTGCACCGTCTGTCACGCTTCGTAGTCTTCCATAATGCATCACCTAGAGCCGTGCAAGACTACTAATCCATATGCAGTTGCTTTGTTCAGCATTCAACCGGGGGTTATGCCCTTCCAGATGGACTTCCTCGCATTCGTGAGATCATATTTCGCTCTTGCTCTATTCTTCTGCGTGGTGTGGGTGGTTCTGTCACGGTGGGACACTTTTATGATGTTTGCCTGTTTCACTTATGAAAGAATGGACACCGCAGTCCACATGTCTTCTGGATCTTCGAGCGTTTCCACGCATGGACAACATGCAGACAGAGAGAGCGACAGCAATACGAGTGTAGCGGAGGAGGATGTACAAATGAGTACTTCAATTCCTCCATCTCGAAAGTCTGTTTGGGGTCGTTTTTCTGCCGGCTTTCTTCTAAGACGTGGGCAACAAGAAGCAATAACAACAGCAGTTGAGCCAGCAGGCCTTGCAGCTGTTGTTTGCGTCTGAGAGATTGGTTTCTTCATTCTCCTTTTAAATTTCCATGTTAGGGGATCATTTGAATAGCATAGCGTAACACAACCATAACTTCATTTTATCCACTGGCAAGGCTTACCGTGCTCTCAAAGTAGGAATGAACATGAACTTCGCAAAATAGCGTTGTGTCTTAGATAGACGACGTTTATTACATCATCTGGCCGCCTACTAGGATGTTGAAAGTCTAGTAGTTGTATACTACAAGTCATACTATCCTCAGCGAGCAGGCAATGCATGTGTGCCACGTAGAACGTACCGGATAATTTACTGGAAAGTCTTGTAACGAACCTGTAGACCCCGACAGAGGAAAAGGAGCAAGTAGGAGAAGTCTGACCAGCTCATACGTAACATTATTGAATTTTAGAATAGGAATGTGGAAGTGACCACGCTATTCTAACCTTCATCCGGGTATGATTGAGGAAAAGTAGAACCCGTTTGAAGTTACAAACGTATCCTTTCAACTATTATGGTAATGTAGTTTAAACTTCACCCCTCGGTAGGTTTATCAGGCATGGATTTTCCCACTGTCAATAGACTAGTTGTAACTAGACTACTAGTGTTGAAAGTGAACACCTCCATGGTATCGCCACTACTATTTTCCTCCAATATTGTAAATAAGTCCAGCCTAACTAGCGAACCATTTTTGCTGAAAATATGTAAATGCTCATCAAGGTACCGGCTCCAGCCTTCAAGGTGCATGCCTTCACAACTCGAATATAAAACAGCGGTTCCTTCCTCTCTTCAGACCACATCTGTTTAGAAAAGTCTTACCCAAACATCGCAAACTTCAAACTTCACAGCATTCTGCTCAACACAACCCCAAACCAACAACCTTGCAGCCTCTAAGTGAACTCCTCATCCGCGACTAAATTTCGCTTGAGCACACTGCAGACTTCACCACACTGAAGACTTCACACTCAAGAATTTATCGCACTCAAGAACTCCACGTTCTGTTCCATTCACGCAACATGAACCTCAACATTCTCTCCAGCGTCACCGCGCTGCTTATGCTGTCGACGGCGGCCTCAGTATTGCCAACCGCCCCAGTGTCGGCCGCACCAAACACGACTGCGCTACAACAGCCTATTATCACTCCAACAACCGGCCATGTCAACCTAGGAGAGGAAGTGCCGCCTGGGATTCAAAGGGAGGAACAGGCCGACCAGTATTTGTTCAACATAACCTTGGAGTCATTCATATCTCATCGAGACCAACGTTACCCCTCTTATTTCTGGTGGGAGAGCGACGGCTGTTCTCAATCGCCCGATGCCCCTTTTGGATTCCCTTTCCTCCCAGCTTGCTACCGCCACGACTTCGGCTATGACCAGTACAAGAAGGTATGAACAACCAAAATTCTTCGCCTGCTTTGCATCCGCCGACTCTCATATTCTTGGATCTCACCACCTTTGCAACACTGCATCCACCCCCTTACCATCATGAAATACATCTTTACCGATACTAACTTGGGGTGCGCTACAGCAAAACAGGTGGACGCCAGCAGCAAAGGACAAACTTGACCGCAACTTTAGATCAGAGTATATCTCAAACCTGTTCCCATCCTACCTCATCGTTGACGTGACGAGATTTCACTAACAGATTTTCCTAGTGTCTACCACCTTTGCTCGGCTCCGGACCTAAAGAACGAGATCTGCGAAGCATGTGCAGAGGATCCGCATCGCACGGACATCGACTGCAAGCACAGGACCGACATGTGCAAGTTCCCATAGGAGGATGTTTGCAAATGTCTTGGTGGTAAGTAAACCTCACCCCTAATCTAGGTCCCAAACATACCTTGACCATTTTTCTAACGTGTGTGAACAGACATTTACTACACTGCGGCGAAGAAATTCGGCCGCAAACAGAAACTGAGACAGAAGAGAGGGTTTGATGTACCCTCGATCGACGTGACCCAGTTCGCACTTTGTCTGAACAAGAATATGCATTCGGAGGATGGCAAGCCTGTCGACTAAGGTGCGCGTTCACTGGCTTGAGCGGGTGTGGTCACAAAACCGGTCACGTACACCAAAATTGAATCACAGGAAGGATGATGGATGGAGACCTCTTTTGTTTCTCTCCAAGGCGATTACGACTTTTCTGTTGAATTGAACGATGGGCAAAACATTGTGCGACGTACTGAGGGGTGGATGAATTAGTGACAACTACTCAAGGGTCCAGGGAACTAGGTTTTGAGATAAAGCAAATGAGGACCTCTGGGATAGCAACAAGAAAGGCTGGGACCCTATGTAGAGGGAGAAATGTTCATCACTATCATTAATGTTCCAGTGGGATCAGACTTTGAAGGATACACGATTAACATGTGGTCTTGATACACAACTTTCGGCATGCGGCAAGGGACATCCATTGATACCTAGGTAGTATGCTCAATGCACCCGGGCAGCATGGTGACAACGATGACTGGTCTCTGAATCGGCCCAGCGACAGAATATCAACCCTAACAATCATTCTCACACACGAGTCTCTAACTCTTGCTAGAAAACCAAAATACAGAGTTTGAAATCATGCAATATTAATACTATGACAGTTCTCCGTCTTGTACTAGCTGAAGCAGAAGCTTGCGAGCGGCCCAATCTCCCATGTTTGGCTGTTAACTTCAATCGAGTAGGTATGATGGTGTTCCTCAGGCCGTAGCAGTATAAACTTGGACCAGCCCATCAGGCGAATACTTTACGAGGCATCGTAGTCCCAATTCGTCCAACCTTCGAACTCGTTGCCCTTTACGTAGTGTATACCGTGTTTCTTGACAATATCTGTAAGTGCGCTGTTCAGCCTCGTGTCAGTAAAACTCATAAATTGATCGCGCCGATCACATATCAATGTAGTCACTGCTTTCGCGTAACCTGATTTGACCTCGAAGGGGGATATTGCACTTGGAACGGTACATACTCCCAGTCCCTGCAAAGATGCTCATTACCCCATCCAGTATACCCCGTGTAGACCTCTCCAGGCAGGTCCGGTCGGATCAAAGAAGTGTCACCGTGACACATAGGCGCCTGACGGAGGACCTCTAGGCAGTGGTCGAGGTGCGAGTAGGTCCCGTTGTCGGAGACCCGGCTTCCTCCGGTTGAGCGATAATCGTTGATGGCCTTTTTGAGCAACACAACACAGTGTAACTGATGCATAAATCCTATTCCAAAGGCCTGTGATCCCTCTTTCCAGGGGATAGGATCTTGGTCATTGCCCGCGGAGTCGGGTCCTGTCAAAGGTATGCCGAATCCGTAGCCCTTCGAGGCGGGGTCGTTCTCGAGTGCCACCCAGGTGCTGTAGAACAGGGTGTCCCATGGGCTGGTGCTAGGGGATCCCGACGATATCCCGTGTTGGCCGTACTTGCTGTCCCATGGGTCGCTGTCGATGAATTCCTGCTGGTTGTTAAGCACGACCTTTCTCCACCCTATCGGTTGTCCCCACAGCTTTTCTGACTCCAAATGGCATTCATAGCTGCCCAGAGTGTATGGTGAGAGCAAGTCTAGTCTGAAGTATAATATCCATAGGGTGCCGACGGTGATGCCAATACTGAGAAGTGAGACGAATTTCCACTTCTGAATAGCCGCGAAGCAACTCTGGCGCTTGAGGGGTTGTTGGCACTCTTCCAAGTCACTCAGAAGGAGCGAATTGTAGACGACAGTATTCCTTGGACCCATGGTGGATGAAGGGTGGTGACTTGGCGAGTCTGCGTTCTCCAGGGGTTACAGCCTTTCAATATTGGAGTCTAGTACTCCTTGCAAATAACAACTCGCCATTCTTTCGCTTACTTGTGCAATGAAGGTCAACCATGCTGAGCAACGCCTGGCCTAAAGATGTAGGTAGCTCAGTGTCTTCATTCCTCGGCACTGCTAGACGGCAATGCCTTTGCCTACCTGCGACTCACTTATCAGCTGAATCCCGGGCCTGAGGACCAGACGAGGGGTTTAGTGGCCAATGAGAGAATTTGCTCCGTGCTGTATGTCTTATAAGAAGTTTAAAACTTCGTCTGTCTATGGTCCACTAGGTACTTTTGCAAGTGAGACTTCGAATAGTCTAAGTTTGATTTAGACTCAAACTGGAACTGAAACACTTAGGCCCCGAAGGCTGGAGCGAAGCGCAGTCTCTGGACTCAGAATGTGCTCCGAAAAGATATTTTGAAAACGATAAGGCTACTTGCTTGTCGTCCGGCCTCCAACGAAACTATTGAATTCTTCACGTAGCAGGCCATATTACTGCCTATAGGACTCTGTCGCAGCGTTCCAGTCGCTTGAACTGCATTCCGTTGCTGGTCAGCCCAGCTGCCCTATTCGTTCCAACCCTCACCAGACATTCCACAATTGGGGCTGACCAACCTCCTGGTTTCCTGTTAGCGCTCGCTGTCTAACGCCAGCTGCGACACACAATGATGGTGCAAGATCGTGAGAGTTGATTGCCAAGATCCTGAAGATAAATATGTAGCCGTCCTCTGATGTAAAGTTCGAATATTTGAATGACCACACTCATCCATTCACATCATCTTGAACCAGTATTCACACTTTCAATAAAGCAAATATGAGAGCCTCCACGGGTCACGTCCTCTTGATGGCCGCACTCGGCTCCATGGCACTGGCTGTGCCAGTCCTCAAGGTACTGCAAAGACAGCACCGAAAGCTCCAAAGCACTTTTGATGACTGTGTATTGACACCTCACAAGCGACATGACCATGCTCATGATCATGTTGCTGTAGTGGATTACGTCGAACCTGTCCACCCCAACGATAAGCGCCATGATGATGTTCACGATGTGGAGGTTTTCGTTGAGCCTGTCCATCCTAACGACAAGTGAAAAATGCTGTAAGTGGTCCCCGGAGCATATTTCCGCCTGCCTCAGAACTGGTCTTTCTTGCAGTAGTCATTTCAACAATTTTATGCAGATCTTCCTATGTGACCATCTAAAGACTGACTGTGTATGCTTTGGATTAAAGACCAGGCGGTTCATGATCTCAAAGTGAGGCCTGCTGGGGATGTTATAGCTAAGAAAATGAATTATTCATCAACGCAAAAAGCGAGAAGCCCTGGTCTATGAATGCATCAATTTGCTTAAAGTTCAAACCTCCGTCTTTGACGCCACGTATCCGCGTAGTAATCTTATTATCCCGAATGCCTCGAGGCCTCAAGAAAATAACCAAACAGAATGGCCTTGTCGATTTGTTAGCAAATCAAACATTGCCAGAATGTGATATGACGGCAGCATCGCGGCGGTCGAGCTTCAAGCAAAACTTTTAGCCTGCAAGAAACATAACTTATGAACCCCTCGTTTGATCTTCGGTACGGGTACGAAGTGAACCTTGCGGTCGAATATAGCAATGGCGACTCCTGCTGACAGTGACCACGCCCTGACAAAGCTGCAAGCCTAGAATCTGGACGTAACCAAGACCAACCGGACAGCCGGCACTTAGTCACGAGGTCTCACACAAACGCCCACCGGCAAGAAGGATTATCCCACTAGACATGGGAACAGGTTATAACAGGTGATCCTTCATGAATACCGAACCCCTCCCGAGAGCGTTTGAGATCGCGGACAAGATATCTTGTCATTCTAAATCGGGGATGGGGCGTTCTCTGGTTAAGGCGGATCACTCGCTGGTGAACCGATCCAGATAGTTCCCTAGCGTACTCCGCATAGCACCAGGAACTCGGCAATGATACAGTGGGCGGGCGCGGGGCGGGTCAGCGGGCATGTACTGTAAGCAAAAACGCGGGCTCCCTGGGATCTCCGCACCTTGGCTGGTTCATGCATAAGTATCGTGGGAACGACACGCTGCCCCTCAACTACCATGAAGAGCAATTCCTTTTTGCTATTGTTGCACGTGGAACTGTTAATCGTCGTCCTTTTCTGAGATAATATCATTCAAAGCCGCTAAATCCGACAGAAAACTCTCATAATGGCTGCAACAATGAAGGCAGTCAACTACTCGGGACCGTTCAAAGTGTCGGTTCAAGATGTGGAGAAGCCGGGCATCGAGCACCCGGATGATGTAATCGTCAAAGTCACGACTTCAGGTGAGCGCAACGAAAAATTACACCAGTATAAGCTGTCGAAACGTTGTTTCTGTGAGATGCTGATTTCCTTGTATAGCAATCTGCGGTTCAGACTTGCACATGTACGAAGGCCGTACAGGTGCTCAGCCGGGGATCACTTTTGGGTATGTTACAGACCCTTTCTCCTCCAGGTAACTCTGCCATTGGCTAAACTTCATCCAGGCACGAGAACATGGGAATTGTTGAGGAAGTCGGATCTGGTGTCACCCTGCTGGAAAAGGGTGACCGTATAGTAATGCCTTTCAACGTTGCAGATGGTCGTTGCCGGAACTGTGAGGAGGGGAAGACGGCTTTTTGCACCGGAGTGAACCCTGGATTTGCGGGCGGCGCTTATGGATACGTGGTGAGTATCTCTGTCTCAAAATTTTCACACTGCGACCGGATTCTCTCGCGGACGAGAATGATCCTGTTCTCTTGTAGATCACCCGCTAAACCTGCGGACTATTAGGCCATGGGACCTTACAGAGGAGGCCAAGCGTAGGTCCTTTCCCACCCTGTGGTTGCCACTTAAACTGATATCATGAACCAGTCAATACCTTCGAGTCCCGTACGCGGATTTCAACGCGCTGAAATTGCCTCCGGGAAGCGAAAATGAGGCAGATTTCATCCTCCTCGCGGACATTTTCCCCACCGGTTGGCACGGTGTCACCCTCTCAGGGTTCCAGCCCGGTGAGACCGTTGCAGTATTTGGCGGCGGACCAGTGGGGCTGATGGCTGCTTATTCCGCTGTCTTGCGCGGTGCTAGTCGTGTGTTGTAAGTTGACTGTGGCATATCCAACTTTGACATATTGAATACTCGACACGCAATCAAACTGACTCGATTCGAAGTCTCGTCGACCGTGTCAAGGAGCGCCTTGACGCTGCGGCAAAGATAGGAGCCCAGGCAGTCAACTTCGAGGACGTTGACCCTGTTGAGAAGATCATCGAGTTGAACGGAGGCATGGTTGACCGATCTGTGGATGCAGTGGTATGATACCGAGTCGAAGAGACGCGACACGCCAATAATTGCTAACAAGCTCATGATGTAGGGATACCAAGCGGTTAGCAAGGGTGGATCGAGCGAGGTTCCCAATATTGTCCTGGAGAACATGATCAAGGTAACTCGCGCATGTGGCGGTCTGGGTATTCCAGGCCTCTACGTCCCTACCGACCCGGGAGCGCCAGACAAGGCTTCAGGGGAAGGAAAGATCTCCCTGAGTTTCGGAAAGCTTTTCGAGAAGGTAAGATCAACTCTCAGAGATGTTCATGCTAGGAGTTCAAGGTCTGATTAACTGACTGAGGGCTAATCACTGCCACAGGGATTGTCACTTGCAACTGGTCAATGCAATGTGAAAGCGTACAATCGCTATCTGCGCGACCTCATCATTGCAGGGAAGGCAAAACCTAGTTTTGTCGTGTCTCATGAGGTAAGATTGCGTCCGCACATCTCTTCTCGACATGAATAATGAGACTGACTCACCTGTGATCGCAAGATTGAGATTGATGATGCCCCAACCGCGTATGAGAAGTTTGACAAGCGAATCGAGGGGTGAGTAAAATGTCCCGGATAGCAAGAGGGCAGAACCTGCTCCTGGACCATTTGCTAATAGTATACGCCTGGTAGTTACACCAAGGTCCTGATCCATCCAAACGGACCTGTTGCCTCACTTGGTTAGTTTCGAATTTCTTTTATTGACTTTTCATCAAAAGTTGATAAAAAGATTATTGCAGTCTCTTCTAAGAGTGCCGTTGTGTGGGGCGTAGGTGGCAAAGGAATCAGGAGTGTTGAGAAAACTATCAAAAGCTGGGTGTAATTAAGCAAAGAAGCGAGCCGTTCCCAGATGAACGATTCTCCTGCGACATTGTTGTCTGTCACGAAGGACTGGGTTTGATCTTTGAAGTCAAAGCGTGTTTTCATGATCCGCGACTGTTAACTGTATTTACCCTCCTACGCTGCCCTGAACCTAGTTACTGCTGCAAATGAATGCAAAATAATTTCCGCATGGTCCCACTCAGTAGACATACACGAAATCCTCATTATTGAGGTCCGTCAAGTCAAGCAGTCCCCTATCCTCAGCCAAGGTCCTATGCTGTGGGATCTGCGCGTCCTCAACCTCGACAGCCTTGCTTGCCTGCATCTTGTCCTTGCTGATCATCGACTCGTCAATGATAGTGGCGCTCTTACCAAGCTCCTGTCGCCGCTTGGCATGGCGATTATTCAGGAACATGAGATAGAACGGGATGACGGCCGCAACCACACCGACCAGGACAAACATGATGAGGTTGGAGATCAGCCCGGTGCGGTACAGAGGTGCCTGATCAGTGGAGTACAGGAGAGGCCCGATGACGTTTCCCGCGCACATTCCGATGAACACTACGGCTGAGGTGCACTTCTTCTTGGTGTCGCCGCCAGAGTTGACAGCCTGCCAGTTGAAGAGCATTGGAGTGATGGCGGCAAGGCAGGATACCTAGTGATGTTGTGAGTCGGCAGCATCAATGTGGGCCGTGGGTGAAACACTTACAAGGTAGTAGCCAAACAGCAAGATTCCTTTCTGGTGCCTCGGAACGGTGAGGAGGAGAACAGTTCCGATGGTGGGCAGGACAGATGTGGCCGCAATAACCAGCCCTTTCCTCTGAATTTTCTGAGCAATCCACCCAGTTCCGATGATAGCAATTACCTGAATTGCCCCAAATGGTATGTTGAACAAGATAGTCTGGAAGCTCGAGTAGCCGAAAGATTTAACAATCAAACTGCCAAACGTTGTTATACCACCACTCGAGATAGAAATGGCGAGTATAGCGATGAACCAGCAATACGTCTTGAGATCACAGGCGGTCTCCCAGACGTGGTCCCACCGCCAGGTCCTCGACGCGACTCCCATCTGATTTGCCCTCAGCCGCTCAGTAGCGATAACCTTCTCCCTTTCCGAGATGAACTTGGCCTCCATTGGAGAATCTGGCATGAGGCAGAATACCAGGATGGAGTAGGCGACGGTGAGCAACCCGCAAAACAAAAAGATGATCTGGTACTTGAACATGGTCTTGCTCTCGATGTGGCCCAGGCCGTATGTAAACAAACTGCCGATGATGCTCGTCACGCCGTTCATGGCGCTCCAGTAACTTGTCCTCAGGGTCTGCTCGCCTCGTCGCCACCACATTTGGGTGATGGCTACGCAGCAAGGGGCTATCATGGCCTCGAAAGTGCCCTACAGGATTCAAGTTAGTCACATAATCACACACAGTATCTTTCGTGACAATATTGTCAGAGAGGAGTTGGGGCTGGGTGGTTTCACTCACGAGGACGAATCGCAAGCCCAGTAAAGATGCGAAGTTTGTGCAGGCAGACATGAGGCAAAGCGCGGAGCCCCACAGGAAGACAGCGGACGCGATGACCTTGCCATTAGGAAATTTGACGAGGAGCACAGCAGCAGTCGGCTGCATGACGAGCTGTGCCAGGTAAAGAATGGAGCCGAGCCAGGAGTATTGTTTACCGACGAGGTGAGCATCGTCAACAATCCCGAAGATGCTTGTGACTAGACGAGGTGTTCATTAGCAATAGTAATATGGGAAAGGGGTTAATGTGAAGTTCAAGTTGATGATTTGACAGGAGCTTAGTCCTTGGGCGCTTAGTTCAGGAAGGGAGTTCGGTAGACGGTGAGGTCTTTCTCGAGATGGGCACATACAACTGTCGTTGAAGATCCGTCAATATAACACCTAGACATGTTCCAGGCGGAATGATAGAGACAAACCTGAGGGTGCTCTTGTCAAGCTGCTGGAAGAAATAAGCCCACAAGAGCAGGACCAAGACACGCATATCAATCTTGCGCAGCACGGCCTTCTCCTCCTCGACGGTGAAGGAAGTCTCCCCATGGCTGGCCAGGAAGTCGGCGGCCCGATCGTGGTCCCTCTGTATCTCAGGGGCGGTAGTAATCTCGTCAGCCGAGTTCTTGGAGTCCGCTGCAGCCATCTTTCTAGAAGCCAGGTGCCACAAGCGCTCGTGCCGACAATTCGTCCGTTCAAATGTAATAATTCAGATCGTGTGGTACTTGGGTCACATCGATCTGTGATTCTGGTCCGACCCGCAGAATTTGAGACAGCCAGGCGGGGGGGACATGATACCCCTTTTCTACTCTATCGAAAGTTGCCATCCCCCTCGCTCAGATGGAACGTTCACCGGCCTTTGTGCGACCAGCAGGCATAACAACCCGTCGGATAACTGTCAAGCTTGCGGCATGACCAGCCACCAGAAGCTTGATTGGGTAGTAACCCGCGTCCAAGCAGGGGGGACACGAGCTTGATGAGGCATTCTAGACAAGGATATCCGGCCGTGGCTCATTTCTCCGCAGATATGCCGGAGATCACCTTACGTGGACTCACCGGCGTAAGGCCTAGGTTGGTGTTGAGGGCACATGGGATGAGGGACGGCCTCCCCGCTGTTTTCCCCAACGGCCGGCTAAAAGCAGCTTGGTTCCCCAGATTCTTACCCCGGAATTTCGGGGGAGTGACCACGCTGACAGCCCGGACAGCCTCCACCATCAGACCATTCGAACCTAAAAATGCCTAGACCCTGATTGACTTTAGCACCTCGGCTTCTGGACCATTGGACCCCGAGATGCACGCCGGAATGCAGCGTTAGCTAGATTGTGGGATCACAAGTGACGTTCATGATTGTTCAACCGACCCCTCTCCGGATAACATATTTATTACAGGTCTGCATGCGATTTCGCTTTTTGTCTTTGCCGAGAAAAGTTTGCAGATCATTACTTCAACACCGTGTATTTTGAACTGCCAGAAACGACGATGGGTGAAAAGGAGTCGCAGAAGAAGCGGTACGCCCTTGTGGGCACCGGTGGCCGCTCAAGCTTCTACTACACCGCGATCGCGACGGACTACAAGGCGACCTCTGAGATAGTGGGGCTCTGTGATACCAACCAAACCCGAATGAACGTTGCGAACGACAAGCTCGAATCTTTGGGCCATGGAAAGGTGCCTACATTTCTGGCGGTCGACTTCGACAAGATGATCACGACGCTGAAGCCGGACGAAGTGATCGTGACTGCGGGGCCGGATAGGCTGCATAATATCTACATTGTCCGTGCGATGGAGCTGGGATGCAATGTGGTCACAGAAAAGCCCAGTGAGTTTGCCTGCACAAAATTGTACTTTCGTTTGTCACAAAGAGAGGATGGAATCGACCCATTCCTCTCTCAGTGGCACATACGGTGTCGATTGCTAACCACCGAAATTGCCGGGTATCAGTGACCATCGACACACCACGATGCAAAGAGATCCTCAGCGCGGTCGACCGAACAGGCCAAAAGGTGCGCGTGACCTTCAACTACCGGTACGCACCGCACAACACGCGCGTCTTCGAGATCCTGCGCAGCGGCGCGATCGGGAAAGTAAACAGCGTGCACTTCGAGTGGATGCTCAACACGTCGCACGGGGCCGACTACTTCCGGCGGTGGCACCGGGACAAGCGCAACAGCGGCGGGCTGCTGGTGCACAAGAGCACGCACCACTTCGACCTGGTCAACTTCTGGCTGCAGACGCGGCCCGAGACGGTCTACGCGCAGGGGGACCTCAAGTTCTACGGGCGGGAGAACGCCGAGCAGAGGGGGGCGACGAGGTTCTACACGCGCGCGCACGGCAGCGAGGTCGCGAAGGCGGACCCCTTTGCGCTGCACATGGTGGAGAATGAGGGGCTCAAGGCGCTGTACCTCGACGCCGAGCACGAGGATGATTATCACCGCGACCAGAGCGTGTTCAGCGACGGGATATCCATCGAGGACACCATGAACGTGCTGGTGAGGTACAAGAACGGCGCGGTCATGACGTACAGCCTCACGGCGTACGCGCCGTGGGAGGGGTTCCGGGTGAGCTTCAACGGGACCGGGGGCAGGCTCGAGGTCGAGGTCGTCGAGAACAGTTATGTCAACTCGGGCGGCGACCAGTCGCTCGAGGGGTCCCTGGAGAGGCGCACGATCCTCCTCAGGCCGCTGTTCGAGAAGCCTCGGGAGATTGAAATTGGCGAGAGTAAGGGTGCCCACGGTGGAGGCGACTCGGTCCTCCTCCAGGATCTGTTTGGCGAGCCCGTTTCAGACGAGTACAGACGGGCCGCCAGCCACATCGACGGAGCGGCCTCGATCCTTACCGGTATGTCCTTTTTCATCTAACCAAGCAAACCCAACCCAACCCCTTCCGACAAAACACGGAAGTCTCCGACACGGCGGAAAGGGGGCCGGACATGAAAATTCTCGGAAGCTAACCGTGATAGGCATCGCTGCTAACATCTCAATCGCAACGGGGCAGGTGGTCAAGTGCGATGATATCCTGGCCCTGCCGGAGTGACAACCGCCAACTGCTTATCCCAATGCCCAGGTCCATAGCAGGCAGGTAAAAAAGACAGAGTGACATAACCTAAATAGACAGGAGTGGAGGAAGCAAAAAGCTTGGAAGCTGAGTACTACGTAAGCCCGAGCAGTCGGGTCGCTTTGTCATCGGCTTAGAACGACTTAGAAATGCAGTGCCGAGACTTGTACTCCGTAGAGGACGAAGAAGAAGACAAGGGTGCGAGCAAAATACCAGAAATTACCCGCGCGTGCCCCGAGTCAATAAAGCTCCGATTCCTGCGCTGGACAAAAGGGGCTGAGGGCCCTCTTCCGTCGATCATCGGGCGGAAAAAACCCTAACGCGTGGCCTATCGGCGGTCTCCAGCCCATGAAAACTAATTCCCACTCCGTGCGGCGCTCCGTCCTCGCCCCTTCCAGAAGCTCGCGACCTCGGGACTGCGAGAAATGAAAATTATGTGTTCCCTACTCCGACCCACTCACGAACAGATACAGCCACAAGCAAGCTTAGAAAGACTTAGAAATACTTTGGCGCCCGCCCGCCCCCACTCCGCCCAGCAATGTGGAGCGGGCCAGAACCAAAAAGATCTTATCTGATGCTGCTGTGAACCGATGGGCGGCGCCTTGTCCAGACTCCATGTTGAGTTGAACTAGAACTAGTGGTAGGAACTACGCCATCGGAAGTGGGACTCACAAAATTTAAACCCAGTGCCTGGATCCGGCCGCCGCCAGGTTTCGGCAGGTGACACCTTGGCGCCGGCTCTTGGGTCGAGTGGGAAAGGGTGGGATAACTGGATAATGGGCAGCCGTTTCACGGAGAGTGGGTTTATTTCAACAGCAAACGCCAAGGCCCCTGTTAAGCCCCACCGCCGCAATCTGGATGCTTCACTCGCGAGAGGTTGGGCAGGGCAAGGCGAGGTGGTGCTGCTGGGTCACTGGACCGCTGGTCCCCTCCCCCAATGCGTCGCATGGTCAGCCCTACTGTGCCCGCTTCGGCTTTGTCATTCGTGCATGATGGGCGGCACTGGGCGTAAATTTAGGAACTCCAGGTAACATGAGCCGAGACCTGCTGTGACCGTAGCAACCGGGCGGTTCGCCCAGTGCACGATGAGGCTCTTGCTTTGATAGTCCCTTCTTCCCACATTCGTTATTGCCGCGGTCTCAGGTTAGTCCAAGAAATGCATGTGAGCATGGGATATTCTGGGTCACGTCAGAGGGGCCCTGGCTTGTTTGCTAGTGTTCTTATCACTATCCCCTGCACGAATGTACTTGTGCACGTAGCATTTGTTTCTCGAAACAGCAGCTCACTTTAGCCACCGCCGCAGAGTAGGGGAAGGAAGGCCAAGTAAACGCTCCCCTTACCCGGTCGTCGCAGGATCCTCGCCCTGATAGTCTCAATGCGAGTCACCTACCAAGCCCACTAGCGGAGATGGCAATCCCTGACGGGAAGGTGCAACTTTACTCGATTTGTTTCTTCTCCCGTTTTTCCCGTTTTGTTTTCATTCCCACCAGATAGATGGCCCCGGTACATACCTAGGTACCCTTCAGCCTGAACTTGTTGCCTTGGTATGACGTCCCCTCCGAGTTAGTTTCGTCGCTCCGGAATGTCGCCGACGGCAGTGGGTTCTCCAATTGATTACAACCCCGTCTCGTGGTTTGGGAAAAAGCTTGGGTCCTGTGTCTAGATGCCCAGTACTACTGGTCGAGTAGGTATTGTAGGGGCATGCTACCATGCCCCTGGTGAAGTGTGAAGGGGAAAAAAAATGGAAAAAAAGACAACGGTCTAGAAGGTGGCGTGGGGGTTTCCAAGGCTGTGACGGCAGCATATAAGGACAGCTGCCCGATCACGAACGACCTTGTCCTGGATGACGATAGAGTTCATCCCAACTTTGTTTGAAGCCGGTCTCTCTCTACCTCGCACCCTTTCGTCATTCCTTGATCTGAGATCATCGCCTTTCTTATAAACGCCGGCCTCGTTTCGTCTTTACTTACTAGCCATCGTCGACCCGAGCTACTGCAAGCTTTTGCAATAAACCCAAAGGAAAAAAGAAAACCCACGATGCTGTCCTCAGTCTTTACGGTCGCGGCCGTCGCAGTCGCCGGTGTTTCAGCTGCCCGCCCATGGGTCAACGAGCCCGACACTGGTCTCCAGGACGTTGTGAGCAACATCACCGTCGGCCAGCTGCCCCCCCTCGACGAGATTGTCGGCCTGCCAGACTTTGACTGTAAGTAAACAAACAACCATGACTGATGGTCCACTCCCCCTGTCAAGCATCGGTCCAGGCCATGCGATACTACCTTCCATAAACAAATGCTGACTGTTGCATTTTTACAGGGGCTGCTCGCAACTATCTCCCTGCGCTGAACGTTAGTTATGCTCCGTCGAGAATAAAGTTGTGGGGGTTTTGTGCAATGTGGCTGATTGAGTTTGCAGTACACCTACTACCGAAATGGCGCTGCTGGCGAGTGGTCGTACCGCAACAACCTCGAGGTATGTGCCTGAAACACTGCTACCTGCCCCTTTCCGAGGCACATGATAACAGATGCTGACCACTTTTGCCCCTTTCCAGGTTTTCAACCGTTACCGCCTTCGGCCCCGTGCCATGGTTGACGTGACCAACATCGAGGCCAGCATGAACACGACCATCCTGGGCTACAACTTCGCCAACCCCTTCTTCATCTCCCCAGCCGCCAGGGCGCAGTACGGCCACCCCGACGCCGAGCTGAACCTGATGAAGGGTGCTGGAGCCGGTGGCATCCCTTACATCGTAAGCCCTCCCCCCTTCCTCTGCGCAACACTTGCGTTTGCAAAACCCCAACCAGGTTTACTCACCACGAAACGCACAAACAGGTCTCGAGCTACTCGTCCCTCCCCCTCGAGGACATCGCCGCGGCTGCCCTCCCCAACCAGACCTTCTTCAGCCAGGTGTACTTCACCCTGAACGACACGCAGAACCGCGCCCTGCTGCAGAGGTCCGAGGCCTCCGGCGCCAAGGCCGTCGTCTGGGCCATCGACTCCCCCGGCTCGCCCGACCGCCAGCGCGCCGCCCGCTACGACGTCGGCTCGGCCAACACGGCCTTCGTTAAGAACACGTGGGAGATCTACCAGCAGTACCGCAACTGGACGACGCTGCCTATCGTCCTCAAGGGCATCCAGAACGTCGCCGATGCCCGCGCCGCCGTCGACCACGGCGTCAAGGCTATCATCCTGTCCAACCACGGCGGCCGCAACCTGGACGGGTCCCCTTCGTCTCTCGAGGTCGCCCTCGAGATCTTCAACAACGACCCGGAGATCTTCAACGAGATAGAGGTGCTTGCCGACGGCGGTATCCGCTATGGTACCGATGCGCTGCGGCTGATGGCCCTTGGTGTCAAGGCTGTCGGCCTGGGACGGCCCTTCATGTACTCGAACGTGTTTGGTGTCGATGGTGTCAAGAAGATCATCGCGCTGATGAGGAACGGCATCATGAACGACGCTGCCAACCTCGGCCTGGGCGACCTCAAGTCCATCAACTCCAGCTATGTCGACTGGAACCCGCAGCCCTTCTGGGGTTTCTAAGTCTTTGCTGTTTGAGGAGGGAGTTTTGGGTGTTGGAGGGATTTTGCGATTTGCCACCCGATTGTGGCTCTTCTTGTACATAAATATGTAGATGCACAACTGCACATACCCGGCTGATAGATGACGAATCCAGCGACTTTCAAACCATTATATCCTTTTCATCTCTTGTACACGCGCGTCGTTGGTCCACAGATGTGGGCTCATTTTGTATCATCGACGAGGCCGTCCGGGAGCCGGGAGTTAGGGTTCGAGGTGGTGTTGTGGGTCTTGAGCATGCATGCAAACCAGATCTTAGATTCTCATCTGTGGACTAACCATAAAGAGCGAATAGGATGCGTGCCCTGGTCATGGTAGACTAAAGCATAAAAAGCACTCGAGATGCAGCCAGACGGTGATGATCATTGGATCAGCGAGAAGTATCGGCAGCCTCCTTCCATTTATTTGGAAAGCGCACGCCGGGCATTACATCTGAGAGCCGGGCAAGCTCCCCGCCAAGAAGCTCGTATTGGGATGCCCGCGAGAGTCAGTTACACAGTACTATACCTATAGTAGGTGGTTTATCGGGGTGGACAGCCCTAGGGTTAACCTTCCGCCTCGGAATATGGGGGCGGCCCTGCAAGTGAGATGAGATATGCGCCGTGGGGTCGCGGGGGAAGACGCAAAATGCCAGTCCTCTTGCCGGCGTGGCACTGCACCGTACTATACTGTGCTGCAGCATCGCACTATGGAAGTGCGAGCTCAACCCCCCTGTTTCGTTTCGAGCCGAGCTCCAACAAAACAGCCGCCCCCGGATATGCAACCTACCGACTTGAGCCGGCGGGCCAAGGTAGTCGGATCCGCGGGACGTGGGCGTCGACATTCCGACCTCATGGAGAGTTACTTTTTGCTCAACCTCGAGACGGCATCGTCAACACATCTATCTCACTTGATTACAAAAACACTCACCATTTACTGACAGTCACGACTACAGAGGATTAGTGAACATAATCCATTTGACAACAATCACCTGTCAATTGACCCAAGATCGTCGCGACGGTTCCAAGAGACAGACACACCCGAGCCGCCATGTCTCAGTCAAGCGACACTGTGGCGCTAAGCGGCAACCCACCCGTACAGACATACCCACGCTCAAACATCTTCGACTTCGTCTTTGGGAACCCATTCTCACAACAATCAAACTTCGTGCCTGCATCTCAAAGACTGCCTCGCATAGAGGACTCGCGACCAATCTTTGTGGACAACAAAAATGGTGAGGAAATACCATCAGCCGCCGAAAAAAGGCTCGGGCCCACGCGTGGAATTCATGTGTGTGAGTGAGAGTGTGAGAGCACCGAGCTAACAGCACCCACCAGAGCGCACACTCACCTTCGGCAGGGCAAGGGACGATGCCCTCACAGTATCAGCGAACCTGCGGGCCCTGGGCCTGGACCCGGACCAGATCCAAGCCCTCCCCGCGACGGCGACGTGCGCCCGCCCGGAGCTGGCGCCCGTCGTGCTGATCCAGCTGCCCAACTGCCTCGCCTTCGCGTCCGTCCTGTTCGGCACCTTTGCCTCGGGCCTGACGGCGTCGCTCGCCTCGCCCGCCCTGACCGCCACCGAGCTCGGCTGGATCCTCCAGAACGCGCGGCCGCGGGCTATTATCACGGCCAAGGCGTGCCTGGGCGCCATGCGCGAGGCGCTCAAGGCGCAGGAGGACACTGCGTTCTTTGGAAAAGTCCCTGTCTTCACAGTCGACGTGGCTGGGGATACTTACCTCTCGGGCGCCCAGCCTTTGTCGTCGTCGCCATCACAGGGCGGCCAAGAACAGGACTGGTCCGCCCTGCTTCGAACACCATCCTCATCCTCGCCGGCAAAGTCCTACCACCTCTCAACAGTCGCAGCGCCGAACCGCACGGCCGTGATCCTGTGGTCATCAGGGACATCGGGCCGGTCCAAGGGCGTCCTGATCTCTCACGGTGCCCTCGTCTTCGCGACGGCGTCGATCTGGTACGACGCAGACTACCACCAGCCGGGCCTGCAGCAGAGCTGGCTGGGCTACGTGCCCTTCTACCACGTCTTCGGGCTGTGCAACATCTTCCTGCTGGCCCCCTCCGTCGGCGCCGCCTGCTACGTCATGAACAGCTTCAACCTCGAAGCCATGCTCGCCGGCGTCGCCCGCAGAAAGGTGACATACCTGCACATGGCGCCGCCCGTCGCCGTGATGCTGGCCAAGGCGGCCGTGGTGGACAAGTACGTCAAGTCAGGCGGGTTCAAGTCCGTCCTGGCGGGCGTCACGGGCGGGGCCCCGCTGGGCCACGAGGTCGTCCTCGAGGTCCACCGGCGCCTCGGGTTCCGCGTGAAGATGGGCTACGGCCTCAGCGAGACGTGCAACACGTCCCTGCAGCGGGGAACCTCCGAGGCGGACATGCACGCCGGCGCGGGGGACAGCGGCCGGCCGCACTACGGCGTGGAGCTGCTCATCGCCGCGGACGGGCAGGACTTCAGCAGGGGCGAGCCCGCGGTCCCGGTGAAGACCGGCGCGCCGGGCGAGATCCTGATCCGCTCGCCGAGCCTGATGAGCGCGTACCTGCCCATCGGCGGCGTAGGTCAGGGTGCGCCGGACATGAGCGTCACGGCCGAGGCGCTGACGGCCGACGGGTGGTTCCGCACGGGTGACGTCGGGTTCCTGGACGCGAGGGGCGCGATCCACATCACGGACCGGCTCAAGGAGCTGATCAAGGTCCGCGCGTACCAGGTCGCCCCCGCCGAGCTCGAGGCCGTGCTGTGCAGCAGCGAGAGCGTGGCGGACGCGGGCGTCATCGGCATCTACGACAACAGCCAGGCGACGGAGTGGCCGCGGGCGTACGTGGTCCCGCGGGACCCGGAGCTGGTGAAAAACAAGGACAGGGCCGGGCTGGAGAGGCTGGCGGCAGAACTAAAAGCGCTGGTGGAGAAGAGGACGGCGAGGTACAAGTGGCTCGTCGGGGGCGTCGTGTTTGCGGATGCGATCCCCAAGTCGCCTAGTGGGAAGATCCTGAGGAGGGTTATCAAGGATGGAGGGGTCAAGGGCGGGATTGAGGTTGTTGTGTATGAGAAGAAGAAGAGGGACTCTAAGCTTTAGACGGTCACGACTCTGCTTTGTGTTTTGAGGTTTCCCTGTAAATATGGACTTTTGGAACCACTTGCTATGTCTGCATGGTCCCTGACCCATCAGTTCTGCATCTATGTGGCTTTGTGATAAGTATCTAACAAACTGTTTACGTTCTTATAGCCCATTCGTCAGTGTCTCATCGAACGCAGGGTACGACTTCGCCAGCCACGTTGTACCCTCGCTGTTTGATGTGGATCTTGCCCACCTAGAGATGCCAGGGCACACTTCGCCGCGATGCATCTGCTTCCGACCAATTCCTTAATAATGGTCTGGCTGGTCTTCCCCAGCATGGCCCAAAGCAGCAGAAACAAAAGATGGCCCCCCTGTGGCTGCCACGTCACACAGCAAGGCACGCAATCACAGCTTCAAGCGGCAGAAGCAAGACGACCGGATCGGCACATCAGCCACCTCCAGCGCAGCCTTCAACTGCGGCTCGATCTCGCGCGCCTCCTCCTCCCTGCCAAGCTTCAACAAGCTCTCGTGGTACCCATGAAGCGACCACACGTTATTCCGGTGCTGGAACGTCCTGGGCAGCGTATCATCGACCCCAAGGTCCGCCCGGTAGATAGCAGCCGCCTCGGCGGCGCGCCCCTGCTCCAGCAGCAGCGCCGACAGCGCGTGCCGCGTGGGCTGCATCCACCCCCACGGCTCGTCGTACTCGAGCCCGTCGTCGCGGCTGATCGCCTCGCGCAGGTGCTCGAACGCGGGGTCTACATTGCCGCGCCGGTACTCCACCTCGCCCGCAAGCATGGCGCTCGCGATGCCGAGGATGTCGACGCAGGTGTTGTTGAAGAGCGTGCGAGATTTCGGGACGGTCGCCCGCTGCGCCTCGAACTTGGCGCGCTCCTCCTCGGCTTCCTCCACGCGGCCCAGCGCGGCGAGCGCGAGGCCCCGCCCGTACAGGTACACCGCCGTCGTGAAGCTGTAGAGCTTCTGGTCTTTGGGCAGGGGCAGTGCGAGGATGTCCTCCCACCTGCCGAACCGCACGTACACGTGCACGCGGACGGCGACGAAGGCCTCGAGCCAGTTGGCCATCGGGGGCGACTCGATGCGGAGCAGCTCCTCCGGCAGGGACGCCTCCAGCTTCGTCACGGTCTCCAGGGCGACCTTGGACTGGGCGGAGAACATGGCCGCGTAGATGCGGAAGTGGTAGTCGTGGGAGCGGTACAGCGTGTAGAAGTTCATCGCACCCGCGCGCGCCAGGAACTTCTCGTCGGCGCGGATGGCGGCTGAGTTGGCGTCGACGGCGTCCTTGTAGTGCCCGCAGAGGACGTCGAGGTGCGAGGGCATGTGGTTGAGGTGTCCGCCGTCCGGCACGAGGAGGCGGAGTTTGTTGGCACGAGGCAGGGCCGCCTCCGGGTTGCTGCTCATCTCCATGAGGTGGATCCACAGGTGTAGCAGGCCCGGGTGGCTGTCGCCGCCAGGCTGTGCATATGCCTTGTCTAGGGCCTTCTTTGCCTTCAGGGTGTAGGCGCCGGGTGCTGGCTCTCCCGTCCGGATGTCCCACAGCTTCCAGGGCGTGAGGTTCATCAGCGAATCGACGAACAGGGCCGCAACGTCAAGGTCGTGGGAATGGGCCTCGTACACGCCGCGCATTGCCTCGGCGTAGGCCTTGTTCCAGATTGCACTGTGGGCTGGATCTTTGGTATCTGGAGGGATCTGATGCTCCTGAGGGTAGCGTTGCTTGAGCGCTTTGATGAGGGCGACCTCGACGGGTGTGGCCTTGTCCGAAATCTTAAGGGCATGCTTCACTGCTCGGTAGGACCTTTCAACCGTGGTGTCCATCTCGCGGCCCTCGAAGAATTCCCATGGTTTGTTGTAGTTTGGCCCTAATGAGTAGGCCAACCCCCAGTAAGCCATGGGGAAGTCCGGGTCGAGGTCGATGGCCTGCTGGAAACACGCCGCGGATTCCTCATGGTTGAAGGCGTAGGACCATATCAGACCCCGGTCAAACCACGTCTGTGCCTCCTTGTTGCTGGTGGTCACGTCTCGGTGGTAAGTGCCGAGATCGTAGTATGACCCATCATCTGAAGTCGTCGGGGCTGGAGGTGGTCGGGTCGTCATGGCGGCAGTGAGATCAAAGGGGAGGAATGTGAGGGTGAGTTGTGGTTTTGTGTTTGTGGCGTTTACGTTGAGGCCAACTGCTTGTGAGACACTCCCCAAAGGGCCCCCGGGACGTGCCGTGGACGGGAACCTCCCCTGAGCCTGGTCGAATCTCAGCGGCAGGTGGGGTCATTCTGGGCCCATATGGCGGCAGACGAGGGGTAGTTGTACGTACATGTACATGTACAGCTTAGCTGAGCTGCACTCATCTCAGCGGACCACTCATGAGTGTGCCCAACACTTTTGTCTCAACCATGTGTAAACTGTGATCTTTTTCGGATGCATGATATTGAGGATCGCTGATAGATTTTCCTTACAAAATTTGCCCCCTCAGGCTTTCTTGATGTTTGAACTCCCATGAGCTCCCACACAGACCCGCGAAAAGACTATTATCCAGCAGATACCCTCACATCACATCACCGCCATCCACCAGACGAATTAAGTACTCCCAACAGTTCCGTTCGGGGGCGAAGTGATATACCACATATCGATCAAAACATAGTCTCCTCCACCACTGCGTAAGATGCCGACGGCCGTGACATAGTTCAGCCAGAAGTACTTCTCCGAGCCCGTCTCATAGATACCCCGGAGGTGTGTGTAACCGTTGCCCTGGTTGGAGCCGGCCGTCTTGATGTAGATGTTCTCGCCGTCGTCGGTCCTCAGGGAATACCTTGTGTCAGGATGCGAGACACCCTGGTTGTCGAGGTAATTCCAGTCCGCGCCCAGGTTGAGTACCTCCCCTGCGAAGTGAGTTGTGAGCAACTAAACCACGCGGAGACGAAGAATCAGGGTCACACATACCCTTGATCTTGGGCCCTTCGAAGGTTCCGCCCACAATAGGAATCACGCGTACGTCCCCGTACGGACCGACGCCTGTGCTGAACCGCTCACCGAGAGTACAGTTCAGCGAGTATAGGAACTCGAGGCCTGGTGGTGTGGGAGTGGTTAGGCCACTCACGGCCGTGGCCAGGAGGACGAGGGACGTTGAGACGACGGACTTTAGCATCTTTACAGAATAGCTATTGATTTGTCTTGGATCCGCGTACTTGAATTTGGCTCAAAGGGGGAGACGTTGGCAGAGATACAGCTTCCCAGCCAAGCCAGGCCGGGAAATCCGAGGCTGGTGTCGTTCATATTTATAACGTCACCGGCCCGAGGTAGCTAAGCACTACACCGGGTTGAGTTGACATTGACTCGCACGAGTGCACAACTCAACTCCCGGAATGCAACACCGCGCTCAGCCAAGTGGGGCTAGTTAGTGTCGTCGCGGGGAAAAGATGGGGTTGCTAAATTGCATTCGAATTAATGGGAATGGATCCCGGCTAGGGGTGTTTGTTTTCCCCGAATGCGAGTCTGCACTGAAAGGTGCTTGAGAGGGCCTCAATAGGTCACCAAAACGCCAAAACGCCATAATACCGCTGGGTTGGGAGCATCACCAATGCATCGGAAAGGACTTGACGGCTGCCGGCTGCCCACGTGTGGTGGTGGTGGGAGTAACATTGATGGGGGGGGGGAGGGTCCGGAACATCGAGTGGGCAGACATCCTAAATCACCATCACCGCAGAACTCATATTCTTTGGATGTCGACGAATCTCTTGGGAAAACGCTCGACCAGGCGCTTCCGGTATACCACATCGTGGCTCGGACAACCGTAGAGCGGGCCCTCCCTGGCGTCGCCCCAGAGCTTGGCCTCGCCGCGGGACTCGAAGCACACGCCGAACTCGTCCCAGGTGCTCAGGAACTGCAGGACCCAGGGCTGGTGGTCGAGCAGGTCCCAGCACTCGTCGAGCATGTACATGTAGTACTGCATCCAGTCGAATAGGGTCTCGCTGGTCTTGCCGGAGGCGTCGCCGTCGAGGTCGGCGATGCTGGTCCAGTGTACGAGCACCATGACCTCGCGGACGCGGCCCATGGAGGACTCGACCATCTCGAGCAGCTCGCGCCGCCGCTGCTTCTTGTCGGCGCCGCTGTCGTCGAACCGCTCCACGTCCTTGAACAGCACCCGCTCCACGAAACCCAGGCTGCCCGTGTCGAACTGGCTCAGGTCGCGGTGCAGCCACAGCACGTCGCGCGCCGGGTCGAAGTAGAAGGCGCAGTCCGCCACGTGCGAGTGCTGCAGCCGCCGGTACGTCGACAGCGTGTGGTCGCGCGACTCACGGCACACCGACAGGGCCACCGGGTGCGTGTACGGCCGGCATGACACGTCCTCGAGCCGCTTCTCCCGCGAGTCCCACGCCGTCACCTTCTCGGCGCCGACCTGCCGGCTCGGCTTGATGCGCCGCGGGGCGGTGGTGTTGCCGCCCACCGCGCTTGGGGCCCCGGACGGCAGCGAGACCTCGATGAGGCGTGATGCCGGCCACGTCTCCTCCCAGATCCTGAGCCGCAGCTCCAGCGGGAGGCCTGCCATTGCATGCATGTGAGCGGAACTAGAGCGGCGGCGTCTTCTTGTGTCACCACGCCTGTGTGACTGGGGTAAGTGAGACTCACAATGCAAGCCCCATTCCTTGGCAGGTTCCGAGTCCTGCCCTGCCATCGGTGTGATTGTGATATGAAATGAGTTCTTTTCTGGTGTCGTGGAATTTCGTCTGTGTCCCGCCTTTGTCTGCTTTGCCTTGTTCTTGGTTCGATGACAAGACGGGTTGGGCTGATCTGCTGACGAGTCCGTCCAAAGCGTTCCCCGCAGCACTGTGGAACAAAACGGCAGGTGGAACCACCTTCCGGCCAGGGTCAAACCCTGATGGGACAATTTGTTCGACCAACGGAAACCCCACTCCCCGTGAAGCTTTTTTGTTTGTTTCGACTACACCTTCAATGATATCTATCGAAAGTCCTCATAGATATCAGCAGATCCAGATCTTTCTGGGCCATGGCGGCTTTTATCATTGTCCATTTCTGGCGATTTGAAGGCCTGAGTCACATTACAACGGCACTTTGACGGTGCTTGACTGTCTCGCGATGGCTTCGACCTTGACGGGTTGACAGCACCGGCGCGAATAAACTAGGCACGGCTCAACACTAAGACTTGTAGTGCGAAATGCGTATATTTCCGTCTCGTTCAATATGACGGAGCTGTTCAACAAACTTCTTTTCCTCTGTCACGATCTTTTCTGAACGGAATCCAGATTCGTAGCTCTTTTCAGCCGAGAGCCACAAAGGACCAGCGGCATCCGGTCCACGAGAGCCGAATGTCTTTATTTACTCTCGATGACACGCCTTTTCATATTACAGAGACACCGGCATCGCAATACATCAACAGCTTCTAACATATTGCTCGCTTTTACACCATCGCATTGCAGGCGACGCAAATATCACGGCACGACTTGAATATGCCACGGCCGCCGTCTGCTCCGGCCATAACAGGTATATAATGCAACAATCAACACCAGCATAACAGCCACCTTCAAGAGCGTCGTGGCTGCGTAGTAGTATCCCGAATCCAGACTCCCAAGACGGAACAGCCAAGGCTGATCATCGCCAGCCTCCCACTCACTGGCCACGGAGGAGGAAGCATATCGTAGCGCAAACGAGTCCGTCGTGACGCAGTCCCCAAACGCGGACGGGTCGCGCGGGTCCTCCCACGCCCGCACGCCGCACACCCGGAAAAGGTATGTCCCGGCCGGCGCCCAGGTCCCATCGGCCAGTCTGCCCTTAAACGCGAGGCACTTTGTCCACACGCGGCTGAAGCCACCTGGGTGGTCCGTCGTGGCTGAAGCGCTGAAGACCGCCCAGGCCTCGTCTCCTGGTTGGTGGTGATGGCCCACCCTGGCTGCTGTGAGGGGGTCGTAGTCACCTTGGACATGATGCGGATGGTCCTCACCTACGTATTTCTGGCTGTTAGGAGGCAGAGGTATCAGGTGGATTGATACTGCCCGGCTCTGCATTGCCATTGACAGACTGATTGTCGGGTAGTGGACTTCCTCAGGTGGCTTCTGGTCTTCGGTACACGCATCAGCATGTTCACAATCTGGGTCCGGGCCCGGCAGGTTGAAGACGTGGAATGGCCGGATGGGCTCGGCTGCATAGGACCCGCCCAGAGGATCTTTCATGGTCGCAGACGTGAGGAACGTGTAGTTGACGGGGTTCACGGACTGCGGCTGGAGCACCGGCACATCTCGCAGGCGACAGGCCACGCCTGCGTATGGGATAGATAGGTGTGCCGCTGTGGGGCTCTCACTATCACCAGGACCTACTTCGTCTCTGATTTCTTGGATGTCCATGAAACCACCGTATAGTGGGCATCGGTCAGGAACGAAGCCGGAGGCGTCGAAGGAGAAGTGGATGGCCGCCTCTGTGCCCGGCGCGAGCCGGACCGTCTGTGTCTGCGGGAGGTCCATCCGCAGCTGGATGTGCTGCTTTGGCCTCAGCGTCTCGAGGAATTCCTCGCTGGCAACGTTGTCGGTGTATGCAAGTGTCATGGGGATGATGCGGCCGCGGTCCTCTGATAGTGAGTCCACCGTTGCTGCTGGGATATGTGACACTCGGTACACTGCCTCCTGCTCGCCCGAGTTAACGATGTGCACTTCCTGCTCAGGCTTCATGAACTCGGCATCCCCAAGCACCATATGCGACGGGCTGACCTCAGCCTTGGTGGTAGCCGCGGCATAGCAGTCGATCATTCCCGCGCCCTGCTTGTACGTCGGGGCCAGGAAATCGTACTCTCCGTCCTCGGACCCGTCGTGGAACCTGACGGGGCGGGACGTGCTCATCAGACGCCTCACGATGTCTGCCGCCCTCATCTCCGGGTGAGCCTGGCGCACCAGCGCGGCGCAGCCCGCCACGTACGGCGCGGACATCGAGGTGCCGGAGAGGACATTGTAGCCGCCCCAGGAGCGCGGGAACGTGGACATGATGCCGATGCCTGGCGCCAGTACCGATGGGATGAGGCCCAGCTCGCCGTCTGGGCCCCACGTTCCTCGCGGTGCGATCTGGCCAGGGGGGAACGAGTTGGGCGAAGGCGCCGAGATGTATGGGGCTAGGGTGAAGTTCGAGTCCATCTTCACTGAGACCTCGTGGCCTGACCTGAGCAAGTCGATGAGGCGCTCGCCTGTTGACGCCGCGATGAATCCCACGCCCCGCATGTCAAAGGTGTTGTCTGCGTCTACCAGCGACCAGGGCTCATCTGGATCTGAGGCTGGCGTGTTATCATAGACCAATGCGTACTCAGCGCCTGTAGCTTTAATTGCCTCCATCTTGTCTGCGAAATCGCACCCGCCCCGCCGGACAAGCACGACGGCCCCATGGAAGTCGGGCCGCATCGATGGGAGCGAGGCAGGGCTACAGGAATCGTCCTCTAGGGAAGTATTAAACGATACAGCACGGAGCATGATGGAATTAGGGAATCGTGAGGGCGCTGCCGGGCGCCAGGCGAACTCCTCATTGTGCATACCACGCTTGACACCGGATTCTCCACTGCCAACTGCCTCGAACGTCGCCCGAGGGGCATAATTATGGATATGCTGGGCGTTGACGGCGCCAACGACCAGAATGCCACGGGCTGCTGCCGGCGAAGGCCACGACTGTGCGGCCCTCATCGGCTATGCGGCCAAGGACTTCGGTCAATGGGTCTGTGGTAAGCTGTTAAGCTTCGGCCATCAAGCGGCAAGATGCTTGCTGTGCACCGGTATTCAGACTCACCATCGGCATAAGCGCCTTCCTCCAGTATGAAGGAGGCCGAGATAACGCCCACGCCTCTACTGTGAGCCATGAGAGCAGCCTCGATGACAACCTCTGAGTTGATTGGTTGGTTGGTACAGCCAGTACAGCGGTACATCTGTTGATCTTCCTGTTACTACAACCTCACAATGCTTGCGATCGGAGATAGATGCCTTGGTGAAGTGAAATACAATTTCGAGGGCAGGTGCACCAAAAAGCATACCTCGAGCGTGACATCCGGGGCCACACCAACAAAGCCAACCTCCTCATGGTTGCCGCCGATAATTCCAGATACATGTGTGCCATGGTAATGGCAATCAGTATACGGGTCTGGGCTCTCGACGGGCTGGCCCCCGTTGAGGTATCCATCACCCACAAAGTCATAGCCGAAGCGGACCCTGTGGCCGGGCTCGAAGCCGCCGCCCAGGCCCGGGTGGAGGTAATCGATGCCCGTGTCCAGGACGGCGACGACGACGCTCCCGCCTGTTATCCCCTGGGAGTGCAGCTTGTTCACGCCGGTCTGCTCGTGGAAGATGCTCGAGTTGAACTTGCGGTGAGCGGCTGGCTTGCCTTGGTTGAACGGGGGCTCGGTTGACGAGGCCAGGGTGTAAGTCTGCGATGCCCAGACTTGAGTGACTCCATACAGTGACTCGAGACATTTCTTGTGCATAGCAAACTGGCTGTGTTGCTGGCCATTGCTAGCCAAATGAACCGAGAATCCGGTAAATAAAGAGCCGCTATCGTATAGCACCCCGATGCTTGGAATAGCACCGAGCAGGCATTTTGGAGGATCTTCAGGGAGACTGCGTGCGATGTTGGAGACGGACTAGGCATTTGTCAGAGAACTATATCGGAATCGGCTCTTTGCTCGCTAAGTGTCTTATACGCACGCTTGACCGTGTAACTTCGACGATGAACCGCTCGGCTGAGGCGATCAGGAAGAATACTGAAATAAGCCGCCATAATGATACCGTGCGAGCACATGAACAAGTCGAAGAAAGACCTTTAATCATGTCGATTGCGCTCTTCCTGTAGCTCGCTTGCTCATACGAGCCGATGTTCACTGGAAAGCTCAGCGCGATGCTAATGAGAACATAGAGAGTGACTGTCGTCTTCTCTCGCTCGAGTCTTGCATGGAACCGCACGTGAGGATCCCTCAAAAATAGCCAGCAACAATGAATTACTCGGGCATAAAACCTTTTTCCGATATACACAATTCCGACGGCTTCCTCAGCGAACCTCCTACATACCTTGGATGACGCTACGCACGACACAGTCCATACACCGTGACATCCATCCATCCTGACCTGGCAACACGCAGAGGGAAGCCTCAATTCAGGGGCAAGTAGGATCAAAGATGCCTGCCCATAATTATTTGACACATGATTTCTTCGGCACTGCCATATCGTCGTTGTCATCATTCATTGAGTTAAGCATCGCTAGCGTGCACCCTTTCTCGTCTACACCAGTCATCCAGCCAGCCCACGTCGTTCCTGATTCGACAACACAAAAAGGATCCAGCATGGATATATCCGGACTCACTGTATCCAGAGTAGAGCATATTTAGCGCGCATGGCAGATTGACATGCAAGTTCTGTGACTTTACGTGACCCCGACTAACTCGGACGGGGTTGAGAAGATCACGCCCTGGCCTCAATCTTCGGGGATCTAGAATTCACTTAACTTCGACCAATCGAAGTAACACCCGACACCGAGGCCAAAGCCGCATCCTGGCCACATACACGAAAACCCAAATTCGAACAATATGCGTGTATCGGCAGGCTTCAAAGGTTAACCGCCTGGCTCGTTACAATATGCTAAACATTGGCTTACGGCAGTGGACAGGCAATGCACAATGCAGCACGTCTTCAGTGAAGTTTAGGAGAGGTGAGGATTCTTACTTTGATGCCTTCTGGTCAAAGGGTAATTTTTCACTAGCTGGACGTCCTCCGTTCTACATACCTGTGCTCTTATGGGTGACGGAAAAGCCTTAGGCTTGCTATCTATCAGCGAGAATGAAGTCTGGCACGCACGAAGTATCCACGCCGCTGATGGACGAAGACGAGCATGAAGAGACTATATTGAATAACTTCAAGCTATGGAAGCGGAGACATGGTTCTCTCATGAAACGATTTCTTGCAACTCACTCACCCTGCGTGAAGGTCGTTGGTTTTGCAACACTCAGCGTATTAGCTGTTCTTGCAGTGCTGACTTTGACGCTCATTTGGAAGATCAACTGGGATATTTACGTCAACCGTCACGATTGTCGACTTCGAAGTGATGCGTTCTTTGGCAACAGTAAGGACATACAATTATGCCTCTCAAACAGTTTCCTGCAAAGTGCTAAGATCCCACTGCAGTCCCCTGGAAAACGGTCGTTCTGGAACAGGATGACCGATTTGAGAAGACTGATCCCGGCCCTGGGCAGAATGGCAGTTTGATATGGCATTAGATCAAGCCAAGTAGGTAATCTTGCAAATCTGGAAATTCGTGGTGCGCATGCTGAACACAAGTCGAATTTAGCCACCATAGTAGCTGTTTCCCTCCTTGGTATAAGGTTAAAAGACCTATCATTATATTTTCCGACTGATTTTATTCAACTATGTATACTCTGCTACCACGTATATTTAGAAGCCATTACACTAGTTGTCTTAATAGACCTTGTCAAGCCATCTGCTTATATTGTTCCACTCCTTTTTCTTAATTGGCTTTTTGTTATCAATTCTTGATTTAATAGCCAGAAGCTCCTTGATCTATTTAGAATAGATCTCGTAGGTTCTCAGTGTACTAATAAACACGCCTATTTTTGTCGACATTGTTGATTGATTCTCGTTAGGGTACTCTGATAGAAGAGCTGCCCTTGCCTTGTAGTAGACTTGCTTATTGTAGTTAAAGTCTATTTTTATGGCTATTTCTGGCAAGGCTGTCAAAACATATATCCACACAGTAGATCGTGGTTAACTTATCTAGGCCTTAGATACGTGTACTAGGCCGACTTATATTATAGTAGTATTGGTTTTGTAATTACAACAGGCCGAATAATTGTTTTCAAATAATCTTGAGGGACAAGTCTATACAGAACCGATCCGGATCCTTCTAGGACAGAGCGGCTTTTATAGTCTATTTCGGGCAAGTTATGTTCGCCTAAGTCACATAGCGAAGGTACTTTGACAGTGCTTAACGGCATCTGACTAGCTCGTATCTCGCAATAGCTTCAACCTTAACGGATTAAGAGCTTGTTAACAGCGCCGGCGCAAATAGCGGCAAAGACTAGGCACGGCTCAACACTAAGACTTATAGTACAAAGTAGTGGCATCTAACAGAGCACTGGTTTGCAGAAGATTGAAAAGTCACTGTTTAAAGCCTTGCATAGCGAATCTTACTGTTATCGTCAATAAGACACATTGTTCCTTGTCCTTATAGGACACTCATTGCCGTTCCAGCTTAGTAGAGGAACTCAAAGAATACAAATAGTCCATGGTAGCTGTTTCTAACCCTGCTCGATATGGGCTTCATGGCGGTGGAAGAATGTGGGAGAATCCAGACGATTTTGACGAGGATACAGAAGCGTACACCGTTTCAGTCATGCACCATCTACACTGCTTGGTATGTGCCATGATCCTCGTCATTGAAGACAAACAAGATGCTGAGTTTTGGTCTGTCTGATTTCAAAAGGGCAACATCAAGCAATACTTCCACAACGCCCGCCGCGGTGATCATATGAACGACGATGAGCTTGCACACCTCTCCCATTGCACTGAGGTCCTGCGTCAAGCTGTCATGTGCCACGCGGACATGGCTTTGGAACGCCCAATAGACACAAGCGTGTGGCCGCAGAGAGTCTCTGTATGTGATGCACTCTTCCCTTCACAAGCTTTTGAGTCGAGTGGTCGCTGATGGGAGTCCAGGGCTGGGGAAATGACCACAGGTGCCGAGACTGGGACGGTGTGATAGCAGCGATCAAGAAGCATGCAATTACTCGCGGGAACAATGGTTGGAGAAGGATGTCTGAGGAAGACTTCCAGGGACCTATTGTACTGTGAGCTTCGTACCTGGTGGCTTATGAGTGAGTAAGAACTCAATGGGTCTTTCCTGGCATTTACTTCGCGTCTTGGGACTGAGCAAGATTTTCGTAGAACGATCGTATCTTGTGTTCCGTAGTTTCCAGCGTATTATTGGCAAGACTTCCGTGGACCAATGGCACTTGTGTATTCTCAGTTATGTGCTTCTCGGCTTATGACCGACGAAAACGATCGTGGATCCATACATGTAGTGATTGAGTACTTTGAACCGTGTGCTTGGCGGCATGGAAAAATGTTTAAACAACATATCCGTCCCCCGCCCTGCCGTTATTGGCTCCTCAAGCGAGACTTCGACCACGGTCTGAATAATATGGTTTCATTGAGCCAAATGGCGAGACATGATGGAGTTGGGGAATTCATAAAGTTCTCTCCTAATGCGGTGCAGCGGGTCGTGTCCCAAGCTCGCAAGGGGTGCGGCACGCGGAGCGTTCTTACACCGGTCCAAACAGCCGAAGTTATGTCGACGTGGGCTGGGAAGTTCCATATATGCTTACGTGGATAGACAGGAAAAGATGCAACTCTGAAAGTATCTAACCGAAACCGAGAACTCAATAATGAAAAACTTTGAAGGGGGTCATCGTGACTCCCGGGTCGGGCAGGTGTGTAGGTGATAATCTCTATACTAGCAACACGCCCTAAGCAGAACGATTACCACTTTAAGGATAATAATGTCTGGGCTATAAGGCAATTTGGTCAAGCCACCTTGAAAACCAACCCGGAGGTTGCAAAGAGGCTCGA